>VXBI01011925.1:42977-167377 GCA_013397375.1 Toxostoma redivivum
GAATTTTCATAGAACTGTTTAGATTTTTCAAGAATAGACAGTGTTGTTTTTAAATTTATAGATTTACAGGAACACTTGATTGCTAATTTTACCCAGTAGCCCAAGATTTCTGAAATAAGGCACATAATTTCAATATAAAAAAATAACTAAACTGAGATGTTGCAAGAGGATTTTCTCTTTGCAGATGTCAGACAAAGAATACACTAAATTATATCATAGGCATTAAATATGTGAGAACCCATATGAATAATTTTTTTTTTTCCACAACAGAGGAGCTTGGAGTTTCAAATAAATTCATGGGCAGAGAATCTCCCATAAAATTTTTGAGCTGGATGTCTTTTCCTATACTGTGTGAACAACTTGCCAATGAGCAGTGATTGATGAATGCAGAAAAAAAAAGCAAGATGGCAACTTACAGAAGTATCTCTATCTATGTATTTTTAACATCAGTACCAATTTCCCCATAGAGTCTTAAAAACATGCTGTTGCTGATTGCAGCCTGATGGTGAAAGCTTGAGAGAAAACAAAAAAAAAGAATTGTTGTTTAAGATAGCATTGCAATGCTCCTTGGAGGTTTTTGTTTTAAAGTTGAGAGCCTTTTGATAAGCTACTCACTCATTTTTCTGCGATTACTGCTAGAATATCTACCAACATGGTAGATAACAGTGTTCTTAAAATTAATATATCCTTTATAAATATTTATTTATTGACAAGGGTTTATTTTACTTTATGTGAATCACATTTGAGAAAGCTAAATGATTTATATAATTGTTGCACCCCACTCACTAACTCAACAGCACTAACCGGTTCAATAAACATTTTTTTATTCTATAGGTTTCTATAATGATTATATGAATTACATACTATATATTCTGATTTCAGAAATTACAAGTCCATGAATTTCTGTTAGATACCCACAACAATAGGTCTTTTCATGTTGAAATGTGAAAAATTTGAAACCATTCTGAGTCTAATGGATATTTATTAAGCTTGACAGGAAATTATTTTCCCTTTACATGGTAAACTTTTGAGACTCTTAATTTAGTCACATTTTTAAATGGAACAAAAAAATAAACCAAAAAAGTCTCTTGTATAAATAAAAAAAGCAAACAGATATATTTCATTGTGGATAAGGCATAGCACTTTGATTAAAATGGTTTTTGCCAATAAATTTTTATCAATTTCTAAATTAATTTAGTATTTATTAAAAAAAATCAAAAGCTTCATTAATTTTATTTCCCCCTTTTTATTTTATTCAGATATTGATAGAGTTATTTATGTGAAATATTTAGAAACAAATTGGTATTTTTATATGTTTCATTTATAATGAAACAATTATAATCCAAGGTGATACTATAATACAAGTAAAGATATAGCTACATTTAGAATTAGAGGAAAATGCCCCAGTTTTCCCACTGCATACCAGGGATAATGGAAACTTGAGTTCCCATTTTATTTCTGATATAGACTTACTGTATAGAATTATGTGAACTACATAATCTCTTAGACAACATTTCATTTGCAAGAAATACAGTGAGTGTTAATCAGCTGCTATTTGCTAGGGCTAGGAGGCTGAAAGGCATTTAAAAGCAGGGATACATTTAGGTTTGGATAAAATATTAGTATGTCCTAATTTGTCTTCAACAGCAACAGGCCTAAAGATGTCTTTTGAATTTTGTTTACAAGAAGTATATTCTGAGCTCAGCCTGGGAGACTGTAAAATAATCAGATGTTTATGAAAAGTTCTTGAGAACCAGAGCTGAATTCTGCTCTGTTCTCCCCTGTGGACCATGCGAGCCTAAATTAATTCATTCCTCTGACAAAACATCACAATTTTTAATCTCTGTCTGTTTTTCAGCTTAAGACCTGCTAGGTCCTTCCTTCCTTCCTTCCTTCCATCCTTCCTTCCTTCCTTCCTTCCTTCCTTCCTTCCTTCCTTCCTTCCTTCTTCCTCTCTACCTTTCTCAGATTTTTCTGAACATTATTAGGAGGCCATGCACTTTCTGCATATTAATAATGAACAAATGTTAAATAAGTACCAACAAAACATTCAAAGTGTTTGGATTTTTACTAGTGTTAATCAGTTTTCTGTGATTTTCTGTGACTGGGTCTTTAGATACCAAATGTTTTAATATGTGGTACTTTAGTGGAATATTGATAAACTTGGTCAATGGTGAGCTCTCCTGTTATCAAACTAGATTCAGAGCTGGGATCTCATCTGTTTTCATTTTCAACTCTATGAATTTTCTTTTAATGTATGCTTTATGTCAGGAACTTAAACCTTTATTCATGACCTGATTTACACAAACTGCACCCATTAAAAGAAAATCAAGCTCAATTTCAAACATGGACATCTTCTGCAGAAAGTTATTTGGATGGAATGATGGAGCCAATTTGCACAATTTACAATTCAAAACAATCAAAGGAAATTTTAGCAATTGTTGAAGGATTATCATATTGATTTATTACTTTACTTTGTTTTTAAAACTATATAATTGCATCAAATCAAATAATGGAGAAAAGAGATGCCAAAGATTGTAAGCTGGATTTAACATTTCAGATATTTGTTAACATTTCAGCATTATTTCTTAATGTACAATATAACTTCTAGATAAGTACAGGAGCAGTGAGGAGGAAAAAAAAAGTAAAACAGAAGCAGTATACAAAGATGATATTAAGTGAATATTAAGTCAGTGTAAAAGTTCTACATCTCTAATGAGAAACAAGAATCTAAACAGTTAATATGAGTAGTTTTGTTATCTACGGAAGTATTTTTAACATACGTATATTATTGTTTAGTTGTTGTGTCCTGGTATTGCCTTGGAGCAGCTAGGATCACTGATACTCATTTTGTTAGCTCTTTTATGGATAATTGAGAAAACACGGTTCCTCTCTTAAGAACCTGACAAGTTACCTTTTATATTCAGCTAAAATTCTGCACAATTTGCAATGACATCGAATACAAACAGGAAACAAATTTAATTTTAAACATTTAGTTGGATATTCTATATTACTCTGACAGCAATTAATGGAACTTCTGCAAATTTACCCAGGGTGAAGTGTAATGAAAAATGGTTATATAAAGAAAAATCCACATCTGTTTCTAAGAAAAATAAGACAGGAATAAACACTGACTACAACAGAAATCCAAAATGCTGCACAATACTACACAAATTTAAGCAGTGCTAGACAAAGTCTATTGTGCTCTGGTTTTGCTGGGAGTATGACTCATTCTAAAAGGAAATTAAGTTAGGAAGTGCCCCAGAGGGAATAAGAAAGGGGAATCTTTGCAAAGCTGTATTGTTTCATGTACTGGTGGCCACAGTTTCCTCCTGGACACATAAATATAGGGAAAATACATTGTTGGACTTCAGCTGGATAGAAAGAAATATTTCTGCCCATGGCACAGAGCAGTATCTTTCCTGCTCTGAAAATTCTCATGCTTATGTAGCTCATCAGCTTCTCAAGCTCCTGCATCTCACACTTGGTGCTGAAAAACTAGAGAAAAACTGCAGTATTGTAATGGAAACATAGGAGCTGGCACAGCAGAGAAAACAGGTTAATGCCTACAGGACACCTTGGCATAACATGCTATCCAGGAATGGTTTCTGTCCTCATACTTATCAATTTCCTAGCTACGGAAGTCTGAGAAATCTTGAGTCCAGGAGCCTCTTGGATCACAATTGTGGTGAATGACAGTTTCATCATCACAGAACATGCTGGCAGCAAAAGTTATTCATATTATGATATATTCTTGCTTGTTGCATGCAAATTTTTCATGGTAGAAAGCAAGCTGTGAAAATGTTCCTCAATTTCACAAGGGCATCTACTCTCCTGTTCCTTTGAACACTGCCAACTTGGCAAGCTTGCCTTTATAAATAAGGAGCAAAAGTGAAAAATACCTATAGAACCCATGACAACAGTAATTTCTAACTTGAATTTATTTATTTTTGGAATTTTACTATCTTCTAAATGAACAAAGGTGCGTACACTTTTTTTACTTGTTACACAAGATGTAGAAGAAAATTATAAACAGCATGAACAAACACATTGAACTAAAACACCTAAAACATTGGCTTGAGCCCAGGAATCAGGCTCAAAACTACTATGAACTAGAAATACATTTTTTATGTTGGCATGTCAAAGGGCATATGACTGGATTTTAGTGATGTTTAAGAATTATTTTGGGTGTTTCAGTCCCTAAAAATATCGCTGTTAATACTGCAGCAGGCTTTCCCAAGACAAATCTATAGTTACACATATGTTCCACTATTTTACAGAAAATTGGCTTAATCTAAGTAAAGCTAATATTTCAAATCAAGAAAACAGGACAGAACAGGAAAATGTTTTCTGTATCTTGGGCTAGGAAGCATATAATTTTTCTTTTTCACTAGTTTTTAGTCTTAAGACTTTGAATAACACAATGAGTGCAAGTTCTCATTTATAATATATATAGCTACAGTCTCTTTCCCCTATCTGACAGAAACTGTCCTTGATTTTCCATTTCCTGAGAAGTAGCACTGTAAATATTTTCATGTCTACTTAGAATTTATGGTTATGTAAGAGAACATCCAAAGAAGTGTTATGCTCTTCCCCTTGAAATCTCTTTGCAAGACACTTGTGATACAGACACAAATCAAATGTCCATTGCTATGGATTCAGCAAAACTGAGCATAAAACTTATATTGAAGATCTAATTGTATGATATTGGTTATCTGTCTTAGCTGTCCATTCCTTGTTTTCTAAAGAGTAGGGAAATAGTTGTTTTCTACAAGGGATATTTTTCTTATGGTTTTAGGTAATGTTTTGTCCAAGAAAAATGCACCAATTTTTCTAGTAAAACAGTATGGTCCACAGTCAGACTTGTATTATTGTTCCATTCCCAATGATGATCATTATGTCAGTGACAATAAGTTCTAATTTTATCAAAAAATCTCCATGCATAAAGACAAAAATATGTTTGAAACTATTTTTGTTTCATTAGTTCACAAAGGCTTTAGCTACAGACTTCTCAGAAAGATTGGCAAATTAAATCCTGCCATAGCAAAGATGAGAAAGGAAAAAAAGACATAATTCTTCTGGGTGGATAGTTCTTGCTCTTGCTGCTCCTGTTGCTATGAGTTCTCTTTTCCCCTACCAGCCCTAAGTTTCCCTCCAAAATCTATATTCTCTTCACTCCTACAGAATAGGACTTCCTTTTAGGTACCATGGCAAAGTGGTTGGAGACTACAACTCTGTAGCCCTGGCTTGGAGGAGAAATACCTATGGCTGCTTTATACAGGATGGTTCTGGGACCTATAACTAATGTGAAAAAAACCCAAACCACAGAGCACTAAAATTTATGTGAATTACAAAGGCATCAACCTGGATAGATAGGGCTTGTACACTATACTTTCTTCAGTTGCACCAGATCAGCTTTATACTATACATAAGGTTTAAACTGTAATGAAATAATTGCTATGTGCATACATTTATACATATATGTGCATATATATATACACGTATGTACATGTATATATGTTTATATATATATGTATATATATCTAAATTCAAAGAACTGTGAAAAATGCTTTATGTCTACTGTTCCAAGTAAAGGCGAGATTCAATCTTTTTGTTGCCTGTTATGGACATTTTAGAATTATATCCCTGAAAAAATAATTTTTCCTATGCTTGTAGAAAAATGAAAGTTTCAGTGATGGTGTAGTATGGAATTTCTACACACAAAGTATACATGCATACATATAAATATTCAGTGTCTTAGGGTGGTTGCTTCTACAAAATCTGAAAAAAAAAGGACATTTTGTCCAAGTGTTTGGTCTTATGGTTAAAGAACTATACCAAACATTGGTTTTAGTAAGACCGTCTTATGGTAATTACATTCAATGTTCAGCAACAGATAGCATCAGACACATATTTCAACTTACGTCTATAGTAAAGAGTTATCAGCTACTTCATACATAAATAAATTATTCGTGTTTCCCTATTTATAGGAAGCCATTGTACCAAGATGGATGACCTCAGCAAACACCTGTATCTCACCATCAGTTCTGCACTAGACTTCTGCATCAATGTGCCCTTGAAGCACAAAGCCTTCATGTTTCAGCTCTATTTTCCAAATGAGAAGCTTTGGTCTTGCATTGACACAGCCTTAATGTATGTCAGGTGAAAAGTGAAGAAAGGGGAATAATTTTCACAGTACATAAATAATAATTGCAATTTTTTAAAAAAAAATATTGGCAAAAACTTTAATAGAAAATTGTGTTGAATGTATTGCTTTCTCTTCCTTTCTTCTTTTGGTAAGTAATAACGAAATTTATTCCAACTGCAACATCTGCATTATTGGCACAGTAAGCTGGGAAATTTTGCATTTTCCACAGGTTATTCATATATTTGTAACCATTCCTGTTTCCATTTGAATTCATCATGCCAGATCCCTTTTCATCAGTGAATGCTCTGTCTAAAGCCCATTGAGCTCGATGGAAAGTGCACTTGTGACTCCTGTATTGGGATTAAGGCCCACATACCTGTACAATTTGCTCGTGCAGGCACCAAAACAGTCTTCTAATTCAGCATAGCCATCAGCTGGTGAACATCCATTTCCCAATAGAATACACCAGCTGCACCTCACTGTAGAGAGCAAACAGGTAAGACAGGACAGTTTTAGAAAGTTAGGATGGCTGTAGACAGTCTCTACATATGTATCTATTATCTAAAGCTGGTACAGCAATTCCTTCCTTGTTCAGTGTGAGAATATAGCTGAGTGTAAATATTTTATAAATTCAGGGATATATTTTCAGTGGATTTTATTGCATGAGGTGTTATTTTTTGGATTTGAAAGTTTGGGAAGCGCTGATTGTATGTCTTCCATATTAACTACAGCTGGCTAGATAACAGGAATGCTGCATCATGGAAAACTAATAAACTCAACCCCAAATTTCAGGTGTCACAGAAAATTGCTTATATGTTTGTTTCAGTGACATCCCCAAAAACAAGTAGTCAAATGAGACTGCTTCCACCTCTTCTTGTCAGTCATCAGTTCTACGGTCAAGCCATTTCTTTGGCATAGGACAGAGCACATTGAAAGTTTCTTCAGAAGGAATGCTTCCACCAGAGCTGTCCACATCTGCAGTGTGGATGGTTGCACAGCTGTGTGTTATGGAGTAAAACCCGGGATGTGAGGAGTAAAGTGGCCCTGCATTCCCATGTGGACAATGGGAGAGGGGTGGAAACTCAGTGCTGCAGCCAGAGGACTTTCCTGCTTCATGGCCAGTGGGATGGGGAATCGCTGGGCTGCTGTGAGCTGTCAGTGGTAACCAGGGCAGAAGTCCAACACCCACACCCACATGAATTACTCCAATTTAGCGCTGATCATTAGTGTGCTTCTCAAGTAATGAGTCTTGTCTCCTGTTTCTGACTCCAGACCTGGGAACTATTCTAGTGAAATTTTCATGAAAACAGACATATTGCCACTGAAAGTTACAGTTGATATATCATTGCTATTTAATGGAAAAAACATTTTTAAAAAAAATTCCTTTCTGTTTTCACATCAGAGTATTTAACTGGTAGAGGAAGTGGTGGGTGTAGATGGACAGTGAACTCAGCAAATCCTCAGAGGAAAATCAGAGAAATTAGCTGGGAGCTCAAGAAAAATCATGAGTAAGTAAGGGAGGTTTTTCAAAAATAAGCAATAGGAAATCAGTGTGACTTCTCCTAAATCTTTCACTCTGCTTGGTACTACTATCTTGAATCTTTCTTGTGATCAGCTTTCAGTCGTTTGAATGTTTCCACTATTGATGATGATGATTTCACTTCATTGGGAAATATTATTCTGTTGCTAGGAAGTAAATGTGGTAACCAGGATGCTATAAAACAACAAGTTTATAATGGTTTTCTTAAAGCATGATATTCACATAAGTTAATAATGTTTGCTCACATGGGAAGTCTGTGATCGTTAGGTAAAAGAACAGCCTGAGCCATTTGTCTCCAGAAATGAGAAATTGTAATTCTTGCAAAACTATTACAGAAGAAACATCTGAGACATTGGCAAGCAGATTAATGTGCTGGCTCATATAGTAGATGATTCTGAGAATAAGTGGTAGATATATAGGAAAAACCTTAGGAGATTAAAGAAGAAAACTATAGATAAAAGCCCTGTTTTAGGAATAAGGAATCTAGTTAAGGTACTCTCTTAAAAGTCTCAAAAAGTGGTACTGATTAATATCCCTCTACAGTTGGAAAACTGCACGGCAGACACAAATAATGTTTTCACACTTCTCTTTCTCACCCTTCGTCTAGTAATTATATGAATCAATAATAAAATATCCTTGACTTTGAACGGTAACTTTTTCACAACCACTCTGCAGAAATGTCAGTACTTTCATAGGTACAAGGCAAGAAAATTATCACATGCAATTTCTGAATCTAACTTCTGTGGGAAAATTGCAATTGTTTCTGACTAGTATCTTGCACAGTCCTAGGGGAGTGCCAAGGCTATTTATGTTTAAGCTTTATTAGTATAAGATGCAGGATCATTATTTTCCTGGAAGAATCTTAGGATAGGACTTTGTGGTTGTTTGCTGCTAAGTGGAATGTCTAAATAAAAATATAGTGGTTTGACAGATATAATGGAATATATGACTTGCCATATAAGGATTTCGTCTTTTCTCTCTTCTTTTAAATTGTATTGTAGCTAAATTTCCATTTCTGTGTTTGCATTTTCAAATCTGCAATTAATTGAGGACTCATTTTATTGCACATTTGAGTGTAATTACTTCTGTGGTGGGCCCAATCTGGTCTTTAGACATCTAAGTACTTGAGAAAAAACACCAATTATTTGCAAGTATAATTATTTGCAATCAAAAAGACAATTGGAAAGGTGACATTTTTTTGGAAATTATCCCTTCTACATTATCTATTTATTTATACAATGCACACAAGAGATCAATTCAATTTTGGAAAATAAAGTGGAATTCTTAGGAAATCCTAAGTCACTCTTTCCTCACTGATACTGTAAGAAACAGTCAAAAGATAATATTCAGAGCAGGCAATCCTTCAAAACATTTATGCATTACAAAAATATCACTATACACATCAGTATTGAAGATATTTAAGTAGCTGATTATTTTTCTGAAATATTTGGCAAATATAAAATTCTCTTAGAGAAATTAATATGGAGGAAAATCCTACTACAGGGTTTTCCAGAATTAGCTGTGAGGAAAGAAAATACTTTTATGTGTATTTCTTTAACTATGCCATAAACATAAGTACATTTAAGTAAAGTGTTTTTTCAGAGTTCAGCAATTGCCTCTGAAATTATTTTGTCGTGTATTGAATTTTATCAATTTCTTATTGTATTATGGAGAAACTTTTCTATTTTACATATAATGACTTTCATTAATCCAATTATTGGCAATTTCATCTGCTGTCCAAGGATCTGGAGCTGGATCATGAGAAAATAAATAACTATTTTTAACCTTGTTTGCTTTAAAAAAATGTATCTAGAAAATTTAAGAAACCTCACCAGATTTTAAATTCTTTTTAAGGAAAGAGTAGCTTGGAAATTAAAAGAAAAAAGAGAAATTATTATGACAGATGCAAAAGAAATTATTATTTTAAATAAATTATTATGTAGAATCTTGTCCAGAAGACTGTCCATTAGATAACAAGCCTTTTATTTCAACTGAAAGAACAACAGAGACAGCATTCTACAGATACATTAATGTTTTAATAATTCTGTAGAAATTACTGTTAATCTTAGACAAATATTGCCATATATTATTCTTTAGTTTAGCAGAGAAATTTGATATCCTGGCATATGACTGTCACACATACAGGGGACAGCAGCAAATGAAATTGTGTCAGAAATATGTTTGAGAAATTAACAAGGATTAAAGATATGTAAAGCTACTGGAAAGTTTTCAGAGTGTAACAAAATCTTAATGGGAATTAGACTCATTGTGTATGTCTTGAGTACACAGGTGACAAATATGAATCCTTCATTTCCTCTAGGGCAAAACTAGAGTTCACATTTTCATAGGTTCTAAATATCTGGAAAGATGGACTTTTGCACCATTTACACTTTTATCAGTCTCGAGTATTATGGGCACACAATTCCCTGTGAAAACATTGGAAATTACCCAGGAGCATTTCAAAGAATGACCATCCAGTGTTTTCCATGATAATTACACTTCAAACTCATCACAATCTGATATTTCAGAACATCTATCTGGAGATAATTTCCTAATTTAGCTGTCAATACTTTCTTCAAAAGATGGTAAAACAGGATAGTCAAAAGATAAATTTGAATCACTGTAACCTGGATACTACATTTTTGTAAGCTTTTACTAGTTATTTGACCACCTGAGCTGTGGAAGAAAAGGTCAAAATTTACCTCCCATTGTCTACCCATTCCTTACTGGGAAGCAATTTAGGAAAAAAAAAACAAAAAAGTTCTCACATTAAAGTGAGAACATTAAAGTTCTCACCAATATTGGTCTAAGAGTCTCAGTGTTTTTTTGAAAAAACCCTATGTCTTGCTATTAGATGGAGCAAATTTGAACTAAATAGGCTGAAAAAAACCTTTATATTCTTAAATTATTTATCTAGTATCTCCCTACAAGGTACACTGAATAATCTCTGTTTGAGGAATGTTGAGGAGACATAATTTTTCTGGCAGAATATATTGCTGAGTGGGTCATCATAAGTCCTGGAATTCGTTAAGTGATCACCCCACAGACATGGATAGAATCAAACTGCAGCTGGGATCTTAGGACCCAGCATGAGGCATGGGGAAATCTATTCTGAAGCCTTGTTTTAAGTTCAACAGAAAATGGTTTTAAATCATTACCATCTTTCACTTCTGAAGATGCCTTAAATTTGTAGTTATATTATTGTTGTCTACTTTGGCTGAACCAGGATACTGACCAACGCTGGTGTAAAGGTGAGCTTAGAAAGATTTTGGACCACTTCTCTGTCAGAGAAAATAAAGAAAAACAGGAACTGGATTAGACCACACCAGAGCCTTCTTTTAGGTACTAGCGTTGTCTAGGTTTTGAAACACTTAACACCTCCCAAAGAATTTTCATGTCATAGTCAGATTTTTTTCTTTTGTGAATCTGAAGTGACAGCATGATGCTGAAGGTTTTACACTATTTCCTTGATAGACTTTTGCTTCTCACAGGACATGAAATGTGTTCTTGCTGCATCTGGTTACCAAGTGAGCATACCACGGGAGATAAAAATCTGATATTAAATAATCTAGAATTATCTCTAAGTATGTTAAAAGAAATTATTTTGACAAAAATAACAATTGTTCAGTCCTTTGTATCTCTAAGAAATATTTAATGGAAGCTGAAATTAGACTGGGAACATGAAAAAAATAGTAACATAAATATGTGATTGCTACAGTTTGCTTGGGTATGAAAATGCTTTTCCCAAACCATTACTGGCCCCAGAGATGTTATCAACTAGTAAGTGTTTTCTCCCTAGAGCTGTGGTAACTAGTGCTGTATGATTTAAAGGAGCAGATATATCCAAAACAGTCATTAAGCATTCCTTTTGAGTAAAAAAATTGGATACTTGTTTTAAAATAGGTACTCTGGGAATACTTTTGCTTGGCTGAAAAATAGGACCAAATGAACTGACAGATATAAGAATAAATCATCTTTGTGGCTGATTCACAGAGTATTCAGGTTTCATTTGAAATTAATTTTGAGAACACAAAATGTTTCAATTTCATCTTCTCTGCCTCCAGACCATACATTATTGCATGATATGAGACATCACCTTCGATTTACATATTTTTGAAGTATGACTGGAAATGGTAGTAAGTGATAACATGTGTTTTTAAATTTAATCTGGATGGCAGCAGAAGTGGTAACATTAGGCACAGCTGTTGTATAAGTTTATTTGCTAGATTTCCTAGGTTTGAGTGCCTAGCAGTTAACAATACATACTTTCCAATTTCACTATTTTAGTACGCCGATTTTTTTCTTCCTTCTTCCTTCTTTTCTTCTTAGCTTGTTTATTTCCTCTCTGCATCCTTGAGCTGCTCATCATTTAAAATTTCTGAAGTAAAAAGGAATGGTTTCTTGTCTTGCACAGCTGATGAAGCTGTTTGTCTTTTCCAGCCCAAGGTTTCTCCTTTGGTGGCCTGGCTGCTTTAGTATGGACTTCCTTGAATAATTAGCTAAAGACTGCATTCTTTACACAAATGCACTGGCACAGTGGATGTAATTTGATTGGGTTCAATCAAATCAGCTATTAGAATGGTATTGCTTCCAAAAAATGCATGCTGCACTTCTGAGCTCAGTTCTGCAGCCTTCCTGCAAGCTTAATACACTTTGACTTGCAACATCTTTTTGCTAATGCATCATGAGGGAAAAATGCCTTAAGTAGCAGCCTTATAGGACAGAGCCTTATACAGCACAAAAAAGAGGAAGAAATGAATTCCATAAGTTCTTTTACCTCCAGGAACTCTGCATCTGGTTCCTTCTCTTCTCCTCCTCATTAAGTATGTGGAAAACTATTATTGCATCACATTTTCCTTCTGGTGTTGTGTTAAAAATATATGTTGCAATTAGACATCAGTGAATAAAAAACACTGATCTAAATTGAATGAAGTCAGTTTCAAATCTTACAAAGTTTGCATAGTGATGATGCGATGATCTGCTGTCTTGCCTAGTTTATCTACTAAGTTTGGCAGGAGCAATTTTGGACATGGCAATATCTTTACCATATTTTTTTTTTAATTTACGTTGCACCAGTGCACACAATGCCTGGAAGACGTTCGCTATCTTAGAGCCAAGGGGAATGACTGAACGAGGCAGTTAAGACACATTAGTGGTGGATGTTTTACTATTTTCCCATAAAAGGGACTGTCCCAAAATTCTCCAACCAGTGGCTGTAATCTATTCAGTATGTACAGGTGTCTGTGGCTATTTTTCCTCACGTGCAGAACTTTGCATTTCCCCTTGCTGAATTTTATGTGATTAATCTCTGTTTGTGAAACCTAACAAGCAGGTTGCTGCTCTATATGGCAGCACAACAACCTGGTGTGCCAGCCAGTTCCCTCAGGTCTGTATTGTTGAAACTGCTGAGGGGACACTCCATCTCCTCATCTAGGTCTTAATGAAAAGTTGCAACAGTACTGGTCCCAGGATTGACCCCTAGTGTATACCACCAGTGACAGGACTCTGAACCCTTCACTGCTCAGCATAACTCTCCAGACTTGGCTTTCAGTGGGTTTTCAATTCATCTCACTGTCTCCTTATCTTTGTTTTCTTCTCTATGAGAAGTTTATTAGAAATCATAATGAAAGTGTTGCTAAATTGAGGTTAAATAGCATTAACTGCTCTCCCCTGTCAAACCATCAGCTTACTGAGGTTGTTGAAGTATGATTTTTTCTTCATATATCCATACTCCCAACTCTTGATCACCTTCTTGTCCTTCATGTTTTTGGAATTAGATTCCAGGTAGATTTTCTCTGTCACATTCCCAAGGACTAAGCTTAAAATATCTCCTCTTAGGATTCAGACCACCATTTCCTGGCTACTGTAGCCAAGGGCTGCCCTAACTTTCACATCCTTGAACAGTTCTTTCTTATTCATAAGTAACAGATCCAGCAGAGCACCTTTCTTTGCTGGTTCTGCAGTTACCTGGACCAGAAAGTTGTCTTCAACCATCATAAAAGTCTTTCAAATTACCTGAGTCCTGCTGTATGTCTGTCTAGCATATGTTAGAGTGTTTGAAATACCCCATAAGAAGCAGGGCCTGTGAATGTAAGGCTATATCTACTTCCTGGTCAGGAGGTCTGTATTGGATTCTGACTACAAAAGCACCTGTACTGGGCTGCCTGCTAGTTTTTACCCATAGAGGCAGACCTTCATGTAATCCAGTTTCACATAAAGGACAAATCCCTCTTCTCACCTTCCCAAGCCTTTCCTTCTAGAGAGACTGTATCCCTCCACTGAAACACTAAACCATGTGTGCCTTTCCACACGTTCAGGTAGTCTCAATGTATTGTAATGACAGAGCTGTGAAGAAGAGGAAGATTGGAGGGAAATGGTTGCTTTTATGACAAGCAAGAAAACCAGCCTGGCTTAAGGCATTCTTTTGCTTTTCTTCTTTATGTGATCAAAATAAGATTTAAAAAATGGAAACAGCTAGTGCCTGTTTTGCATTAGTATGACAGGTTTAAGATGTAGGGAGTGTAAGACTTTGGCTAAAAACTGACTAGCTGATTAAACTTGATAGCCTTGTAATAGAATTTTATAAGACTTTGCAGATGTGTATGGAATAGAAATGTGACTGCATGCTGAATAGACTTTTAGTCTTCATCTCTTTTTTTTTTTTAATACCAATAATTTCCAAATCGGGCTCTGAAGTATATTCCTTAACTAGAAGATTTGATATATTTAATTTATACAGAGGGACAAGCTCTTGGGAAATATCAAATTTTTCAATTAATTAAACCAAACTAACTAATAAAATATGTACTTTACAGATTGTACAGGTTCTTGTACCTTATCTTTTAAAATTACTGAACTGCTTCCTGCTTACGTCTTTTTATCAGCAGTACTGTCTTATTCCTGTATTACCAAAACTTAAACCAAGTTAACTTTCATCACTCAAAGTTCATTTAAAAGATATTTCAGCTCCAGAACTAAAAGACTAAACTAAGTCTAATCCAATCACTTCTGAAAGTGATACATGACATTTACAAAATTATTTTCTGTATATATAAGACGACTTTTTTTTTTTCTGTTTTAATCTATTATTTCTCTTCCATTTAAAACAGATTTTGCTAGAGGACCACTGTACTAAAAAGAACTTGGTATTTCATGATACTTTTTTTGTAGCAACATAGTGTGTTATTATACTAGTTAATTAATTATTATTAGTGTGACAGGGACAATGAAAGAGATACTTTGAGTAACTTGGGAATATATTCAAATGTAAAAAAAACCACAAAATACTATAAAACAGAAACTCTATTCCTGATCAATATATCCTGCTGTGTGTTTTGCAGTACTAAAAAAAATTTAATAATAGTAATAGTAATAAGTACTTTTAATAATTAATAATTGATAATAATAGTAATAGTAAGAAAAAATTAAATACTTTCTATTTAGATAGATATTCCAACAAGGAAAATATTTTTGAAAAAAGTTGCAAATGAAATTAGTCCATCAAAATTACTCATAGGAGCAGTGTAGTCCACAAAGAACAGAACAGTTAATATCGAAAGATCTAATAGACAGAGCCCTGACTGTTATGGACATTTTTCTTTGCACACACATTTGTATAAATGTATTATATGAAGGCACACATGTGTCAACAGTTTTCCTAATAGAATAGCTAATTAAAAACAAGATATTTATTTATATATATATATATAGTAATCAAACACTTATATTTTCACTTGAGCATTTTCAATAACAAAACCCCATTAACAAAAATGATGGAATCAAGTGGGAGTAGCCCAAATGTATAGAATATTTAGAGAATATAGGATGTATATCCTATCATGAAGAACCAAAATGCTATTCCACAGCAAATGTTGTTCTCATGTGTGAAGTAATTTGTAGCTCTACAGGAACAACAGGTTTCCATTGTCTGTTTTCAGATTCATAGCATAGGAAAAATGCTGGGGACTGGAAATGGAAGCTGTTACTTATAAATAGCATATTGGTAGAAGTTCAGGGATATTACTGTAACTCTGAACTTCTTTTTAGTAAGAAACAGAGAGAAAGACATTATGGAAAGGGTTGAATAAACTCAAATGACAGTGAAAGCAATTTCTGTGGTCGAATTTTCACTATTCATTGTTTAGATACTTGTATTGCCTGTTCTTACTAGTGTAAAGGCATATGAGTTTTGCAATGAAAATCCATTTTTAAAGACATCATATGTTTCATGGCCCTCAATAATGTGTTATGTCCTATGTCTATAGAAAAGTTCATCACAAAACTAAGAACAAAAGTCTTCTAGATACCCAATCACTAATCCAGAAAGAGTCAAAGTCACAATCAAAACCACTGAATAATAGAGCTGGAATAAAAAAAATCTGTATCCCCATAAAAATAAAAATCCTGCTGTCTCTTCTTGGCCATCTACAAATAATTAATAACTGACATTCAACAGAATACAGATATTTTCTTGTAAAAATGTGTCTGCACTTCTTCCTGGAGTTTTTCAAATGTGAAACATTTAATGTGAAGCCTGAAAATTTTATGATGAGTATTTAGCTTTCAATTATATATATATATATGTCATATTTGTCAGAACTTTTTAAAGTCATGCTTACAAGGTGCACCAGCTACCAAATCCCCACTCAGCTGCTCTCTCACTCATCCTTCTCAAGAGGTCAAGGGGAGAAAATAGGAATTAAAACATCATGAGTTTCAAGATAAAGACAGGTAGATTAGTAATAAATTACTATCCTTGGCAAAACAGACTTGATTTAGGGGAGTTGGGTAATTAATTGTCAATTAAAATAGGTATGTATGGTGAAAAATAGAGACAAATTAAAAGAACACCTTATCCCTGCCTCCACTTTTTTACTAATCTTCACATCACTTTTTCACTCACAACTCATCGGTGTCATTCCTATAGCTCAAGCAGTTACAGAAGGTATGGGGATACAGTTGGTTCATAACTGTTCCTTTCTGCTGTTCCTTCTTCTTCACACTTTTTCCTGTTGCAGTGTGAGTCCTTCCCATGTCCTTCAGGATGAAGTTGCTCTGGAGTGGGCTTTTCACTAGATGCTGTTTCTATTGTATCAACCTGCTTCCACAGGGCCACTTCTGTTCTGGTACCTGGACACCTCCTTCTCCTTCTTCCCTGACCTTGGTGTAACACTTCATTTCCTCTCTGCTCTCTGGTGTTTTGGGCATTTCTTAAATGTGTTATCATTAGAAGAACCACTCTCATGTCTGCAGGGCTCAGCCTTGTCCCTCTGTCTGGCAGGGGGCAGCTCCCGGCCTCTCAGAGAGACAACTGCACTCTCCACACAGTCAAAACCTGGACATGAACACATATCCAATACACACAGCAAAAATGTTTGCTAAAAGGACTTTAATCTGTAACTTTACACTTGCACTAGAATGGCTTTAATAATGTCTTGAGCAGTGAACAATTGGCAATAAGACTGAAGGCATCTGAGTGTTTTAACCATGTTATTTAAGACACTGTGATGGCAGAACATCAATGCATAGGGGTGAGCCAGAATCTCCTGGTGTTTATTGCCCCCAGCCTGTGATTGCTGAGCTGTTGGTGTAAGGAAACAAAAACCCCCAAAGTTCCCAAATGTAAAAACTTTTTGTGACCTTGGCTTCAGACTCCGTCATGTCTTAGCTATGTTACCTAATGATCTGTTCAGGCACTGGCTATTACTTATTAGGATCAAAACAATAACTAAGTTTTTCAGAACATCTGAAAATATCTGCCTATACCTTTCAACAATGTTGCTCCTGTATACCCACAGATACAACATATTTTACAAAGGGTTGTGTGCATGGCAGAAGTTATTTAAACAGTGGCTTTGATTCTTATTTGCTTTTATATTTTTGTATTTCCTCCCCTGGCAAACCTGTTTCCCTGAAACCTTAAGCTAAACTTCATGGGCTTCATAAAATAATTCACTATCCTAACCTGTACCCCATTATTGCTTCTCTCTGTGTTGTGGGAGGACTCAGCTTTTCCATGAAGGTCACAGCTAATTTTAGTTGCTCAAACCTTCAGCCTCTCACTGGTTCATTGCTACTGCTCTCTTGACCTTCCAGATAGAGTGGAGGCAATGTGTAATTCCTTATCAGAGAGGAAACAGAAGGGTAAAGAGAAAAACAGTACATATGTAAAAGAAATTAAAGGTAAATTTTTTCAGGCATATTCCATTGACTTCTGGTGCATGTGATTAATTTCAAAGCAATTTTTTTCTTAGTCTAGGTTTTCACAGAGATTTTATTAGGAGAGGTGTCACAGTTCCTGAATGTGAGTGAC
The DNA here is from genome assembly GCA_013397375.1 of Toxostoma redivivum. Taxonomy (NCBI): domain Eukaryota; kingdom Metazoa; phylum Chordata; class Aves; order Passeriformes; family Mimidae; genus Toxostoma; species Toxostoma redivivum. The sequence continues at coordinate 60,978 of VXBI01011925.1, forward strand.
TCTAAGAGGAGAAAAACATGAAAAATTAAAAAAAAAAAAAAATACAATTACTATGCTAATATATTCAGGGGAGGGGGCTGGGTTTTTTCAAGGAAACAAGTAAAGACACAACAAACAGGTCCACAAAAACCAAAAATATTTTGTGCTTTGTACTCCATCAACCAACTGAAAACTTTAGAACATGACTCGAAACCAGACTTCTAGCTTTCTGACCAACGTCATATAAGACAAAGTACTTCAGAAATTAAACCTATAGTAGTGTTTAACATAGTGTTTAACATGGCTTTATAGAATGCAACATACCCAATAATTGTTTTCACAGTAAATGTTGTAGATGTTCTCCCAAACAGCAGCACCACTAAATATACTCTTCTTCTTTCTGTCCTTCCATTCCTTTTCCATATTTTTTCTTATTTCTACATTTCTTTCTTCCTTCCTTCTTTTGAAAGTTTTGGATGGAAATCCTAAAAACATCCTGAGTTTATCACATCAATCAAGAATAATTTCTACATAAGCCCCAACATGATCAAAAATGAAGAAAACATGGAATTAATATTTTATAAAACTAGACTTGGAACCGTCCAGTCAAGCTGGGTTATTTTGATTCATATCTGATTGCTGGGCTAATTTTTCCTTGGGAACAGTAATATCCATCCCTAGTATGACATTAAAACCCTCTATGAAATCTTTCTTAATCTCGTTTCCGTCTGCACTAAGCAAGAAAACTCAAATGCCAGCATCAATCTTGGCAACACACACGCAAAGTGAAAGTACACACTGAACCAGGAAGGATATTGCCAGCTGAGATTTCCACCAGCTGGAGAGCAGGGAAGCTGCCACAGCACAGTCAGTACTGGAGGTTTAAACAAGTTTATTGATCATTAGAGCAATTTTGCAGCTATATCTCACATAAATTATGAGAAAAACATTGCATGAAAATCTACAAGCATGAAAATATGTTGTGTGGATATACGTGAACTTACTATGCAAATATAATAAATATTGTTGACAAATAATATAATATATGCAATGCATTATATATGGAATGTTTCATATAGTTATATAACTTATAAAATATTAACTGTATTTTTACACATTTATGTTTATGATTTTTATGAATATTATGTATTCATATATTCCCTTCTAGCGAAAATAGAAATGTCTTCTGAAAGATATGGATGCTATAACAGCTCACCAGAGGTTGGAACAGTTTGGATTTTCAGCACCTATAGGTCAGTTCTTTTCAACTGGTTCATTTTAATCTCTTTAATTCATATATTCTTAGTTATGGATTTAGGTTTCTCTGTATGTTGCTCTTCTCTTTTACTATGGACCCCATGGAGGAAGTCAATTCCCGCATTTCTTTTTTATATGCGTTCAGGTCAGTGACTGTTACTTTGTTTATTAAATAGATTCTGCTTGTGAGTAAAAAGACCAGACTACTTTTTGTATTTCCCATTAACTTTCTGGCCTCAGCTCTATTTCACAAGAAATTCTGTTTTTAAAATCCCAAGATCTAATAAAAACTAGGTAAGAACTTACTCTTATAGTTACCATGTATTTAATTTCCTCTCTTTTATTCTGACATAAAGAGATAATGTTGTGGAAATTGGGTCCACTATGCAGCACTCTATATACACTGGGGAAAAAACACTTTCTTTTTCCCTATACAAGCCCATAATGTAACAACATGCTAAATAGAAAATGTAATTCTGATTATTCCATCTCTCAAGGTCACCCAAGGACAGAGAGACAATGGAACTGCAAAAGGCAAAGAGGGTAAAGTAGATAACTGGAAGCATAGGATAAGTAAAGATTAAGCTAAGATTAAACAGGGTAGCCTGAAAACCAAAGAGATGAGTAAAAAGGAGATGTGAGCTGGTCTGCCAAATCAAGAACATTTTAAAGAATTTGAATAAGCAATGATCAGTACTTTGTCAAATGCAAGAATCAGTACACACACAATGAAATTTATAGGAAGAGAAATAAAGTAAAAAGTATTTTTTTCACATTGCATGTATTTCATGTGTTTATAGTGTCTTAAGTCTAAAAAATAGGAATGAAATTAAAAGGGGACTAATTGAGAAGAGATATCCAGGTTTTTAAGCATGTTGATTGCTTCTTGAAAGTGATTATAGGATACAGTGGGACAGATATCCCTTTATATTATTTTCCTTTAATATCTGATGGTGCTCTTGAAGAAAGAAACAAGGTTAAATCTTTAGCCTGGCTTGGTGGTGCTATCCTTTCACATTCTTATGCAGAGCTATCACAGGTAATTTTCATTAAAGTGTTGATCAATGGTGATGTAATTAGACGACCTAAAAAGCTCGGTAAGTACTTTTTTTTTAATGGGGGAATTAAAGCAAAAGATTGGAATGAACTTGTAAAATCCTGAATTTTTTTGTTTGTTTGCTTGTTTTATGGGAATGTTTTATTCTGTAGTGTTAAAGTAAGTCCAGGTTTAAAATACCAATGATATTTAGCAAAACGAAAGGAAACTGAGGTAAAAATGCAAACAAACCAACAATTTTTAATGGGGTACTGTTGTCAAGCTCGCTTTTTATGGAATACACAGAGTACAAATAGCCACTAACTACTGGTGAATCACTGGGAGAGCTAGACTTTCTTGACAGTAGATTGCTAGACAGAGTTTACTGTTTTCCTGGAGTTTCCTGGATGGTGTACTAGTTCGTGATGCTCCTGTGTCCAAGAGTCACATGCTTTTAAAATGCTTTTATCATTTCCCTGAGGCATGCAAACAAAAGGAGAAAAGTCTTTTTTAAACAGTTTGTATCTCAGCAAAAGCAAAAGTGGGTGGCAGTGCAAGTAATGATATTTATTTTCTTTAAAAAGTTTTAGAATAGGCCTAGATTCAGGACTCCAGTGCTTGTGGCAGCTCACTCTGTTTTACCTACCAGGCATTTTTTCTGATAAATGGCAGAATCAAGATAATTGGTCTGGTAGACATTAGGTCTGATACTATAGCTCCCAAATCTTTATTTATGTTAGGCTGAGCACATGGGAATTCCAGGCAGTAGCAGTCATGTTATTCATCACTTTCAGTTAAGAAAGGCAAGATGCCTAAGCTTTACGAGGTTCTTGCTGCATTCTCAGCAGAAATCCTGAGATGGAGAAAGAGCTGAGACAGGCCCTGGTCTAAAATAAATTCTTTATGCTTCCCACTAGGCCTATGTGTTCAAGCACATATCTGTTTCCCTTCTAATTAAAATGCAAATAGATTAACTAAAAGTACCTGTGATTAAAATTTAATGTTAATCTGTAAGAGGGGAACAATGAAGCTTCACATGGCTAGTAGCAATTGTGGCTACTCAATGTGAGGTTAGTTCCATGCCTGACAACCCTTCTTTAAGAAAATGCCCAAGTCTTAATTTAAACACTGCTCTGGTCAAGGCTGAAACTTCATTCATGAGTGACTGTAAATCTACACACGTTACTTTCCCTTTGGCATATCTAATCCTACCAAATCTCTCACTACTTGTTCTGAATTGTAAATGGTAGGTCAGGTTTTTATCACATCCACAGATGCCTGTTACTTGGTTAAGCAATTTTTCCTCCATAGCTCAGCATGTTGAGCAAATACAGTATCTCTGATCATGCAGAGATATGCAGATCTGTCTTAGGGGAAATGAAAAAGTCACTGGAGAAGTGGTTTTGACCTTAAATCAGAGCAGTGCAAGGGCTGATGGAGATGTATTTCTAAGGACTTCAAATGATAGAGTCAGATTACTGCATGTAAAATTGTAGTGAAATGTTTGAGGCTGACCTACAGACAGGATGTCTGCATAAATGAAATTCAGACACCTCATGGAACAAAAGCTGCCATAAGGATTATACTTATGCACATTATATCATCCTATGCTCAGAAGTCTTCTTGCAACCGTCATTGAGCACATTTTGAACAAAGTTTTCCTGCCATAATCTTGCAACATTTCAAGTATCAGTTCATTCTTCTGTAGATCTGCAAAAGTAAAATATGACAATTAGGGTGGCATTTATAATCATCCCAACCCTTGTACTTTGTTCCACCTATTTAGAGGAATATCCTGACCTCAAGGAAGTACATTTAAGTTTTGCCACTGAATAAAATTGATATAGGGAGATACTCAGTCTGTGTTCTGAAAAAAATTACAATTGCAGAAGAAAATGAAGATACTCTTTAGAGGGAAGGTGATACTTGAAAACACCAGTAACATTTTAAAAAGGATGACAAGGTCAGCTGCCCTCACTCAGGCTAAGCAAAGGGAACAAGGGTGGCTTTGTACCCTTGTCATATTTTGAAAGAAGGAATTTCATCTTGAAAAAGGAAACAGTAATTCAAAGCTAAAGCAAGAGAAGAAAAGAATTTTCCCTAAGTGGAATTACTAACACAAGAATATTCCTCACAATTATTTGCTTTCAAAGAAATAAAAGAAAAAAAGAAAGAGGTAAGAAGGAAAAGTGGTTCCAGAAACAGAGCTCTTCAGGGTAACAAGAAAGCTACAAAGAAGATGGGAAGCTGTGAGCCAGGAAGCTGTGTTCAGCACTGCATTATCGCCACTTACAATTATCTCTTTTTACCAGGAAAGGCAGTGAAATTCATAGGTACTGATTGCATAAAATGGAATGTTTATATTTCAATTTTTGTACTTAGAGGAACTTTCTCTACCTCCACCAAACACTCTCTGTGTTTCTCCTATAATGTTTCTGTTAGTGCGCTTTTGCTTTTCTCTTTTATGTAATAGTTGCCAAATACTGAGAAGCAGAGCAGTTCATAGGTATGACCTTTACCACCATTACTATGTATTAGGCCACATATTCTTTCAAGAAGTAATTGATTCTTTAGTTGTTTGTTCACACATTTTACTAATTATTTACTTTATAATTAATGGTAATGTGCTTATATCTATCTTGTAGATTCCTTTTTATTGACTGGAGTTAGTCCTCTTATTGCATGTATATATGCTTATATGTCTATACATTACTCACAGTTTTATCTCAGATAAATTATTTACTGAGGCCAGATTTTGCTTGCGGTTTCATTTGACTGCCCCTCTAGTCTCTTTTTTATCTTGATTCTATAAAACCTTTATACAACTTGTGCTTTACATTTAGACTTTTCTCATATGCATAGCTAAACCAATCTTAGAAATACTTTCCTGCCCACCCCTCCCTGCTTCTTGAGCTCAACTTCATCCCCAATTTCTGTACCTCCTCCCACCCAAGTGGTGCACAGAATGGGGGTTTTGGTCAGTTTGTCCCTAGATGTCTTTGCTGTTCCTTGTTCCTCACTCTGTTCTGTAGCTCCAGTGTGGGGTCCTTCCCAGAGGAGACAGTCCTTCCTTAACTTCTCCAATGTGAGTCTTTCCCATGGGTTGCAGTTCTTAATGAACTGCTCCAGCATGGGTCCCTTCCATGGGTTGCAGTCCCTCAGGAACCAGGTGCTCTATAACTGATACACCATGGGCTCACAAGTCCTTCCAGCAAACTTGCTCCAGAGGAAGCCCATCTCTCCATGAGTCTGCAGTCCTGCCAGGAGCCTTCTCCAGAACAGGCTTTCCATGGGATCACAGCCTCCTTTGGGCCTCTGTTATATCTGTTTGGGTGGAGGTTCCTCCAGGGTCTGCAGGTGAATCTCTGCTCCACCATGGATCTCCACAGGCTGCAGGGTCACACGTGTCTCACCATGTTCTATACCACAGGCTGCAGGGGAGTCCCTGCTACAGCACCTGGAGCACCTCCTGCCCCTCCTTGCCCCCAGCCTTGGGGGCTGCATTCTCACTTCTATCTTCTCAGTGCACATTATGCAGAAACTTTTCCCCTGTCTTAAATATATTTTCCTAGAGGTGCTACCATCATCACTGATGAGCTTGTCCTTGGCCAGCAGCAAGTCTGTCCTGAAGCCAGCACGTATTGGCTCTGTTAGACACTGGAGAAGCTTCCAGCAACTTCTCACAGAAGACAATCCTGTAGACACCTCTTTACCAAAACCTTGCCATGAAAACCAATATAGATACAGAGAGATCTTTGTCCCTCAAATTTTGTTGTATGCCTCTACTGTGGCACAGTAAACTCTACGTCATTTACAGGTAGTATTATTATGTTGCATGGTTCAGTATGATAGCATATATAGTAGATCATAAATATTCCATTTGCATGAAAAAAGGTATGTTCCTGATCATAGGTAAACTATGGTTTCTTTTCAATAGTTCTATTTTTGGTAGATCCTCTATAATAATCTTTGTAGGAATTCCTTCAGAATTAATACATCTCTGCATTTTAATAGCTTTACAGACTACAAGGAGGCTTCTATTTCATTTTTCTTTTCTTATGTCTTGTTCTCTTTGCAGCATGCATGCTCTGTGTAGTTGTCCTTATATTGTGCTGGAATGGTGTGCAGGTCCAATGTGACTGCACTCTCTCTTCCAAATAACTCCCTTCCCTAACTTATATTCATCTAATCTTTATTTCATTCTTCAAAAAAACAAACAAACAAAAAGAAGACTTAATTGTGGGAAGCCTAAGTTAAACTTTTCAGCTACTGGATTCTACCACTAGTTCTGCTCCAGAATTTTTCTGCTGTAGGATGGATACCAGTCTGGCACACATACAGTGCTTGGCATTAGTTATTCATTCAAACCTTGAATGTTTTTAAATGTCTCTTGACTGAATGATTAATGACATCGAGTCTGTTCCAGTATGAAGCTTAAACTGTTTATGATTTATTTCCTTAATACTCATCTTTAAGCCTGTGTTCTTTGACATCATATTCCCAACAATTTAGAGTGCACAGCCTGACCTGGGAAAGCTAACTTCTCCATTTTCCCACTAGGAGGTTTTTGTGGACAAGAAGAAACTTTAGCAGGCAGAATTATCAGCATATGAGGGGCAGTTCTCAGTGGGAGCCTTGATATAACTCAGTGAATAAATTTCCTATTTATTTCCTATTCCACAATGGATCAAGATGAAAGAGTGATTTCTTCTTTAAAAACTGTCAAAATGCATATATTTCTAGGTAACTGGAAGAGCAATACATCAGTCTTGTGACTGAGCAGGAAAATACTGGACTCTTGTGAAATTTGCATCTTATTCGGATCTGCAGACCCCTCTTATTCTAACTCTGCCTGTGTGTTACAAACACACTGATCCTTATCCAATGTAATTACTCCATCAGAGTGAGCATATCAGATTATAAGGTGCAAACATTCTAAGACAAAACAAACATGCAGTCACAAAAAAGTAATTAAAATGTAGGCATCATTTCCTACATGTGTGGTAGAATACATTCAGATAATCAGTCCTCAAAGTACATTTTTATGAGGTTCAATTTTACATATTAAATTTTGTAAAATTTTATAGAATGAAAGGTTAAGTCTTTTGTGTGAAACAAAAAAGCTTTATAGGACAAATTTACAGACAAACAAAGGTTAAAGTAACAGTGTAATGTCAGAGAAGGAGAGGAGAGGAGAGGAGAGGAGAGAAAATGTGGAGTAGTATGAGAGGCCACATAGGATAAAATAGCAAGAATAAGGTAATTTGGGAAAGAGAGGAAACTTACAGGGATGCTATCTTTTGATTTATTGCCATACACAATAGAAGAACATGTAGGGTTAACTAAGGTTACGTAGTGTTTGAAACCACAATGCATCACAGTACACCATTGTAAGCATATTTTTCAAACATTAAAAGGCCATAAATCTAAAACACATTGTGTGTGCAAAACTGAAACTGCTTTACAGTTTGCAGTACATGAAAAAATGCATCATTTCAAATGACATTTGGACCGGCTGTCAACCAAAAAGCTCCTTATATCAGTTGCAGCATATTGGATCATTCTTTCTTGTCTGCAGCCAAGATGATAAAGTGTTACAGGCAACAGCATTTAGAATATCTTACTATATTTCCTGACCAGTTTGATCTCAGACAATATCCTGAAGGAGGTGACTAGAAGTTACTGGTTTGTATCATAAAATTTTTTTCAGAATTTGGCAGTTGCAGCCAAATCTAGGCATATACGTAATATAACCAGGTGCTTTAAGTTGCTTAAGCATCTTGAAAGTAAGGAAGCATTTCATGCTCTTTTTATGAGTGCATAGCAACATTGCCTATTTAATCACCCATCACAAGTTAAAAATTACACTCGGAAAAGAAATAAACTTACATGCCAATATTGCCATAACCACTGCAATCTAGTCTCTAATCACAGAACCTTCATTACATAAAAATGACAATTCTAATGAGTTTTGTAGAGTTGTAAATGAAAAATGCTGCTATTATAGAACTTTTCACAGAAATCTAATCATAAGGTCCCTTTTTACAGAACTTAATTTAAGAAAGTTTACAGAAATCTACAGGGTTTTTTTTACGACTTTTTTTTGACCTGAATTCTGGAAGACCAAAAAGTCAGCTCTTTATCTAAAAGGTGTATCAGATATACTTTAGAAGAGACCACTCTAAAATCTACATGTAGAAATCTGACTTACATAGAAATATTTAAATATTCCTTTTCTTTTTTAAAAGTCCTTTTCTTCTACTAAATGCATTCTGGCATCATCATATTTTAAGAAATATTTTCACTAGCATTCAGAATGAAATCTGTTTTCTAGGTATATATTTTCTGATTTATTTCAGATGTCTCTGCTACACTCAGGACCTGAAGTAGGTCTTGAAGTTTCTTAATATCGTTTTTTTACTATTTTCTGTTTTCTGTTCCTACCAATGACTATTCATTAACTTTTTAAATTTTGTATCTAGCTCTTAGATTATCAGCTCTATAAATGAAACTTCTTTCTGTTCTGTTACTCCTTTGTATCATCGAGCTTTGTTAAATCAAGCTACTAGTGCACATAACTTTAATTAAGGTTCTGTATTCAACTACTAATCCCCATTCTACCCCCAATTCACTTTTTTATAAAGATAGCTGCTGTTATTATAGTAATGCTGCGATTGTGTGTGTCATATAATTTATTGGTATATGCTTATAACTTATTGGAAAGAGTGAAGAGTACTTGAAAACAGATATAAGGAGAAAAAGTAAAGAAGTATACTCCTATGTGATTAAAAGTTCTTCTTCAGTTACATATAGATTCTCCAAATGTGGCCTCTGGGTTGTCCTAAATTTCTGTTGGTAGTGCTGTATGTCAGATAGAATAAATGCTTTATCTGTGTGCCTGATTATTTGTCTTGAACATTTCTACCTTTTCTACAGGGTTGAAAGGCTTTTATTATTTTCAGTAAAATCAATGAACAAACACAAAAATTTTGATCATTTTTCCTTTATTTATTCTCAGTCAGTATGCATATATTAATTATAAAGGGATTTACCGTTTATTTAATACAATTTTTTTTAATATAAATAAACCCAAAATGTTGTTTCTCAATGTGTGGATGATTAAACTGACTATCTGAACTTTTGAGACAATTTGGATTTAGAATAAAGCACATGAAGTTTATTCAAGCTGGCTATTACTACAGCATGACTGATACTAATACTAAGGGGTAAAGAAATGCTCAGGAAATTTGGAAGTGGTGATAGGCTTATGGTCTGTGTCTGAAAGGTTGTTATGGGAAGAAGCTATGGAGATCCCCTTGTCATTCCTTTCCTTTCAAGCCAATTCAGTGTTTAAGCAAGAGCTTACTGAGAGAGATCTTCAGGATTTGATCTTCAATAATAAGAAGAGAATAATAGTGGTATTTTTTTCATATTTCTTTGGCTATACTTTAAAATAAATCTCTAGCTGACCTTGAACATAACTGAATCTTTAAGGTTTCAGTTTCTTTTCTGATACTTCAAGGTGGATGGAAGCATTTTCTCAGATGTAATGCTAGTTACTACTGTGGGATTCTTCCACTGACCACCTTTGGCCTGGCAGTTGTTCAGACAGGTATGTGAATAGTGGCTGAACTTCCTGAGGGCACCTTTGCCCAAATGGATCAATTAAAAGGTGAAGATGACTATCAGACAGTTTAGACTAGTCTGGGTATTATATTGAGACTTTAAATTAAGAGTGATCGAGCTGGAAAAGATATATAGAAGTGGCATGAGAATGTGCAAAATTTTAAGTTGTAAATTTTGTGAGGAAGAGACCTAGAAGTGCAAAGACCAGTTTTCAAAATCCCTTTATGCTCTGTTAGAAAACTCCTAATGACATCAGCACCTCTGCTGTGGCCATCCAGAGCCAGCAGATGCCATGACAACTTGAATCCTGTCATCTGTGGGTGAATATGTCCTCACTGGGGAACCATACAGGTACACATTAAGATGGAACACCACATCTCCCACAGAAGGTGTGTGCAAGTGGGATAACCTGTGTGTTCAGGAAAGGGGGCATTTGTGGCTGTAGCCCACACTGTCTATGAGAGAAAGTGCATGCAGTTCTATATGTGCATGTGCATGGCTGCAGCATTTTGGAATTGCCTCTAAGGAGTGCTTCTCTAGCATTTTTTAAGTTCCTAACATGGAGATTTCTATATTGCACTGCTGATATCAATCCTAAATGAATCACTGATGATTGTTAATTATGAATCATTAATAAATCAATATATCATTTTGATCTTGATTTGGTTTAAACACATATGAACCAAGCGAGTTTTCCTTATGAAAATTTTCATTATGCCTGTTGCATCAACACTTCAATAATTTCATTGACTCTTATAATAATTAAGAAAATGCATATATATTTTTATATATAACATATTTAATCAGTTATATGGACGATCCTTTATGGAAGGATCAGAAGTTGTACAACAGTTGCCTCTTTGCTTTACATCTGCTTTACAAAAGCAATAAATATCTTAAAATAAACCAAGAAAAAAAGAAAAAAAAAGAGGTATGGTGACAGTTACTTGTGTCCTAGTTTAACTGTTAGAGCTAATGTTACTCTAAGAGCTGCAGGAAATACATTTCCTTATTTAAATTTCCAAACTCTAAGAGAGGAGTGTGGTCTTTTTGTTTGATTGACAGGCTCGTTCACTTGGATTATTTTTTGTTTTGGTTTTAGGAACTGCCCAATATTCTAAGGGAAATGTTCCACAATTTTAGGCATTCCTGCATTACAAATAAGCAGCAATAAAAATATTAATTCTAAAATATATACATATAGTGTGGTAAAGTTTAATTCCAGATTTGATAACTTTCAAGTCAAAAGGTTAATTGAGGTCCAGATCAAATCAACATAGGCACTATTGATTTTCATGATCCAAGGGAAAATAAATGCTGATAAAGTTCACTGAGATCTTAAAATAATCTGAAGGTAGCTCTAAATATGAAGATAAAGCACTTAACACTTTTCCCTCAGATCACCATGAATTAGAGTAGCTGTATACATGTTCTATAGGACTCCTCAGAGTATCTGTTTTATATCTGTGCCAGGAGGGGTAAAATGTGTCCCATCCTTGCCACACGAAAACACGGAATCATAAAATATCCTGGAGTAGAACGGACTAGCAAGGACCAACTAAAGACAACTCCTGGCCCTGCACAGGACACCAAAAGACTCACTCCATGTGCCTGAGAACATTCCTCAAGTGCTTCTTGAATTGTCAGGCTGGTGATGTGACCACTTTCCAGGGGAGGCTGTTCCAGTGCTCAACCACCCTTGGGGTGTAGAACCTTTACCTAATATCAAAATAAACCTCCCCCGACTCAGCTTCAGACCTCAGATCCTGTCCCTGCTCATCAGAGAGAAAACAGCTGTACCTGCCCCTCTGCTTCACTTCACAAGCAAGTTGTAGGCTACAATGAGCTCTCCCCTCAGCCTCCTCCTTCCTAGGCTGAACAGACCAAGGGACCACAGCTGCAACTTTTATGGCTTCCCTGCTAAACTCTTCATCATCTTCACAGCCCTCCTTTGGATACTCTCNTCTCCCCCCCCCCCCTTTGGATCCCCCCCACAAGTTTTTTTTTTTTTTTTTTTTTTTAATATTGTGGCACCCAAAACTATTCCCAGCACTCGAGGTGGGGCCACCCTAGAGCAGAGCAGAGCAGGACAATACCCCACTCCCCCCCTGCCTTGCCCTGTGATGCTGTGCCTGATGTCCTCCAGGATGTACTTTGCCCTCGTGGCTGCCAGGGCACTGCTGACTTATGGTCAACTTGCCATTGACCAGGACCCCCAGGTCCCTTTTGATGGTTCTGTTCTCCAGCACCTCATTTCCAATTCTGTACAGCAAAGAAACCTCACTCTCCTCTCTCTGCCCTCCCAAAAACCCCAAGCACCACAAAAATAAACAAACAAAAAACCCCACCAAAACCAAACAAAAAAAAAAAACCAAAAAAAACCCAACCAAACAAACAAAAAATCCCCAAGGAAATGGGGCTTCAAACAAAAAGTGATAATCTCAAACCACCATAAAATTTTAGCCAAAATATTGGATCTTTAAAATGTCATATGGACAAGTATGGAAAACTTCCAGAGAACTTAGCCTTTACTGAAAGTTTTAGCAGCTTCTTGCTTCCCTTAAATAAGAATTATTTATTGACTTACACTAATAACAGTTTGAAGATGCTTTTTTTGATAGTACAATTTAAAAAGCATTGTACCTTTCACATCACTTTAGTTTTATTTTTATGCAAACCAGATCATTGTTTTTATGCTAATCACTAACTTTCTAGTGGAAAACAAAGGAAGAGAAAGGAAAGGAAAAAGGAAAAAAGGCAACAGATAATTCTGTCAGATGTTGTCACTGAATAGGTTATTTTCATAGATGAATGTTATATACATATATTGGCATGACACATGAATACTCAATATTTCATTGAGTATATTGGAATGTTTATTCAGTGTTGTGGTAGGAACATTGAATAAAAATAGGCCTAGAATTTTCTTATAAAGTGAAAATATCACTTGCTTAAAAATGAGAAACATGTTCACTTGAGAAGAGATTTTCCAGCATTGGAAGATCCAGGCTAAATAGGACAAAACACTTGGGTCCTTGGAATAATTGAGTTCCTAGGGAAATTTAGACTGTGTAACTGACAGGCCAAATACAAAGAAAGTATCTGGACTCATTCACAAGAAAATGCAGCTGTTAAGCAGGTATTTTTCTTCCCACAGCCAAGACAAGCATAGGGCCTTAGTAACTTCTTGCATATGTACAAAATGTTCCTAGCCCTGTAGTGAAAAAGGATACAAAGCACAGTGTAGATAAATCCTCATTATTTCTTAAATGTAGATGTCATTTTCACATAAATCTTATCAATCTCTTATTCATATATAGGAACATGCCTTATTTATCTCTTACTCATAAATTTAATATAAATCCCTTCTATTCTCCACTTGCATTCTTCAGGTCAAAGGGAAAGGGCTTTTTTTTTTTTTTTTTTTTTTAATAACGAACTTCAGGTCCACTGCAGTACTCTTTCACACCACACTTCTTTTCTGCATATTGAATGGCATACTGGGTAATTCCTCTGAGTCAGTAAATGAATTCTGGTGAATACATCAGCATTTAATTCTAAACTTCCTGACAATTACAGGGTAGGAAAAACTTTATGAAAAAATGAACCCTAACAAGAATGTGTGGGAGGACTGATACACAATAAAGAGACCATAAGATCACAGCTAATAGGGAGAGGCAAGTATTGTATTAGCATTGTGATGGACTTCCAGAAGATTGAAATGACTAATATGACATTAGCAAAGAAAACATTGTTCTATCATTTATATTGAGTCAAAATGTGCTTGATGCCTCATAGGTGATTCCTACAAAGGAGACTTAGTGAACTATGCCAGATATGCTCTTCTATATCTTTAGGATAGGTAATTATAATAAATTTCTCCCTAATTGTTTTTGATTGAGAAACTGTGAAAAATATGGAAGATGGTATCTTTCTAAAAAGTTAGCTGAATTAAAGTTTTTAATCTTCCATTTCTGGTGGAGTTGTAAAAAGATCAGCTGTAATATTAAGAGATTATGTAGAATCACTTGATATTTAAGAAAGGTTATGGGATAAAGTTTTGATGACATTAATTCATTGGAAATCTGAGGTGTAATTCAGCGAGATAATGAGGATGACATGAGGGGAAAGCCAAAGAGATTGTGAATTTTTTTCTAAGTAATGACCTACATTGCCCTTATATTCATTTTGTATCACTGTTCTGAAAAAGAGAAAAACCAAATTTCTTGAAGCAAAGAAGAAACCATCTTTTAATCATAAAAATTACTTAATAAAGTTTCATTTTTATTTTTGTGGTGAATTTCATACTACTTTCTGGTACTATGTTTGCAATTGATATGAAAATGTTCTATGAATGAAACGGTGATGCTTTTGAGGGAGAAGACACTACTTAATATTTACTGTTATTTCTTTTTGTACTTTTGTCATTTGACATAGCAATTTCTCATTCATCAATTTCTCTTTGACTCATCTTTTTAGCATGACAAGAAGTGAAAATAAGATGAAAAAGCTTGTGGGCCAAGATAAAGAGATTTCTTGCCAATTGATATAGAGGGCAAAAGTGATTCAACTTAGTGAAAATTAATGTAATTTATTGCAAAGTGGGGTAGTAGAAACAAGAACAAAAACTAAAATGCCTTTTCTCCACTTCCCTCTTTTCACAGGCTTAACTTCATTCTTCTATTTGGACTCCCATTCTGACTGACACTGGGGAGATCTAAGGAATGAGCATTGCAGTTAGAGGAAATTGGAAGGCCCTGACACCCTGCCTGTCCCATGATTTTTTTTTTTCTGCAGAGAACAATGAGAAGCTGTGGTGTAGTTGTGTTCTGTATTCCATCACGCTAGAGAAGCAGGCTTCTTGAATTGAAATGCAGGTTCAGGAAATACTTTCAAAGTTCCTAGGCATTCATGTATCTGTGAAGATTTTGAAGGCTGTCCTTAGACTTAGCTGGATAAGCTGTGACATCTTGTATGGAGTGTAAAAAGATTTACATGAGCAAATTATTTTGGAATTATTTTAAGTTTTTTTTCTTCTCTTTTCCAATACAGAGCTGCTAAATATTCTAAATAAATTCTTTATTATGAATATATTAATATATTAAATAAAGACAATTATTAATATTGTCATGATGCTGAATAAGTGATAATGATCTTTTAATAGAAGCTATTATTCTTTGAAACCTGTGTTGCATCAAACACACCAGTGTGTACTTGCAAGTTCACTGCATATCATGCTGTGATCCTCCCCAGCTAAACATTTTTAGAGGCACCATCAGAAGCATTAACAATAGTATTCTCTTTATCTGCTGAGGAAACAAATTTGCATATTACATAAAATTTGATGTTTCATAAATGATTCATAAATACTGTGGTTCACACCAAATAATGACTCTATACTAAAACAGGATTGTCAGTACCTTCTATAATCAAAGGAGAAGAAATACAATTTATCATACTTTAGTCTACCATTGGTGAAATTCTGCCAAAAGATAAGTGATATTTTGTGAGTAGCTGCAGAAACATTCAGTATATGTGATAGTGATTAAGAGAATAACTGTGACCTGAATTTCTCTAATACCATCCCATACCTTGTGCTGATATGCATTTGAGAAAGCCTAGGTTCAGTGATTAATAATATGAGAAAGAATTTATTTTAATTTCCTGCTAAGTTCAGGTTCTATCATTTTAACAAGTGATTCTAACAACAATTCTGTGACTCTGGTAGAAAAATACACAGACCTTAAATCTGGATTCAGTAAATGCATATTTAGAAAATTCTAGTATATTCCTAGCAAAACTGTTTCATTAGTTAACAGCACTGATGTGAAGACCGTAAATCTCAGGGTATCAATTCTCATAAGCAATATGTTTTTGGTGGTTTTTTTTTCTTCTTCTTCTTTTTTTTTCCACCCTAACTTGACCTTCCAGCTATTTTTATTATTTTTTTTAAATCAGAATGTTAAAGACTAATTTTTCCTTGTCATCTGTGCTGTATTGACTCCAGCTGGCAGCTAAGCCTTCATCCGGTCTCTTGCTCACTCCCCTGTGTTGAGATAAAGTTGAGATAAGGATAGTTTAATAACTGTAGGGAAAGAAAAAAATTAAGGAAAAAAAAAAAAACAGAAGTTATGCAAAGGGAATCATTCACAACCTTTCATGAGCAGTCTGATGCCCAGTCAGTCCCAAAGCAACAGCTAATTTGGTAAAAACCCCATCAACCTAAACTTGACACAGTTTTATTGTTCATCATTATGTTATATGTCATGGAATATCTCTGGTTAGTTTGGGTCAGCTTCCCTCTTAATGTGTCCCCTACCAGCATCTTGCACATCCCCAGCCTACTCACTGTGGGGGCAGAGCGAGAAGCAGGTCAGAAATCATAAATACACAGCCCCATATGGGCTGCTATGAAAAAAGTAGCTCCATCTGAGCCAGATATAATGCACTCCTCTCAAAATAAGTCTTTGCTAAACTGATTGAACTGACCATGTATGAGACTATGAAAGATGGCAAGTTGGGCTGCTGAAGAAGGGGTATTGCAGTTCATTCTCCTGTTCCCATCCAGTTTCAGTTTTACTGAGAAGCCCCACTGGATCAACCCTATAAACCAATCTTTGACACTCTTGGTAATATCACTAGGAAGAACAATCCTTCAAGTTTTCTTGAAGGAGGCTACACTTATTATTTTATGAGTATGAGGATGCCCATGTATGACTCATTGATTTGGTTTGTTGCTAGAGAAATAAAAAGCACCCCACACCCAAACTGCTTCATATTCTATGCTGCTCTAACTTCCCACTGAAGTTGCTCTGTAACTTGCTTAAATATAACTTATGAATATAACATTTATTAAATTATGCTTATATTTGTATATGTTCTACCTGAAAAATGGTTGTTTAAATGAGCATATTGGTTTACATATGCATGAATGTCTAAATTTATGTATACATAAATATACACACATATATATAAACACATGTATATATATATACACATATATATATAAAATATCATTACAGGACCCATGTGCACAGGTATGTTTAGGCTTTCCACACCATGTAGTCAACAAAAGTTTGCAAATTAAGAGCAGAAAAATCAAAACAAGAAAATGAAAGACATTTTAAAATCAATTTATTAATCAGATCATAAAAATTAAAGTATTTTGTCAGTATTTGTGAACAGAAAAGTAGCCATTTAAAAACGTCTCTATTAGCGTTCAATGTTTGCAGTGTGTTACTTAATCTTTAATATCTTTTCTGACTGTTTTCAGATTTATTTCAGTTGTTTCTGCCTAAGCTGTTCCATGGTTGATAGGTAGTCCTCTGATGAGCAATTTGAGAATCTGCCAAATAAAGACTTGACTTAGCTAATGCTATCATTAATAAAGTTATTTACCATATCATGGCTTTAATAAGATTAAGAAATTCAATATAGCTGATTTACATTTCCATGTCCAGGTTTTATTTTTTTGAGAATGCTGTTTGAGAAAGAAGGAACAAATAGGAGAGAAAAGAGAAAATGGAGACTTATCAGTCTGACATTTACCATAGAAACTGGAAAGTCTTTTCAGAATTTAATATTAATAATCATAACTGCATGTCATTGTAGAAAATGGTTTATACAAGTAAATTAACAATAGTTATGCCTTTAATTATGTGAAAGAATCAAACTCTGGTATGCAGAAAATGTACTTGAGGCTTTCCAGTATTAAGCAGATTTTTAAAAATACTCAGAAAAAGAAAATTGAACAAATTGTAATTTAAGTTTTAAATTTTTTTTAAAGAGCAATTAAAAACTAAAAATATGAACTTATTTGACATTGATGAGGAGTTCTGGTAAATTGAAGGGGTTGATATCAACAATAAACCTTTTAGTGGTTTTGAATTTTTTTGGTCAGATAGATATTACTGAATTTTTGTTTGCACGAATAGTTTAAAATTGTGCTTTTCCTGAGTGAAAACAAGATCTTACACACAGTTCTGTAAGGAAAGTAGACTGTACTTTTAGTGTAGTCATTACAAAAGAAAGGTATTATATGGTTGACTAGCATTTAAATATGCCAGCACCTCAGGGATTCACAAAAGGCTTGTGATGGAGAGATCACACAGAGGAACAGAAACGGGATCACCTCTAATCTCTATCATTTTTTACAATCTTGAATGAGTCACTCAAGGTACCTGTGCACTAAGCAGTACCAAGTCATAGCAGAACTACCTTGCAAAGCAAAATTGACACAGCTCTTAGGCTCACATTGGTAATTAGCTGTAATACGTGTTGCACTGTAAGGCTACATTAGTGATGTCTCTCTATAAAAATACTTTTTTTATGGAATTGCATCCAGCAATGAATTTACCATTATTAAGGCCATTCTCCATATGCGTGCTCCTGTGGCACACTTAGAGATGTAGTCAAACCACTACATATCTTTCTTGTCTTCATTTCTCCTGTACTACCCATTTCAGTTTAAGCAGCATCTTTTCTCACCAGCTAATTTACCTCTGCCTTTTAAATAACTCATCTCCAACAGAGGACTGTGTTGCAAGATGTAGACAGAATTAGTCACACTGTTCCTTAACTGTAACAGTGGGAACACACAGACATTTTTCTCTTTTCTATCCTAATTATAAATTGATTGAACTGTAATTTCGACAAATTTATTTTTATTATACAGACATCTTTGGATCTAACCTGCAGTGTAGCTGGTCTATTGTGTGACAATGAAGACTAGAAAAGATATGAACAGAAGTGGATATAAAATGCCCAGTGTACAAAAAAATTAGCAAGAATTTTCTAGATGGGGAATAACACTGGCATAATTTTCCTTGAAAGATTTGGTATTGGATATGTACCCAAAATAAATAATTTAATATTTTTCTTTCCCCAGAAGGTTTTAATATCCCTTACAAAATAATTAAATCACCTCAACATTGCAGGTATGACATCATAAGTCTAGATTTTGCCTTAGAATAGAAAATAATATTTATTTGTCAGATTTACTCTGAGAAGTATGAAGAATGTCTGAAATCTCTGTGTAGGCAATGGGAGCAATCTTAGCAAAGATTAGCTGAACAAAAGCACATTAATTGCTCTTTAGCATTTCCCATATCATCATATAGATAGTACTTGCTTAAACTAGACATCTACATTTTAGGTGGATAAGATTGGATAAGATTCATTTCATCCTGTGGTACTGTATGTCAGACTAAGAATTGCTAAAAGCTAAAGGTTAAAGAAAAATTATTCCCTTAGTAGTTAAACAGGATGATATAAATTTCTTTCATATTCCATCTCTGGAAAATCCATTTCGGTATGGGCATTTTCTATTAATCGCTTTATCTCCTACTCATTCTGTTTCACATACATTTTCCTTTCAGTCAATTTTTACTGTAATAATTTTTCATGTTTTCTTTTTAAAAGAGGGTCCTTCCATTAGATCATGGTGGACTCACTCCAATTTTGAATGCACCGCTGCCTGATTTTCTCTCTTCATTCTCACTCCAGACAGTAAACACTGGAGGGTTCCTTAGACCACTTCTTATTCTCCACGTCATCTCCTCTTTTTTCCTCTAGCTCCCCTCATTTCTTCTAAATGATTCTTTCATTCTTTCTTTTCTTTTTTCCTGACCATATTCTAGCTTTTCTACAGAGAGAATTCATATTCCTAAGCTTTAAGAACTAGGGTGGAATTCAACTACTTAAAGCTGTAAGATCAGTTTAAGTTAATAGATTGTCTAGATAGTTAAAAAAAGATAAATAAAATTCTTCAGAAGACAATTTTTTGCAATATTAATTTTCTCAGTCTATAGCAAATGGATCAGTTCTAGTCAGATGCATTTGTCTGTTAGTAAAAGTCACCTAGTCCCTTAACTTTAAATAGATGCCTTGATTTTAGAGAGCTTCTTCTCTCATGGCTCCCTGTCAGGCTGACAGATAAGCACCTTAGTGACCCTTAAAGAAGAATCACCCAATACAAGAACTCATAATTTCTTTTGATGACGGTATCCACTCTAGGCTCAGCTCTTGTTTGGGTTTTCCTGACTCTGAGAATCCCCATCCACCTGAACCTACTCCTCAGACACAGACACTATTGCCACTGCCTACATTGCTGAGTGCTGATTTTTTGTGTTCAAATATTATTTTAGGTGTGCATGTGTATATACCTACATTGAAATTCTATGCCAATAGTATTTAAATTGTATGCAAACATGACATATTTACATTTCCAAATATATTTATGGACATATATATATAAGTATATAAATGTTTGAATTAGCTACAATCAAACTAGCCCAAATTTCAGTTCTTTAAAACCTGAATGATATTTCAAATTCCTTGAGTATATGGAAATTAATCTTAATAATAATTATTGATAGGAGCATCAATTTAGCAATTCAGAACATTCATGCTAATTATCTTATCACTATATTATTGTATTACTTTATTGTATTATTGTCAATTACTGAAATTATATTACTGAGCAGAGCTGATATTGTTCAGAGGAATTTAAAATAACTTAGTTTAACATAGCAACAGTTATCATTAGCACCTTATTAGGAAGTTTTATTTCGGAATTAAAATACACAGCTTTATATATAAGTGTCTGAAGAAAATAAATAAATAAAATAAATTTTTAAGCACTCTTATGGTATGTGTGACGTTTTCAGAAATGGTAGGTTAGAATGCTGATGGAGGATTTATAGGAGGATTTGTTATTCATTCTAAGCAGTGTTTAATGTTTATGACTCCTACTAATATCTGGTAAAATTTAGAGATTTTGAGGGCTGACTTGTAGATATGCTTGGCACCCACACTCTACTTTTAGTTAACAGTAAAAGTGTGTGGTTTTTTTCAGCTCCTGTGAGCTCAGAGTGGATAGTTGCCTCTGAATTTAGTATCATCACTTTTGCAGTTCTTCAATGCTTCAGCTTTCCAGTGTTTTTGGTCACTGGGACTGAAGGAAGTAAGAGAGATTCGTGTGTCCTCATTCTTTTGTACCAATCAAATATTAATTCAGGCTGGAGAAGAGTAAAAGGATGGTTACTATAATGGTCAGTAAAATAGACTACATTTTTTTGAAGAACACTAAAAGAAATAGATATATCTTGGTTAGGAAAAGAAGATCAAGAGTGCATACAGCTGAATTCCTCATGAGTTCTCCAGGATGATAAACACAAAGACCAAAAAATCTGAAGAGATAACTATGTATAAAATCACCAGGTCAAAATTTAAGATGGAAGATATCTTACCACTAAGGTGGCAGTTTAGGACAGCATCCTACCAGAAACAGAATGAATGAAATTACTCTAGGATCAAGTTTGATCTGCAAAAGAGATGATAGGTAAATGTTGGCTGTCACAGCAGACAAATGAGCTTGGCATGATCTTCCATCTCTTGAATTAATTTTCTTCAGTTAAGCTATTAAGATATTTTCAATTTCAGTGAATTTGCTTCTTACTTATGGCAGCAAAAGTAAATTCATACACAGTATCCTTTAAAGCTTAGGGATATGACATGAAGCAGAATCTGTTGGTCTGGTCCAACATATCATTTAACCAGCTTTATCTGAATTCCTACTGAACCATAAATGCCAACCTTTCAAACAATGCAAATTAGATCAGATAAATTTATTATAGCCATACTTATTCACAGACCCATAGATTGAATAAATATGTCATTTATTTGATTTAGGTGAATGTAGAATTGGTTCCCAGTCAATGAAAAAAATTACATTCCTAATTATTTTCTAAATTTATATTTTCTTTTCCCTTAAGTTACAAATTGTCTTGACAAGCTTCCCTAAAACTTCACAAGAAACCAGTACCTTCTATTTGAAGTAATCTTATTATCTTCTCCATTGTCACTGTTTGGCCTTCTTGCAAAATCACAGAATCATAGAATCATTTAGGTTGTAAAAGACCCTTAAGAACATGACTCACTCCTGGCAGAACTTCTCTGGGAAGGATAATCCGTGACTTGTATTTAAGATCAGTAGTTGTCTGACAATAAGCACAGACTGCTCAGTGCTTCTTTACTTCTACATTCAGGTCTTGAAATCTCTGAGGTCTCCAAGATGAAATGTGCCATGTCTCAAGAGTCAAGTAGTGACGTACTAATATGCTACAATTCTGAAAAACAGGCTGTAGCACAAAACAAATTAAGCAGCTGCAATTTTCAAGGAGATATTGATTTTCCCCTGAACAGTTGATTTGCCTCTACATTTTGTTGTATGGCTTCCTTTAGCTACTACACGTGAGTTATAGTCACCAGTGGGTGAAAGTTCAGAGCAGATTGTATTTTTTCCAAACTGATAATACATCTTTCTACTAATAATTTTCAAAAGAGGTGGTGTATATCACAATATCTCACAATAGGAATATCTGGTAGAAATGTAGGATTTGCAGACCTCTTAACACATACATTTAGGAACAAAATAATATTTTCCTTAAAAAATAAAATTTTGAAACTAAAATTATTTTTTAAGGTATTTTAACACATATCAATCAGGAAGTTAATAAATAGAAACCTTTAAATCCAGCAGAATTTAAGCAAACTTTAGAGGCACATGTCAGGCTTAGTAAAGTCTGTGTCCTTCCATTAGGGTTATTTTAGCCACTTGGAAGTATTTTATAAGAACAATCAATTTTTCAGTTAGGAAAATCAAAATATAAACTGCTTCTCTTTACTAGCCTTGCTGAAAAAGGATGTGCTGGCTATAGAATGTAACAGAAGAACTGTGCCCTAAAGTATATTTGCCTTATGAATATGAATTGGATGTTGCTGGGCTTTCATTCTTTATAACTATAATGACACAACTTAAGGAAGCCTGTAAAAATGTGGGTTTTTTTCTTGATGACTACACAGAGCAAGAGAAGCAAAACTCAGCTGGGCGTGGCACACAATACAAAAGTTAAGTGGAAGTTACTGTGAATGAGGGATTCAAATAAAACCTTAGAAAGAATCTCAAAAGGAAGAGGTATGAAGTAAATCAGAATTGCTGATAATCCATATGATGAAATTCTTGATTCCACTGATCACAGGACACACATACAGCAACAACCTCTAATCACAAAATTCAGATTCATGAAACAAGGACATTTGGAAAGAATTTCTTTTTGACATACAAGCAACATTGCTGCTAAATCACAAGAAACATTAACTGTTTCATATTTTCCCATAGTTATTTACTTCTGCTTTTGAAGCAAGGTTTTGCTCCAGTCGCATCAATATTAAAGCAAATACAACATGTCCTTATTCCTAGTTCTGAGCTAATTTGGGTGTACAACTCCTACAGCAGAAGCAACTTGAATTTTCTCTTTGATGAAGAAGCTGTCCATCAAAAAGAGCTGTTTTATCTAAAACTTCCTTTTTTGAGAGAATATGTCAAATTTCGACAACATGATTTACAGGAGAATGATTTCATGATATATAGCTCATAGATTACATGAACAAAATCAAAATATTTTACTCCAATGTTATTAGAACTTTTCACTGCAATTTATTTCCCAATTTTGATGATTTATACTACACTGTAACAAAATAAAGGCATTTGAGATTTCAAAACAACTTTAAAATATATAATCTCTTCAGAAATGCTGTGCTGCTAGTGTAAGCAAAAGAAAAAACATAAAGTAATTTTCTGAGATCAAATTAAATGAAAAACTTCTTTCAGAACATGAATGTTATCCTCTATTAATCTCCTCTTTCCTTGATTTGAGAAAACTTTCAGTTGCTCAGCTATGGACCTTCTTTTCATTTGAAGGCCCTAAATTAGACAACCATGCAATCATAGATTCAAAGAATGGTTTGTATTGGAGTGGACCTGAAAGATCATTTAATTTCAAGCAGGGGCCCATAACTTCCACTAGACAAGGTTTCTCAGAACCCGATCCAATCTAGCCGTGAACACTTCCAAGGACTCCACAGTTTCTCTGGGAATCCAATTTCTGTGCCTCACCACCCTCACAGTAATGAATTTCTTCTTGATATCTAAGTTAAACCTATCCTCCCTCAGTTTAAAGCCACACTCTCCTGTATTTTTGCTTTGGGTTGCCCCACATAGACACGGTACCTTACACTTGGCTCTGTTGAACTTCATGAGTTTGCACAGGCCCATCTCTCAAACCTGGAATCTAACATTTTAAGACAAAATTTGATTCCATCTTCTATATCTTGAACATAACTTACTCTTCTTTTGCCTTTCATGTTTTGTTTATTCCCCACCTTCATTTTCACAAAGATGCTGCTTTTTCACTATTTGGTAATCTTCCTCCAGCCCTCTTGTTATAGAAATTATTGGTTTAGACAGGTTAATCTAACTCTGATTATCCTGCTCCAACTGGGACTTGATTTAGTATTTAGTCTCCATTACTGTATGGGCTCACAGGTCTTTGATATGAGCTATACTACTGGTTTTGCTACAGGAAACATCAAAATTAAGGCAGCTTTCTGAAAGACAGCAATGTGGATCTAAGCTACGTGAGAATTTATTAGAGCCCATGTGATTAGGCTGAAACTAAGTGGTTATTTTAAAAATGTTTATGTCTCATAGATGCTGGATGATGGAACCTTAAGGACTTCTGTTTCAGGAATGCAGTCAAGAGAGTTCTATATACCTAAAATCATCAGGAAACAAACAAACAAAAAAAACAAACACAAATCAGTCTAAGCGGGGAAAAATTATACAAAATAATGATTATTTTAATTTCCATATATTTTCTTTTTTTAAAAGTGAATAAGTTCAGTGGAGAAATATACAGCTAATACATAAAATATATGTGAACATTTTAGCTATTCAAGACTCAAAGAATAATTCTATCTATCTTAGAGCTGGGAATATGTATGATAGGAAAAAAAAAACAAAACTCCCTTATCAAAATTCAACTCATTCAATGACAAAAACTCTATGAATCACAGAAGGCTAACAAACAGGCAAGGGCAGTCATGGGTTATGGTAACTTTTGTTCCTTAGCCTTTGAGAGCCAAAACTGACACCACATTTGGGGATTAATTTCTAATAGTTTTCTTCATTTCTAATAATGTCTCACTGAAGTGACTGTGCTCTCCAGGCTCTCTCAGAACACTTAGTGTGAAGCATGGATATGACAGGGCTGAGCTGCCCTTTGTAATTTATTCATGAAAGTAAATATATGTTAGGTGGAGATATGCAGAACATGCAGAGATAGGTAATGGTCCGTGAATATGCACTGTGCTCTACAGGGATGTGGCCGGAGGTAGGAAGGAATATGGATCTACTGTCAGTCCCTCTGCAGAATGCTGAGAACTGCATACTCCTTGAGAACTCTCTGCTGAAGGCACAGTCTGAAGGAGAATGTCTCAGGCAACCCCTGGATTTAATAAATCAAAATGCTGTCATGGTCCTTAGAGAATGTAATGCAAGATTTTTTTCCATGCAGCAGGAAGCAACCTGACTACCAAATAAAGTAAGAAGGATGTAGTCAGCTTCCAGACATCTCTGCCTCAACCAGACCTTCCCGACTGTGCTAGTGGTTTGTACAGTCATTCCCTTGTGTTGGCAGTTTATCTATGCACCATGTGACTTAACTTTGTATATAAACTTTGAATTTGAATGGATTTTTTTTCCTTCTTTTACTGTGTTTCCTGAAAGAATATTTTCATACCTCTTCTTTGTGATAAATGGATTATAGAAACAAATGTTATATACATAAAACCATGGATGTTTCTTTTGTCTTGAATTTTAATATATCCTGTTTCAGCAGTAGTTAAAAAACTAAGTATCCTTTATTTTGCATATTGCAATAAGTCTTCAGTAAGCTTAAGTGAAAATCCTTATTTATAATAGATTACTGAAGTTATCCTAAGTATTTACAATGGTTGCAAATAATTAAACTGAAACAGCAATATGCATATCATTGAATCCTTGGTAGTTTGCAAAATATGCTCATAGTTTCTATAAATATGCAGACTTAGAACTGCTTTGTAGCAGACCCTTGCTACTTTGCTCAAAATATCACAAATTCAGAGTTACGTATCTTTATATAAAAGGCATTAAATAAAGTCAAGATATTATCAGTCATAGTGCTATTTTTAGTCTTATTGGTTTCACAGTTTCACGGAGAACACAATATACCCAGTGATAGCTGCAGAATACACAAATTAATTATTAGACCTCTACCCTGGACCTCTCCTGACATCTTTACTTAAGTATGATTTCAATATTTTGGACCTTTCAGCCTCATATTTTGATAGATATACAATGAATTTGATCAAGACGATGTTATGTTGGTTCTCTGCAAGAAATTGGTATATATGACATAATAAATATTGAGGCATTTTTGCTGATGCATTTGTTATAATTTCAAAGACCGAAATATATCTTTAGTTCAGTTAAGATTAATGAGTGGTATCTCAAGACTTTCAGCTGCAAGAAATATTGCAGATTATGAGGATAAGTAGATTTAAGAAATAGAAGTAATTTAGACAGGAAGGATTTTTTGTATCTGTGTAGACTAAACGAAGGGGATGTCTGTGGGGCCTTTATACTCACTAATGTCACCCTCCAAACTTCTACAGGGTACATTGGGCTTGAAATGTCTGGGTACATGCCAGGTTCAGTCTGGAAGAAATATAGCTTAATTCACACAATCCTGCACCAAAATAATAAATCTTTTCTCTCCAGACTGCAGTGGTTATGCAGCTATACTGGCTCTCATCTTCGCAAGCCTTGGAAACTACATTGTGTTCCATTGTATGGTCTAAATTCACCCTCAGCATTTGACTGGAGGGCCATTGTAGGCACTTTCCTTTTCAGCACACCTCAAAGACAGAAGCTGTCTACACTGCATATTGGGTCAGGGACATTTACTGCAAATGATAAAATTGGACACCAATACTTTTCAGATTTCGTTGTGTTTATTTTCAGAAACCCACATTTTAATGAACTGAACTTTTGTGGCACAAACATCATATAGAAGCTGTAATTCTGTGCTAATGAAGCACTGGTATTTTTCACTTCCAGTTAATTTCTTCAGGGATTTTTGCTTGATTTGGCTTTAATTGAATTGAGACATTTTTCTTGTAGGAGATGTTAGCTGTTCACATAGTTAATGTTATCAGCCAGGTTGAAATTAAGATACAGGTATAACTAGATTCTGCATGCAAAATGACTCAATATTTTCCCTTAACCTGAACACATAGGTATAAAAGGCAAGTTACACTTATGGTAGAAATGAACCAGCAATGTGCCCTTGCTGCAAAGGAAATAGTTACATCAGACTCAGTATTGCCAGGAGGTTGAGGGAAAGATCACCTCTCCTTCTACTCAGCATTGGTGAGGCCACATTAAAAGGACTTTATCCAGATCTGAGATCTTTGGCACAAGAGACACAAGGCATATTTGAGACAGCCCAGAAAAAGGCTACAGGAATGGCCCAGGCAATCACT
Organism: Toxostoma redivivum; assembly: GCA_013397375.1. Classification (NCBI taxonomy): domain Eukaryota; kingdom Metazoa; phylum Chordata; class Aves; order Passeriformes; family Mimidae; genus Toxostoma; species Toxostoma redivivum. The sequence goes on from VXBI01011925.1 coordinate 88,300, forward strand.
AAGTGTATGAAGGTTAACAAAGAGCTGGATCTTGAACCTGGAAAGGGACAACTCTGGATGTATGGTCAGACTGGGGAATGAGAGTCCAGAAAGCAGAGTTATGGAAAGGGACCTGGGGATCCTGGTCATTGGCAAGTTGAACATGAGCCAGCAGTGCCCTGGCAGCCAGGAGGGCCAACCCTGTCCTGGGGGGCATCAGGCACAGCATGGACAGCAGGGCAAAGGAGGGATTGTCCTGTTCTGCTCTGCACTGGGGCAGCCTCACCTTGAAAATTGTGTGCAGTGTTGGGTACCACAGTTAAGTGATACATTGAGCTATTAGAGAATATAAAAAGGAGAGCAACAAAGATGGTCTTGAGGGTAAGTGATTAAGGTCACCTAGTCTGTTCAGTCTGGAGAAGACAAGACTGAAGGAAGACTTCATTGTGGCGTACTGTTCCTTGTGAGAGGCATAGGGGGGGAAGCCACAGATCTCTTCTCTGTGGTGACCAGTGGGACCTGAGGGAATAGCCCTGAAGCTGTGTCTAGGGAGATTTAGATATGATATCATAAAAAGTTTCTACACTCAGGAGGTGGTTTGACAGCAGAACAGACTCATCAGGGAAATGGTCACAGCACCAAGCTTCACAGTTTAAGTGTTTAGACAATGCTCTGAGGTACATGGTGTGAATCTTGGTGTGGTCCTGTGAACGGCCAGGAGTTGGACTTATATGATCCTTGTGAGTCCCTCACAACTCAGGGTATTCTATGATCATATGATTAAGGAGCTGGAGCATCTCTCTGTTGAGGAAAGGCTGAAAGAGTGAGCACTGTTGAGCATGGGGGAGAGAAGGCTGAGAGGGAAATCTTGTTAATGTATGCAAATACCTGAGGGACAACGCAAAGAAGACAGAGCTTTTCAGTGGTGCCCAGTGACAGGACGAAGAGCCAACATGCACAAGCTGTAACACAGGATGTTACCTCTGAACATGAAACACTTTTTCACTGTCAGGGTTACTGAACACTAGCGCGGGTTGCCCAGGGAGATTGTGAAGTCTCCCTCTTTGGAGATATCCAAAAGTTGTCTGGGCTTGTCCTGGTTAGGTGGCTCAAAGTAGCTGTACTTGAGCAGATGACCTTTAGAGGTTCTATCCTATCTCAACCATTCTGTGAATAAATGAAACCACTCCTTCTATTACCTATTGATAGAGTGCAAAGAGGAAATTATAATTATTATATTTGCTGTGATTCTTTATCTCTCCAAGACTTTATTTCTCATTGTGTATTTAGATGGAATGGGTCTTGTACCAGGTGGTGCTTCTGGGCATGAACAACTTATGCAGGGAGCCAATTGCTGGGACTCTTTGGGTCTGCTTTGCCTAGAGGTGCTTTGGACATGCACAAATGAGTGACTTTTGAACAGGACATTGAATGCCTTGCAAGCACTCCTGAGTGTGTACCACAAGATACTCAGAAAAATTCACATAAAAAAAAACACATTACACTAATTTGTTAATGTGGAGCACACATAGATCCCAATCTGTATCCCAAATCAATGACAAGAGTTACAATAAATTATGAATATGAGCTAAGACTAATCTGTTTATTTATTTTTCTATTTGCCTCTTCCTGAAAATCAAACCATATTTTTCAGTATTTCCAATTTCTTTTAATCTTATTCTGATTACCCAGAAACTCAACATATTTAAAATCATACTAGTGTATGAAGAGTGCTCTTTGCTGTATGATACCCTTTCTGCTCTATAATTTTGTTAGAAACAGGAGTATGGCACAAGTTAGCATAAGTCGTAGATGCTACAGTATACCTCAACTCTTTCTTTTCTGAGCTTAACCTGGCTGGACTTCCTGCCTTGTCTGCAGCCAGACCTTTCCTGCAAGGCTGAAGTATTATTCCCTGTGTTGCTCATCTACCCACAACCAGTTCCTCTACTCCTTCTATGAATCACATCTCGGCTCTGTATTTGAACATTTAGACCTTTCAGATTTCAAATTACTTAGGACCTAGTTGCTGCCTTTTCAGAGACAGAGAGTTTCTCAGGCCCACTCCAAATGGGAGCCTTCTACAACCCTTGTGTGTCTTCAAGAGCTTGGGAAAAGAAGAAAAGGCTCTTGTCCCAGAGGTCCCTAGGACCCATGAGGATATCCAGCTTGTGCAACATGAAGGAAAAGCACTTCAGCTACAGCCAGGAAGCCAATTTTCTCTCACAAACCTAGTGGTGCTTACTTATACATTCTCAATCTTTTCTTCAGTGACATTTTAAAAATTTGCCAATGGAAAATTTAATAATCGGAACACATTGAGATAATTGTGTTGTGACAAGGATTTGTAGTCCAGTCAGTGACATGGTCAGAACGTACAGCACCAGTCACTGCTGACCTTCAGAAGCACTGTGTATCCAGAATCCTGTGTCAAATGACCTGGTTAGGATACTTAGTTTTTATCTTACTTATGAAATACATCAAATTTCAATTAAATCCAAATAAAAAATCTCTATTACTACAGTGGAGAACTCGATAAGATTTTCAGCTCAACAAAACCATTCCAGAGAGATGAAGATGCTCTGAAATCACATATCTGCAAAATGTGACATAATCTGTACAAGTTTGTGCGTTCCCTGTATATTTGAGTACATGTATTCACTTATCACACAGAAGTGCAGGATTTACAAGATAGAGAGGAAAGATCAAAAACCCCTAACACTGAAAAAATACAGGAAAAAAAACCCATACTTTTGCAGAGGGCATATATATCTTCCAGTCTCCCTTGTCCTGCTGCATTCTTCACCCACATCTGAAGGAAGAAGCCTGTTCTGGAAGGAAATGGAACGGCAGGAAAAATAAATTTTTTGTATTCTTGAACAGGGACAGGTTTTATTTACACCGTACACAGAAAAAGCTACTTCATACCTCCTTTAGATACCTAATATTTTCAAATGCTAGTTTTGGTAGTTAAAATATATTCCTGCAAATCAGTCCCTCCTTGCACAGTGTAATCCACTTGATTTTTAAGACTACATGTGCATGCAGCAAAAGGTGTGCCTTGCTTGTTTAAGGCTATAATTTTAAATTCCACCTTCTCAGAAAAATAGTGCAAAGCAAAAGCCACTGGGGGTCTGATCTCCAACAGTGTCAGCCTAAGGTTTAAGGAAGAATCTACTGACCTCTTGAAAAGCTGCTTATTTTTGTCCTTTCAAATTTCTGTATTTCAGGAACCTTTTACCTAGACTTAGTCTATTGAATCTGTGCACTCTTAACTTCCAAAAAAAAACCAAATTAATATATGGGATTTTGAGCATAAGACAACCTTCACAATGAAAGTACTGAGTCCTCACTGTGGGAGACTGATATGCCTGCCTGCCTGCCAGACAGACAGGTAGGTGGGGCTAAGTAAACTGGCCCTTAAATCACAGGTGCTGGTGTTAGCGTTGAAAACACATAATCACAGAATGATTATATGCAGGTGCTTTATTGAAGAGCTCTGGGAATCAGGGGTACAGACCCAAATCTGACTCTGACATGGATCCGAGATGAACATGTTTTTATACCCTTTTCGTTATATAACTATGTATTAATTATTAAACCCGTATTGTTCTATTATATAAATTGATCTTATTCAAGCATGAAATCGTGTAATTTTCATTATCCCCCTCCAAATATTATTTCTCATGATTCTTGTTACAATTAAACAATAATCATAATCAATTACCAATAATTACATTTAATAATCATATCATTTATCATATGATGATTACACAGGTGTAGCTTCACATGATCTGGAAAAAACAAAGCTCAGTATTTGTTCCCTTTCCCAGGCCTACCAGACCCAATCTTCCTTTCCACCCCCTTGAATCTATTGTATGCAATTCCCATAATTTTTAGAAACATTTTAACCCTATGCTATCACGAGGGGCTCTGCTCCTGCTCACCACAGGTGTCCAGGAGCTTTTCCTTTATGAATCCCTGTCAAGGACAGCAAGGCAGCTTCTTGGCAAACCCAGCTCTGCAGCCAGCCTGGGCCTTTTTCAGAAGCTTAGAGTCTGGTCAGAAAGTTTAATGATTTTTTGGTGGAGTAGAAAAACCTACCTTATTTACTTACATAAAAAGCACAGAAGTAACTTTTCTGAGAAAACAGAGAACAATTTCTAAAGAAAATTTCCAGGAAAAGTGTACCTAAAAATTGATGAAGCTGAGGGCCACTTATTTTGTCTCTAGTCAATGTTGTACTCTCCATCACAAATATTATAAAGGCTGTAGGTGTACTTGATCAGATTGGGAGCTTACTCTACAAGCACTATGTAAGTAAAGGCAGGAACTGGTCATTGGATAGAATTAATATACTTTGGAAAACATTTTTGTTCAGCTCAGAAAGCATCAGAAAATTCTAATAGAGTGATATGTTCAAGGGACACAGCAGGGTTTTAACTAAGAAATATTGTTGGCATGGGACACATCACATCTGAAAACCCATTGGTATTATTGTATCATCCACTGATTGTGCTGCTATTTCAGAAAGCAATGCATGACGGCTGGCTAAATTGTTTTTGAAATATCATCTTGGAGACAGTTTTCCTCTCTTAAGACCCGAAGCAATTGAAGGGAATATAACACAATCAAATAGATGTAATATAAAGGCAAATAGTCAGGAGAACTGATAGTTTTCTCTCTAAAGCAGCAGGAGACAGGAAAAGATTGCAGAACAGGAAAAAAAAGAAGTGAAACAGAGGTGTAATAAAAAGTCCTGGATCCAGTAACATGACTTTTAATTGCAAATCACAGAGCAGTGGGACAAAACCAAGGACCAATTTTCCAGAAACCAGGAGATGAAACTGGTTTTTCTTTCATAAATATTTTGTAATTTTGCAATATTCTTTTAAATAAATAAAACATGACAAAAATTTAAATGGGGTTATTTTTTTGAAGTTTAAAACTTGTTTAGGATCGTAGTTTCTGCTGCAAGTTACTATGATGCCTGCTACCAAACTGGTAAAAAATGTTAAATATTAAAGTGTTTTTAATACTCAAGTATGTGGGACATTTCTCACATACTGTTAATTTCTCCTCATATCTTATTTTCCTCTCACTCTTTTAAATTCCTTTTTTTCCTTCTATCACTCTTCTTTTGAAGGTTTTCATTGTTTTTCCTTCATAGAATTTATTTGAATATATTTAGCAAAAGAAGTAAAAATATTTCTTTTGGGAGTTCATTTTAAGTGTCTGCTCTTCTTTCAGGGTAAACATTTTGATGTACCATGCAGATTTGAACATTCTGTGTGTGAGTTTCTTATGAAAGCATTGACTACTGTGACTAATAGACAGTGAGTGGAGGCTACATCCTTTGGAAAGAATACAGGTTTTATATATAACGTGGCACATAATTAAAAAAATAAATAAACAAACTGAATAAAAACTACTACTCTAAAATAAGAATGAGTAGTAAACTTAACAGCCAGAATGGTACAATATTCTGTCCAACTCTTATTTGTGAAACATCATCATAAAGTTGTGAAATTTTATCATAAAAAGCAGTATTTTCTAAATAAACTTCAAGTTTCATCCACACTCATTCTAGCTATTGCATTAATGAACTGGACCCTTGCTCTCTTTTCTCTGAAGTCAGGGGAAAATTGATTTTAATGGGTAACAGAAAACCTCTCAGAATTCAGATGCACTTCCAGTACTTAAATGAAAACGTTAACTGAGTAAACATCTGTTAGAGATAACAAAAAAATTAAATCAGAAGGAAACTCACACATTACCCTAAATGAATACAAAGAATAAAATCTTTTGTATTGTAGGTAACAGCTGCTCTTACTCATTTATCTCAGGGAAAAACAGAAGAATATACTTGCATTAGCAAATGTTCTGTATCATACTGATTATCCTTTGCATTTGTAGAAGTGATTATTTGGGAGTTGACTTATTCCTCTCTCACCCAGACTTCTATAGCATAACAGAGAAATCAGCTCATAAGCAATGAGCATATTACCTAATTATATTCCAGACTTCTTTTTTCTGACTGTTCAAAGCACATTCTGGGTTTTTGGGGATGGTGCAACCACAGAGCAATAGCATTCTCTTCTTGCAGTGACAAAATTGCAAAGGGTTTAAGGGTAGAATGTTTAAAAATAATAACACGAAAATAAGCCATTTTTTATTACTGCTCTGCAATGTGAATTCTTAATGACAAGAAGTATGCAATTATTGTCAATTTTGCTAAAAGAAATCAAGGCATAAAAGAAAGCAGGCTGTGAAGTTATGAATGCTGGAGACAAATGGTTCAGCTCTGAAGAACAATGTGACAAGCACAAGGTCTGTGGAAAAATTACTTTGCCAGACACTTTGCCAGATCACAACTCCTGCCCAGAGAAGCTTGAAAGTTACATTGCTAACTAGGCAAGAAATTGTACTGACCTTTTCACTGTATTACAAGCATACTGTTATAATGTGATTGCTATTGAAATTGATTTTGGTAGCAGCACAGAAGATTCATTTTTGTGTTCATTGTGTGTTTGTTTTTTAACAGTTTAAACTCATCTTGGTGCTACAATATACCTTTCCACAGACTGAATAAATTGTATTGATTAATCATGACCTTAAACCCATGTACAGAAAACAAAAAAACAAATCTTTCCTGATAATATTACATAGGGTACATGCCTCAGTCTAAAATTAATGACATGATTCTTTTAATATGACTATGGAGCAATTATTTAAAAAACATATAAACGAAAAAGGATTATGCTCTTAAAGCCTTCTCAAACAGCTCTAAGTATAATGTTAACTGCAAATTATGCAGAGGTAACTTATACAACTCGCTATTGAAAGAAGGCAATCTCCCTGTCCTGATGGGAGTTTGGATTATATGAAATGTAATTGTTGTATGTAGTTCTCCTATAATAAGCAATGTGGTAGCCTGGTGACATACTAGTATACTCTATATTTTTAAAAAGATATTTGTTTATTATAAAGATAACTAACAAGAACTCCTTTGTAGTCTGAGAGGTCTGTATTTCTAATATGGCAATAAAGTATGAACAGTGATGGAATTTAATTGAGCATCTGACTACAAACATCTTTTCATATTTTGTGTGTAACAGAATGAATAAAAGATAGTTGTGAGGCAATCCCTAAATATTTCACATTTTAAAGCCTTCTCATGAGAAAATTCACATCTCTCAGTTAAAAATCCTCCCAGTCTCATTCATCCAGCCACCCCTACCCTAATGGATCCTCAAAAATCAAAAAATTATTTAGTCTTTTTATCCTAAGAACACCTACAGAAGCCTGGAGATGAAAACAAAGTGTTAACCATTTTTTGCATTATTAAGAGATAAGGTGTAATATGGTGTTGAATGAGTATTTCTGAGACTCTCTTGTTACTCATCTTAAGTTGTGTAGAGTAACTATAACAGATTATGATGTATTCACTGTTGAGTCATCTATTATCATATATTGAATTCATGGTGTGACAATCAGGAAGAAAATAATTCAGATTACAAACTTGAATACTGAGTCATAACAGTAGCTCAAGATAAAACCTACATATGGATTTTTCCATTAGCACAAGAGATAAATTCTTATGCTATGAGGCTCATGGGTTTGGTTCTAGTAGTATACTAAACTAACAGCAGTACATGCTGGCTAATAAGTTTTGCAAAGCATTAAACTGTCCTAGGTGTTGCTAAGACAGTCACATATCAGGAAATACTTGAAGTACTTCCACAAAGGGAAATGTATCTGCCCATGCAATCACAGCAATGTGGAAAAACAGAAGATGGTATTAGTAGGGAAAAAAGAGAGTAAATATTTTGTGATCTTGCAAAAATTTTACAATAATATTAATTTTTATCATTGTTTTGCAGTCAGATCTTGCTTGTTACTGTCCCTGTAATTATTTGATTTGACAAGGAAAGTCATCATCATCCCAAATTACAATAACAGAATGGGCATATTAGGCATTAGTGACAGAATAATTTATGAATCAAGTAAAAGCTTATAAGCAAGTACTGCCAACACTATTTAATTTGTAGTGATGGAAACCAGGAGTTGGTGACAGCTGCTATCACTGCTATAGGGTGAAATTCCCTACAGCCTTCTTTTAGGAAGCACCGGGCGGAAAATGCATGAAAATGGAAAATAACAAAGAGTTTGATCCTTGTCTCCATTGGAAAAAGAAATCTTCTAATTAATTGCAAAATAAATTATAAATGTGCTCTTCAGATAGCTGTTTTTGATGTCTTAACATAGGACTAAAAGAAAATTCAGAATCTCAGTTTATAAATATAATTTTCTAAAGCAAAAAATAAATGGGAGTAATGCTGACTATATTAAGTCAAATGGCTCCAGGAAACCTAGATTGTATGACATGTCATTTAAATATTTTAGAGGTAACAAACACTTGGCTTATGTTAGGAAGTTTAGTAATAATTATTGACTCGACTCTCTACAGACCAGAGAAGGATATTTCAAAGTTCTTGTGTTGGCAGCACATGCCCAGGGAGAGGGCTTTGCTTATTCTCTGAGAGTGCAAAGATGAATATACTAACTGCAACACAATTTTGATAGCAACAGAGAAAATAAGAGAAAATATTTATCTTTTCATCAAGTCTTAGCTTTTGCAGATAGAAAACTACTCCTACATGGATTTGCCAAAATAATAACTCTATTCTGGGGCAACTGTATGTTCCTTGCAATTGTCAGTCACTGTTTACAAATAAGGAGCCTACAATGTGTTTGCCATTTACTATCAGCAATAATATTCAATGTTCTCCTAGATAACAATTGAATTAGTAATAAAAATTAGTTTTTCTGTTGGAAACTTGAGGAAACCCTACAATCAAACCCTACAATTCTTTTTCTTAGCCTAGTCAAAGCTAAAACTATGCTAAAAGAAACAGTCTCAGCCTGTATGAAGAAGCAAGGAGATGATTAATTTTAAAAGGCCATTGTAAAATTTGTTGAATTTACTGGGTGGCTTCCTCTTGCAAGTCTTACTGGTGTTTTGTAGTCAATGGAATTTTTACCACTAAGAGCACAAAGGGAAATGTTTGTATTACTCTGTAACTGATTTGGGTTGATAGAAAGTGAAAAAGTGTGAAGACACAATTAAAAAAAAAATCAGACAATAAATTAACTTTACTGCTTAAGATATTATATAGGCTGCAATTTTTTATTTTTTTAATTATTTGGGTTTTTGTGTTTTTTTTTTTTTTTTTTTATTTTGGTTTTGGTTTTGGTTTTCCCAGGCTTGCAGCCATAATATTGAAAACAATGTGCCATTACATTTGGAACGACTCTTGTAAAAAAATTAATTATTTCCATTCCTGTCCTAATCCCACAGTAATCGATCAAAGAATTCATAGTGATTTATTTGGGAGCTGAATAGGGTTGTACTTATATATAAATCAAAGTGACAACATATGTGCTGCCCTTCACCATAAGCAGGTTGACTGGACATCATTTTGATATACTCAAAGAGAAATTCTGCCTTCACAACACATTTGGTAGGGATTTTAATATTGTTCTCCGTGTACCTTTCTAAAGAGCAAAATTTTGACCCTCTTTAATCATATAAATTTGGGAGGGGGGTTTCAGGTTTTTTTATTCTCTAACTGATTGCAATCCTGAGAATTTTCTTCTTATGCTAATGGTTTTTAACTTGTTTTTAATTCTTTGACAAATAGAACAATTTTTTAAGGAAATGAGTAAAAATACTCAAATCATTCTAATTCATCTGTAATAGAAAAAAAATACTCAAATTCTGATGGTTAAGTTGCATGTAGGAAAAGTACATGTGGTTTAGATTCTATAAGGATCTTTTGTATTTTTATTACACTTTCAGTTCTGATGTGATTTATATGCATTTCCTGATTACCGGGCTTACTAGAAATTTCTCTATTTCAGTTGTTCTTATAATCTCGCTTTTTCTTTATTGAAATGTATAATCGAGTGTGAAGGTGTAAAAAACTCCACCAACAGCAACCAGACCCCAAAATAGTACTGAAAAATGAATTCCATTTCTGCATGTCTTATGAGATACTTAGGGCCTATTCCACACCTAATGTTAGTCAGTCCTCAGTAGATCAGATATTTATGAGACATTTTCTTAACTTCTAATTCATTAGATTCAAGTTAGGAACACCTTTTTTTTTTTTTTAATGGATAACTATAATTAGCATTTCCTCCGCACCCAAAAAAAACCCAAGAAAAACCAGCAGAAAAGTAACTTTCTCAGATTCTTATATTCCCCTATTAATCAAAACAAAACATATCCACAAAGTATGATCATTATAAACTGCAATATGAGACAGGAAGTGACAGAAGAAAAATCTATCTAAAGATGTCGAGAGTGTTAGCCAAATGTGTGGCTATCCAAGTTGCTCTTTAACCCTAACCCTACATAGTGATTAATGAAGTGCTCTGGTTTGTTTCCAGATTCATGAAAGTCTTGGGTGTACATAAGTCAGCTTTCATCTCCAAAAATTTAGCAGTGATTATAAAAGATTAAGTTGCTTCAAATTCTTTTGGTCTTCAGCTGATCATAATTCTGGCTGCCAGGAAAAAAAATTCAAAAAAAAGTATTCTCAACTCTAGATGATTTCTTTCTTGTGTTCTAATCTTCTCTCCTTGAGCCAAATCTAAATAAATATTTTTCTTTACATTTAAAATCACAGTGTTAAAATATTAATGAATTTAAAGTTAAAGCATTAATACTTTTCAAAAATATGTCTGTCAATTTCAAATAGTTACCTTTAGAAGTTCAGATGAAATTTTTTTTTTCTTTCGAGGAAAATGGTGGTAGCAGGAAAGTAGTTTCATTAAAAAACATCGTAAGAATACCATGGTTTCCTCTTGATTCATCAGCTCAATGCTTTGTATCCACATCTAAGTTGTGTAAAACTTTTGCTTTTCTCTCATGTCTGAAGGGATTAGCAGGAATTCATGCCACTTCTTTGAAGAATGTTGTACATCTGCATATTGCTCTTTTGAGAAGTGATTCTCCCAATCCCTCTTGATAAAGATTTTAATTTAGTCTGTAATATTTAAATATTCATGTAGTGAGCAAAAATAAAGAAACTAAAGACTGTAGTCAGTTTGGGGCAGTTACTTGCTGTCAGAGACTGAAATGTTATGGTCAATGGCTCAAACGTTATTAGAAAGGAGTTTTGCCCATTATGGCAAAACTGCATAAAGAAACTACAACCATCAAAGCCCAACCCCTACCTGGATATGCCTGACTAGAACTTTGGACTGTGAGTTAAGCCACCTAAGGGAACTTGAGATAAAATGGTGACATTATTGTCCAATTATCTCAGGTCTAGGGAGAAATAAACAAAGCTGAGGGAGAAAAATGCATTCACAGGAAACCCAAACCTAGTTCTGAAAATGATCTGTGGCTGGGTTTGGGGTAGGGGAGGCCATAGCCCTCAGATTCATCTGCTGAGGCCAGGTTTGCATACACTCCCCCCATCCAAGGAGGAAGGAGGAAAGTTTTAGGTTGTGTGGCATAACTCTGATCAGAGGGAGTGAACACCAGCACTCATTCTACTTACATAAACTGGCTCAGCTATAAGATCCACCACCCTAGGAAGGGCACATCCATGGGATATTCATGTCAGAGGTCATGAATAGGGAGTGTCATAAACCATCAAAGACCCCCGAATTACCCCTGGACTCATTCCTGAGGCTTTTCAGCAGAGCCCTGCATGTGATACCATGATGCAAAGATCCTGTTAGACTCTGTCTGCAAGAGACAGTGTCAAACTTCCCCCGCACTCCCAGGGGAGGTACCTGGGCATTCCTACCTGGCCCAGGAAGACCAGATGGAGATGATCAATGGGATGTCCTTGGGAACCACAGCTTGGTGATATTTTCTACTTCATCTGTCACTCCCTCTCTCTCTCTTATTTCCTGGTACATAACATCCATATTATTGACTTTGGCATATGGTATCATTTGCACCTCAATTCAGGCCGAGGTATCTCTCTAAATATTTTAATAGCTGGCTCTTAACACTTGCTCCAGTGGAAAACTCAAATCGAAACCTTCTAAAACCAGTGATGGAAATATATGATTTCTATAGCTAGGTTAAGACAAACCCAGTGAAATTACAGATTTAATTTTTATTGAAATAGAATATTCAGTTATTTTCTTTTTTTTGTTTTGTTTTGTTTTGCTTTGCTTTGCTTTGTTTTGTTTTTAGAAAAAAACTGTGTTAGATACATTTAAAAAGTTTCCTCTGAATATGGACTAGGACTTCTAACATAGGAAGACACAGAAGGCAGTCAGTTACAGTCTCCTCTTTTCTTTGCTCTTTTTGAACCAGTAGAAGACATTATAACTTTCAGCAGTTGAAAAATCACAATAATACAAATTATAATTATTAATACAAATTATATTTATTAATAAAAAATACAAAATACAGTAACTGATTGAAAGAGCTCTCTGTCTGAGATATATTTCCAACAATTATTGATTATGATAATTTCATTATAAGAAGATAATTTCATATAAGAATGTTGTCTGTGAATCCCAGATCAGCATAAAATTTACATTATCTATTAGTTCAAGATAAGCAAAAAGGAAATCGTGGTTGAAGTACACAAATGCTTATCCACAAGAGCTTTTCCTTCATCAGTATCAAGGAGAGTATTTCTTAAATAAGATTTACGATCATCTTAGTGGTTAATAAAAGGTGACTGTAAGAAAAAAAAAAGGCAAAAGAAGAGATTTGGGCTGAAAGCACATATGGATAGAATGCAGTAGTGGTAAAACCTTGGGAAGAATTAACATACTGGAAAATGAAGTATGCTAATGGAAATACTTTGTTCTGAAGCTCTGACACAGCATTATACATTTCTTGTTCCTGCTTTGCAAGTACCTCTGGTGTGCAAGAGAAATCACATTTCATGATATGGGCCCAAAATACATTCCTGGTATATATTCCCCAGTACATGCTCCAATTACTTACTGACATTTCTCAGCACAGGAGTGTAACCGAAAAGTGGTGCAGTAATGCAACAGGAATTTTATTAAACTCACTCAAATATGCATCTTCACTCTGATGTAAATGAGATTAGTAAGCCTAGGCAGAAATAATCAGCCTCAGTGCAATGTTAAATATGAACATTAAAAATTTTTCTTTGTTGACATCCATAAGTTTCAAACTAATGATGTATTTTTAATCTTTTCCCCATCCTGGTCAGAAAGTCTTCATTAAGCTAGAATTTATTATAAATACATTTAAATTAATTCAAGTCAGAATTTGAATGTGAAAAGTATGCAACAAGTGCCTGAAACTTAGGACATTTGAAAATCCCCATAATTTTTTGTTTAGACTGCTATAGATGACTAGAAGTAGCCTTATATTTTCAGGCTCTGATCCTCATAAAACTGAGAAAAATAGCATACTAAAATAAGATTTATTTTACAAATAAGTTAAACCAGATTAATCAAGGAGATCAATTAAAGTTCTGCCAACATTTGAAAACAGATCTCAGATAAAGTTGATAGTATCCAACTGACTTACAAATCATACAGGTTTTAGGTTCTCCAGGATCCACTCATCCTCAAGGAATTACCTTAGGCAATATCTTAGGTGACCTGAGCCATAGGGAGAGTTCCCAACTCAATTGCAGGCCGAGTGCTCCAAGGAAGAGCTGACTCAACTGATCTTTCTGCAAGACTTCATTTAAAGCCCATTCAAACCTTATCTCTGGTCAAACATGGGCTGGACTATGAGGTCTCCAGAGCTCCCTGCGATATTCAGCTGTTCAATGTTAGATGGCCCATCCTCTGTCCTCCAATTAAACACCCTCCTATATTATTAGTAGATAAAAGTGGGTACTGCCATTGACAGAACATTGATAGAATAATGAAAGATTATTATCCTGTCTCTCCTGGGGAAAAGGAAAAAGTAAAAATCAGTAGTGTCTTCTGTACCCCGAAAATTTCTGGTTCACCAGTGTGGGACTGGAAAGATTGATGTGTTGAGACATTTTGAGAGGCATGAGTGTACGGGAAGGGGCAGGTGTGGCCTTGCCCTTGCAAGGAGGTGCCGTGCCCTGCACCCCTGCCCTAGAGCCTGTATCCCAACCCAGCAGCGCTCCACACTCCCCTAACTCAGCTCCTGAGTGGGCAAATGACCAGAAGTCCCACCTGGGAGAAGGGCCCAGGAAAGCCAAGAGATGTTTAAGGCCAAACACAAGAACATCATTGTCTGGACCCTATCTCTTCTTGGATTTATTGCTATTTCCAATCCTGTAAGACTTTGCTTTTCATTCACTCAGGAAGATATCTATTTTTTTAGCTGAAGAAGAGGTTTTAGAAGACAATGTCCAGCTGATTATGCACCATTATTCCCACACCCTTTGAAAATCTTCACGTTCTGAAATGTGCCATAGCATTTGTACTTAGATAAGTGAATTACATGTGCCCACAGTAAAATATGTATTATTTGTTGATTTGTAAATCTACATCTGGCACCATGTTGATGTCGTGTTTACTATTTATCAGTCTCCAGACATTGGACCACCTGTATATTTTACCAGTGATTCTAACATTTATCTAAAAGAAATAACTAGAATCAAAGGAAATTCTGGAATCCATCTAGGAATAATATTCAGTAAGTGATAATTCCCTATTTGCACATATTTTTTGAGAATCTAACAAATCTATCATATTATTTTTGTATTGTCTTAGGGTTTTCTTAGTACATGAATATACTTATTTAATTTGGGCATAATCCCATTGCTGCATCAGTGTTGAAATATAAATCATCTACATCTATTTAAATCTGGACAAATTATTTTTTAGTCAAAGCAACATAAAGACTTTCTTGTCTCCTTTATGATATATGATAAATATTGAAATAAATGGAAATAAATGTGTAACTACTTTTCTCTATCTCAGTAATGAATAGGGAGAAGAGAATCAGTTCTATCTCTATCCTTGCACCCTTTCTTGTGTAAGCATAATTTGGCTTTCACCCATGTTTATAATATAGGTTGTAGGACCTTGGCACCAGTTCTTTCTTCTCATAAATGCAGCATGACTGCACCAAAACCTTCAGAAAAAAAAAAAAATCCATTTCTTAATTGAACCAGTAAACAAACAAATCTTTCTCCTTTTTCTTCCTGACCTTGTAGTCTCTCCAACTCTCACTTCCTTCCCTCAATGAGAGAAGTAAAAAGTACTCTCATATAACTATTTAGGAGAGAGAAAGTAACATAATTAGAGTTTAAGATCATTTATCAGTGTTGGTTTTGAACTTCACAGTGATTCTCCATCTCTTTTAAAAGGTTCATGAACTTCTATGTGTTAACCAGTTTATGTGTGGAAGTTTATTAGCAGGCATATTTTAGGTTTCTATATAAGATGCAGACTGCAGAGCAGATGTTATGGGCAACCCTTGAGATCTGCAAAGTACAAAGGTAGACTAAACAAAAGCAGGAGACAACACATACACAGAAGTTAAGTTGCAGTCATTTAATTGTCAGTTCATTTTATCATGAGTCCACATATGTTCTGAAGTACAAGCAATGACCTCGGTTCAGCACAGAACTTAACCATCTGCTTAACTTTCAGCATTCTTAGAATTTAAAGAAAACAGAGAAGTGCTTAAGCTTAAACTGAGACTCAAGTCTTTATGTTATAAAGTTAAACATATCTATATGTTCTTATCAGACACATTTAATAACAGAGGATAAATATACAATTTTTTTCAGATTTCAGAAAATTATTTGAGTTACTAGCATTCAGTAGAAAAAAAATGCAGCAAAACTTTAATTCAGGTGCAAATTAAGATTACTGAAACTGGTGAGTACTTGTGCAGTGAACATCTAAAATTTGTCTGTTGTCAGTAGAGATCTGGAGAGTTCAGGTGAAAGAGTCAGGAGAACAATTTTGCTCAACCTCCTGTCCATCTAGTGAAAAAGACCTCCAAGTGCTATTGACTTCATTGCCTAAAACAAGGGATTTTTGGAAATCTGTTTCACTAACAAACTCTGACATATTCATAGTTAAATTTAAAGTTCTTCACCTCCAACTGAATATCACTGTTAAATTCTTTTTAGAAAAATCCTAATCTAAATCTCTCGTTATAAACATAAAACTCAGTAATATGCTCTTCCCACAGAGGTTTAAGAATTTACAGTGTCTAAAACCTGAACCTAAGTACATTCAGCTCAATAATTTAAATTATGAGAGAATTATCTACCAGACTAGTATGTAGAGAGTTCTAATTGTGCATCAGACAGAATATTAAAAATTAGATGCGTTGTTTTACTAGTTGACATTATCACTTGAGAATGCTAATCCTAGCTTTTACTGTGAGTCACATTTGCTATCCCTTTTGGCATTATAATCTATGATATTGATTTATCACAGGATTCACAGATTTAACTCAGCAGAATTTAGAGCCCAGCACTGGTTTTTAATACCCAATCACAACCTAGTTTGCAAAACAGTGGTGATTGCTTTGGTTTGGTTTTATTTTTAAAAAACATTAGATTTTACACTTTAAAATGCAGACTTATTGCCTTATAAAGAACAACCCATGCAAACCACAAATGTCTGTTTCAAAAAATACACCAGCTGCTCACTCACAGCATTTGCGACAACAGGATTTTAATTTTAAGCATAGATCAGAGTCATTAGTGCATTTCTGAGACAAGACTTAATGCCATTAAATGAGCAATCAGTTGTTCAAGTTTCTAGCATGGAGGGAATTATTATATTAATAAATCTGGGTAACCAAAACCAACTCCTTCCCTAATTTTTTTTGTTTATTTGGGTAGTGCTCTCTTCTTTTATTTTTTTTTTCCATTTCTGTTTTTTTCAGAGGTGATTGATGCTTTGAAGAAGGAGAATTGAGAAAGGCTATCAGACTGGCTGTCAGTTTTCTCACCTTTACTCTTCTGATTCTTTCCCTGATCCCACTGGGGAGCGGGGGGAGAGGCTCTGTGGGACTTAGTTGCTGGCTGGGGTTAAACCACAACAGTTGAAAACAACGTCTCCAGACACTCAGAATTTATCTTCGTAGTGGTATAGGCTTTGTTCATAATTTAGAAAAGGAGTTACATATCAGAAAATTTAATTTGCTTTGTACCTCCTTTTACACCTGAAAACTCTTAGAGGAAAATATTATCTAATACTGACTACTGGTTTTATATTTAATGAACATAATACTTCCCCTTCTCAAGATGTCTTGAAAACCAAATGTATGGGTGCTTCTGTAATTTGGGTATGTTCAGTAACTTTTCTAAAACAAAGGAGAAGAAAGGGAATTAATGAGACAAAAAAGTTTAAGAAATATTAAATTTCAGTAATAAGTACTGCATGTTGCCAATGCTTTGCCTATGCATTAACATTAATCTTTCTGTAGTAAACATTGAAAAGTTTATCTGTAATAGAATAACATAAATTTAAAAATCACTTCTAGTCATAGATGGGAGCGATGTCAGTTTTATTGGCAATGAATGATAGCACAACAAAAATAGATTTTAAAATTTTCACATTGTTACAATTTATCCGTTTAGCTAAAATGTTATCACATTGTTCATCAAAGTACTAGACTTGGTCTGAATTCTCAAATCTCTTGAACAAAACTTTATAGTCACTTAATGAAATTTGTTCTTAAAGTAAAATTAGGCCAAATGCTGCATTAGTCTCTTCTCAAAATGGCTATTATTTTTATCCATCTGAAATTATCATTTCTACTTCAATGTTACCAACAGTTTCAAGGCCATAAATTTGGAAGAGGGGAGTGTCAGAAAGGAGAAATCAATTTTTTATTTAAAATTCTATTTTAAGACATAGCATTTCCAATCAAGTTATTAGAGAAAGAAAGACCAGACTCTACAATTAACATGCACACTACAGGGAGCAGAACAGATTTTCTTGACAGTTATCAAAAGCTTCAAATATAGCCAAATCTGTGACTCCCAACCCAGTAATACCTGTGGAATTAAAAAAACCCAAAACATTAATTCACTTGCCACCACAGTACTAGTAAGAGCTACCAAAACCATTGCATTCTACACTTAGAAACTGATTTCCACAAAAATGCATGAAATTTCAAAAAATAAAATATGATGTTGGCATGATTCTCCTGACCTTTGTCATACAACTTTAGATGTTATGTGTCTTTACCTATGTCTATTATGGAATTCACTGCACTTTGATAGATCAAGGGACAATTCTATTCTGGTTCAAACATTTAGTACGTTTTTGCTTCCAAGAAGGTATTTCTAATATACAGTCACTGCACAAAATGCAGTAAGACACTGGATGAAGGATGATGTTATGGAAAGTATTTCTGTGGGAGAGATAACAATAATGAAAGTTAAAAAATAAAAAAAAAATTTAAAGTCTCAATTTAACTGCTAGTTCCTGTTGAAAACATATTTTCTGATACTGGGCACCAACTCTGAAGAACTGCTTTCTGAAAGGAAAGTGATGATATTTAACCCTTCAGGGTTAATACTCTCTGCTTGTTATTTCTTGTAAACATCTTATTTTTCACGGAATGAACTAACTTTCTCTAATTGGTTTCTCAAGCTGTCAAAAAACAAACCAGCCTTCAATTGGTCCCATCAACTCACAGAGGAAGTTCTCGTAGACAAAAAGCTCTCTCTGAGTCTGTCCTCCCCAGGTAAAACCAGCACATAGGGTCAGGTGTTCTTGGGTTTTATTTGTTTTTTTTTCCTTTATCACCCTCATAAACACTGTGGTTACAAAACCTGATCCATCCTGTGCTCTTTCCTGTTCCTTTACAGTCTTTGTCAGAGAAATGAAACGTCAGATAATTGTAATACCCAGTATAATCTCTGAAAGACAGTAATACACTGTGTAACTCTGACCTTTTCAGCGTTGTGTAATTCAATTGGCAGGAAGCCATTTTATTTCTCTTTTACATTTTTGGCAATCTAAATCTCAAAAGAGAGGCTGTATGACCAACCAGTCAAAATGCAAAGTATGTCAGATGCAGTAAATAAGGTTCAGTAATATAATTTACAGATTACATTAGAGATCACTGAGAAATGAGATTCTTGTCACTGGTCAATTATTGTATGATAATAGTATTATTGATAAACAGCCAAAAAGAAAAAAAATTCCTAAAAAGGGGGTAAAAATGCTTTTTTTTCCTTTGGATACTGATGAGAAGGATGGTTTTACTGGTATCAAGGAGAGTGGAGAAATGCCAATATGGACAAATGACATATATGACAATATAATCCTTAATATTTTATAAATACTTTTCCATAAATCTCTGACTGCCATTTTGATCCTTCTTTGTTCTGGCATAAAAGGAAAATAAAGGGGAAAAAAAAAAAGGAAAGAAAAAAAAAAGAAAAAAGCTGTGTGAAAATTAAATGCAAAAGAAAGAAGAGTGACTATTCTCTTGTTAATGATTATTACAAGAAACAAAGCCAATCTAACGACTTTATATTCTCTGACAGCACATCAGAGCTGGTATCCAGACTAAAAAGACTGAAGTATAGATAGAAAATAAGATGTCTAAAATCTTGGCATCTAAGACTGAGCTAGTCACTCCTGGGTTTCTTTCTGATCAAGGTAACATCAAGGTAACATTTGCTTTGGCTCACGTTTAGACAAGTCAGATGTATTTCCTTCTAAAGGTGCCTACTTCCATCCACTGTTTACAGAGTGAAGCCCAGTGAGAGGAGCAAGAGCTCAGATACTTAACTTTCAGCAAGGTGAGTTGACCTTGTCTTGATGCCAGATGCCCATCCAGCTTCTTTTCTCAATGGCACAGGGGGAAAAGGAAAGAGCTTGTGGGTCTAGGTAAAGATAAGGAGATCATTTATCAATTAATAAATAGTAGGAAAAACAGACTTGACTTGGGGGAAATTAACTTCATTCTTTGTAAAGTAAACCAAATTTAGATATTAAGAAATAAAGACAAAAATCAAAATACCTCTGACTCCACTTTTTTTTCCCAGTCTCAATGCAATTCCTTCATTCCTGACTCAGCCGTCTCCATGAGCAGTGCATTGGGGATGGGAAGTAGGAGATCGCAGTGAGTCCATTAAAACATCCTGGCACTCCTTCCTCCTCAAACTTTCCCCCTGCTCCAACATGATTCTTTCCCATAGGCTATGCTTAAGAGCTGCTCTGGCCTTCGTCCTCTCCACAGGTGGCAGTCCTCCAGGATAAACCCAATCCAGAATGTGCTTTCTAACAGTAGCAGTTCCTCTCAGGAGAACCTACTCCAGCATGGGCTCTTCCTGACATGCAGATTTTTTCAGAAGTAGCCACCTACTATGGCATGGCTGTCTCCATTGTCTGCAGGGAGGTACCTGCTCTCCTCTGGTCTCCTCCACAAGCTGCAGGGGAATCTCTGCTCTGGTACCTGGACCACCACTACCTCTCCTTGTACTCTCATTTTGGTGTATGTAGGGCTGTTTCTCATCCTATTTAATCTTCCTCTCACACTGCTGCACACTGTTTTGCCTTATATTTGTTCTCTGATGTGTTCAGCTTTTCCTCTGGTGGGTCTGCTGCAGAGGTGGCTGGAATTGGCTGGAACCAGCTGCATCCAACATGGTCAGCCTTGGTCCCACCTCACAGAGGACACCCTTGGAGTGACGCACTGACAAAATATTAACGTGGATACCCAATGCAAAATGGGATACACTACCTCAGACTCCAGAAAGAAACAACCCCAAGCTCTGGATACATAATTTGTGTCCCTATCTGTGATTAAAGCATAAGTTGTGGTTTGTCCATTTACCTGCAGGGTAACTTCAGACTGTGAACATACTACGATATGATACATTATCAAATAAAAATGTTGCTTTTCAAATAAGATTCATACCTCCACCTTCCAGCATATGTGTCTTAAATGTTATTTATCAATACTAATTGAACTTTTCAGCAGTGGAAGAATTATATTAATCTTTTATGCAAATACTCATAGCTACAGTAAAGACAAAGATCCTTCCAAATTTCTTAGATACAAAAAGCTGGAAGGCAGATTTGCTTTGCTCATGAAGAAACATTAGAGGACAGCAAATATTCCCTTTCTATTTCTCTTATTTTCCCCTTTCAGTTATGTTTGTACCATGTTTCACTGGAGAGGGATAGTTCCTGTGTACAGCTACAAGTCACTTGCTCCAAACGGCAGTGGTGAGTAAGAAGCCCAGGGCTCTATCCTTTTGTCTGACAAGCTGTACAGATGCTGTACTTCCTTGAGCAGTATTAATGAGCATAGCCCCAGTGCCTACATGTCAACGTTTTATAGTAGTGTAAACCGACACTGGTAACAGTGGAGAAAGCTGAAAGCTGCAGGTCCCCTTTCCTTTGTTAAATGAGCAATGACTTATCTCACTGGTATCAGTGAATCTGCTTGTCAGCCTGCTTAAATGGAGGAAGCATTTAGAGCAACATACAAGTGGACAGCAGCTGAAAAAAATTGAAGTCACTGTCCCAAACCAGAATTCAATAAAAGCCCTGAGAAATTCAGAATAAGTTCCTTGGAGCTACATAAAATATGTGGAGGCTCTAGCACTTGTATTTTACCTGTGTAATGGTGTGTGCTTGTATGTGAAAGGATGCCAAAGGCAACAGGGATTCAGAAGAAATTAAAGATTGATGGGAACCAAAACAACTGTGGACCAGTGCTTGTACTAACTGAAAAGGCTGGTTAGAAAACAGAAAATGTGCAAATTGATTTCTCTGGCTCGATAAGGCCATTTGACTTGCTCATGAAAATCAACAGAATTGAACATGAAATAACTAAGTATCATTAGCAATTTTTCTTAACAATGGAAACATCTCAAACTATTGGCTACCTGCTCAAGGGAAAAAATAAAAATAAATTGAACTCACCCAAAAAAACTGACAAACCAAAACCCCAAAATTTTTTTTAGGTAATTTACAGAAGAAATCATGTACTATATCATGCCTCCAAATTATTTTGAATATGTGTTATACATATAAACTGTGTACTTCCCTCTAAATGCTGTTTGGTCCACTGATAAGAATTTCTTGCTGCTGCAGTCACAGTTACATATTTCCTATTTTCTCCTCCAGCCCCCAAATCTGTCTGTTATCAGCTATGAAAAAAAACTTTCAAATATATCTTCAAAGAAAATTTGCCTTGGTGATAGTCTGGTAGGGGAAGAGACTGTTTCTAAACAAAAATTGCTCAAAAAATCTAAAATATTATAATTAATCTGACTTCAAAATTAACATTTTAGTGAGACTGACATAATCCTGATTTGCATAAATTCCTTTTAACATTTCAATCAGCTAGAAAACACTTCTTTCCAACATACTAAATAAAAAACACAAATATTTCTGAGGCATTGAGATTTGCTAGAGAGTCTGATAAAAGTCTCCTGTTGAGTCCAAACAACAGCATACCAGTCATAGTCCTCATACAAAAGAAATCTTCTACACCTTTTGTATTTATAAAATATTGTTAAATTGTGCATAATGGGATCTGGATGAAAAACCACAGTTCTGCAACTCTGTTTCCTTTACTACATTCTGTGAGCAACAAATGCTTAATGGCTTAAACATTTCTAAAATCATCAAAGGACTTTTTACCTACAACAGCAAACTGCAAAGAAGCAGCTGTTCATCTGTGACCACTGAAATCCACCCCTCTCCAAAGAGGCCAACTAACTGGAATTTGGACTGTGACAGGAATTTGAGGTAAGATACAGGGGATACTATTGTCCAGTCATCCTAGGTCTGGGGAGAAGAGTGTATCCTCAGGTGATCCTGGAAAAGACTGGAACACTGGTGGCTCAAACATTCAGGGGACAAGCTGCTGATGTGCAAAGTACCCACCTCAGGCAATAGCTGGTGTTGACTGAGATAAGAAAAAGGGGAGCTCTGTGAGGCCAGCGCTGTCTCTTTGTCCTTACACAGGTGAACTCAGTAGTGTTAACTCCCCTGGCAGGGAAGTACATTCACACATAGCCTGAAGGTTGATACCCCAGAGGGCTGTGAGCCCTTCAGAAGGACTTTGATAGGTTGGAGAGACAGGCAGAGAAGAACTGTCTGAAATTCTACAAAGGCAAATGCAGGATCCTGCACCTGGTGAGGAACAGCCCCAAGGACCAGTACAATCTGGCAGCTGACCTGCTTGAAAGCAGCTCTGTGGAGAAGAACTTAAGGGTTCAGGTGGAAAACAAACTGTCCATGAAACAGCAGTGCCCTTGTGGCTGTGAAGGTCAGTGTTATCCTGGGGTGCCTTGAGAAGAACATTGGCAGTAGGTCAAGGGAGGTGATCCTGCCTCTACTCAGCCCTGGTGAGCCACATCTGCAGTGCTGTGTCCAGTTCTGGGCTCCTCAGGAAAAGAGTGATATGGAACTCCTGGAACAGGTCCAGTGAAGGGTGACAAAGATGATTACAGGACTGGAGCATCTCTCTTACAAGGACAGGCTGAGGGAGCTGGGCCTGTTCAGCCCTGAGAAAGGACAGCTGAGAGGGGCCTTCACCAATGTCTATAAATATCTGAAGGGAGGATGTCAAGAGGACGGATCCAGGCTCTTCTTGGTGGTGCTAAGCAACAGTACAAGAGGGTACAGGCAGAAACTGATGCACAGGAAGTTCCACTTGAACATGAGAAATAACTTCTTCACTGTGCACCCTCACAGAGTCACTGCACACTAGAACAGATTGCCCAAGGAGACTGTAGAGCTTCCCTCTCTGGTTATATTCAAAAGCCACCTGGATACAAGCCTGAGTAGTGTGCTTTATGATGAGTCTTGATCAGTGAGGTTGGACTAGACAGCCTCCAGTGGTCCCTTCCAATCTTACCCATTCTGTGACTTTGTGTTTCTGCAAGTCAGAAAATCAGAGGGGGGGAAAAATCTCCTTTTTTACTTTCTTAATAAAGGACAAGGTTTTTGAGACTGAAGCATGGGAAGTGTCATGTTATATGAGGCCATTAGATAACACATTGCATTCATCTGTTGTTTATTAACTATTTCAGAATATTTTCTCCTTTTGTCTTCTATTCCAATTACACAGCACATTCTTATTAGATTATCATTCAAATAAACTTGTTAACTTTCACCTACAACTGATATAATTACATTTATGTAAAAGTTCATACTTTTCTTATGTGCTATCTATGTTTCTATTCTGAGAGCCAGAAAACATATCAAAACATACCATGTCAGTTTTTAGAGGAAAAAAGCCTGGAAGAGCACACTGCTGTAGAATGCAATACAGGAATCTGAAAAGTCTTTTATAATGGAGGTGTGGTGGTATGAATCGAGTTATTGTACAT
The DNA here is from genome assembly GCA_013397375.1 of Toxostoma redivivum. NCBI lineage: Eukaryota > Metazoa > Chordata > Aves > Passeriformes > Mimidae > Toxostoma > Toxostoma redivivum. Next base: position 112,572 of record VXBI01011925.1, read on the forward strand.
TTTCATTTTAGAACATCTGCACTTTTCACTGACAAAAAGGACTTTCCATCAGCTGAGGGCCCTTTACCTACCTAATCCATCTGAATTCATTTTTTGATCCTTGCAAAACTTTCTTTGACATATTCATACTATTCAGGCTCTAAGAAAGTATCACAAACAAAACCTTTGGAAAAAAAAATAAAGAACTTATGATACTGAGTCTATGGTCAAAAGTAAAATTTCCTATCTTCTTCAATTTTCTACAGCTATAATTAAATAGTAAATAAATATATTTTTAAGAGAAAGAGCCATTAGCAAAATTATAAGGGTTTAAGAAAATACCTGTAATACAGCTATAACTTCTTCTAAGGGGTTCAAATGTAACAGTATTTTTGTAGGATGGTAAATCCCTTAATATTTTCAAATTCCTAATATATATCAAGAGATGCCAATCAGGAGTTGATTTGAAAAAGGATTCCAATGTTTCTGCGATATGTTTCTGGGTCAGTTAAAATATTTTGGAAAATTTATATCATAGACCTCATCTCACTTCTGAGTATTTTAAGTTTGTAAGTCTTATCGGTTCATTTAGGAATAAGAAAGTCCATAAAAGTTAGATTTTTCTATCTTATCAAGGGTGTTATAGCATATAATGTTAGTATGGAAATGTAATGTCAGTGCAAAGCCAACTAAGAAGAAAAATGAAGAATGAAGAAACCTGAAAAAAGTCAGAGGGAAAATAAATTTAAAAAACATACCAAGTAGAGAATATTTTAAACAATTTGCACCTGTGTGGGAGTGCCGCTTTTTAGACACTTTGACAAGTACAGAAAATATTCCAGGAAATCAGGCTTTTATCTGTTATCAAACAGCTCAGCATGGCTCAAGGGTGTTGGCTTTTGGAGTTATGATTTCTCAAGGAGCTTTATTCTATCTTTCTATACTTTTCGTTGTCCTCAACATTTCTGCTTAGGTGTTTTGCCTAAATTACAACACAACTGTATGGAGAAATCAGTGTAATTAAAAAATAAGTAAGGCACCAAACAAGACTAAGCATGAAACATTATGGATGCTCTCTGTGATTGTTATGTTCCACAACAACTGTGTTGGACTTGGAGGTCCTGTCAAATGAAATGAAAAAGTCATAATAGTTTGTAGCCAAATACTCTAGAATTTTACAATTGTCAAGCTAACATATCCAGTTTTAAAATATGTGGCTTGTTTTATACAGTTTTCCATGTGTTTTGATTAAAATACTTTTAATTGTATAACTGGATGGGAGACAAAGAATATGATGGGAGACAAAGAATACTTTAAAAAGAAAAAGAAAAAGAAAGAGAAGGAAGGAAGGAAGGAAGGAAGGAAGGAAGGAAGGAAGGAAGGAAGGAAGGAAGGAAGGAAGGAAGGAAGGAAGGAAGGAAGAGAAAGAAAGAAAGAGAAAGAAAGAAAGAAAGAAAAAAAGAAAAAGAAAGAAAGAAAGAAAGAAAGAAAGAAAGAAAGAAAGAAAGAAAGAAAGAAAGAAAGAGAGAAAGAGAGAAAGAAAGAAAGAGAAAGAAAGAAAGAAAGAAAGAAAGAAAGAAAGAAAGAAAGAAAGAAAGAAAGAAAGAAAGAAAGAAAGAAAGAGAGAAAGAGAGAAAGAAAGAAAGAGAAAGAAAGAAAGAAAGAAAGAAAGAAAGAAAGAAAGAAAGAAAGAAAGAAAGAAAGAAAGAAAGAAAGAAAGAAAGAAAGAAAGAAAGAAAGAAAGAAAGAAAGAAAGAAAGTTAGTTAAAATGGACCAAAAAGCAGGATATAAAATATTAAGGGTAAAAAAATCAGAAAGAGCAATGATTAACACTTTTTGGGACTAATTTTCATTTTCCTTAAGCCACTCATAAACATGAGAATGAATATAACAGAAACCAGGTCAGACCTTTAATCTATAATGGACTGGCTGTGAATTCACTGGGATTTTTTACTTCTCTGTAGGCACTAACAGGCTGCCAGTCTTGGGCTGCAGAATTGCTATAACTCTGCATGTTTCAAAAAAAATGCTTTAAAACTATTTGCTACTCTCTGAGGATTTGACCTATTGTTTAGAAATTCCACAGTTGCAGAATTAAAGATGATGAAAAAAACAAACAGAAAAACCTGAACCACTCTGAGTTTCCACTATGTCAGTGACCTGTCTCTTTGAAAATCCCAGGCAGAGTGAGACAAACAATCTTAGTGAGGGATCCCAGTGGAGCACTCTCCCTAGCAACAATAGTCATGTAAAATGAGTCTCTGTATCCTCTTCTTGTTCATGTAGCAATCCCTGGCTCAGAAGCACTCAAAAGCTACAGTCAGAGTAATTTTTGAGTCAACTGGTATCTGTAAAGATATAAATGAGGAAAAAAAGAATTATACAGTACTGTGTTTTCTGATAGAGCATACTTTAAGAAAAGTGTTAGTGTTACTATGTATACAGGAATTTTCTCTATTTTTAATATTGTAATCATAGTAATTTCGATTTTTATATTCTAATACAAGTATTAAGGAATAGAAAATAGAAGTATTTTGATATGTTTACCTAGGGCTGGGTTTCAGATCAAGTTTCTGACCAGTTCAAGTCCCACTCATTTTTCTTACACATGGTTTACTTTTTTATTTTTTTTTTTTTTCATTATAATAAGTTCCTATGACATCTGTTTCTTTCATTTTAGCCAGCCCTAAGAGATAAAGAAATCTTTCTGTTCAGGTCATTCTGAAATTCTTAAATCTTGCAGTCAATGTATGTATGGTAAGGAGAAGCAGTTGCAGCCAAAGTGGAGGAATGTGATTAATGGCAATAACTGAAAGGAAAAAATATCAGAGATGGAAAAAGTATGAAAATGAATCAATCCTGGACTAAAAGCTCCAGAATGCAGCAACTTGGAATTAATTTTCAGTAAAGGCTATTTTTCTTATTCAATTTCTTGATCTGTTTGTTATACAAAACATGCAGGAATAAATTCTACAAAATTATATTGCACAACATAGGAAAAAAAAAAAAAAAAAAAAAAAAAAAAAAAAAAACCAAAAAAAAAAAAAAAAAAAAAAAACAAAAACAAAACACAACAGGCTGCCAAACTTGCCAAAATTGCTCAATTTTCGGACTGAGCTTGGAGTCAGAGGGAAGCCTTGAGCTGCTTCCCTTTCCAGCAGNAAACCACAAAAAAAAACCCACCACAAGCCAAAAAACCTCCAAACCAACCAACCAACCAGAAAAAAACCAAAACCAAACAAAAAAACAGCAACAAACTATTGATTTTTAAAAATAATTTAATATTAGATAATTCAATTCACTCCTTTATTTTTTATAATAAAAAAGGATAATTCCCAACATCTGTTTATAATTCATAATTTTTTATGGAGCACATTTTTCCAAATTTAAATCTTATTTGTCTATTCTACTGATTTCTTGCAGCTTACCCTAGAATAATTTTTTACTTCCACTGTTGCTTCATCTTCTTGAGAAAGTTCAATCAATAATGTTCAAGAAACACTATGGGTTCATGTATTGGCCTAATTACATTTTCTGGGGTGTTTTCATTTCCATTCCTAACATTTCCGAGCTTACCTTTGTTTTTGTTTTCGTTTTTGTTTTTCACATATTGACAGACTTTATCCCCTTTTTGACAGAGCCATGTCACTTCTGCTACATGCAGGAAAGCATGTATAATATACAGAATAGTTTCCCAGAGTAACACCTTGTTCTCACACCCTGACACTCAAGTCCCAGTAACATTTACGGTGCACACCTGGATGCACTTGGCTGTGGATGCTTCATGATGCTTTTTAATGACCTGGAATCTGCCTGCACAAACATTCTGTGTCCAAAGCTGAAGAAAGTAGAATTATTCCATTTTTAAAAATGCAACCAGGAGCTACTTTTCTGAATATTATCTGTACTTGTTCCTATCTACAAAATGCTATCCTATTTATTTTTCTAAATGCTACTCCTCTAAGTTCTTAAAGACCAGACCACTCTCATTGTATTGTGAGCTACTGCACTGAATTATAGTACCTCTGGATCAGTGACCCACATATGCATTTCATTACTTCATTAAATATTGGTTCCTGATTTCCAGTTATTTCTGTATTTTACTCTTTTTCTGCTGCTTGAATATTCTCAGGCTTTTGATCAATTTTTGTATAACAAATTGCCAGGCTCATCTTTTCTCTCATGGCCTGGATATATTTCTAATGGCCCTCAGTACCTTAAAGTAGTTTTTCAGAATCAAATTATAGCTGAAGAAGGCAGCAGTAGGTCTTTCCAGCTTCAGTTTGACCTAAAATGCTTTCCAAAAAGTTGCTTAATGCAGTTATATCCCCACACCACTGTAAAGGCTTGCCTCTTCTTTAACTTTTTTTAGTAATAATATCATCTGTTATAATTATCTGTATAATCCTTGTACTTATTTTCAAAGCCTAGTTTACTTTATGTCTTTACTATTGACTTGCAGGCTCTGTTCATGCCCAAAGCCCTTTGTACCCAACAATACTTGTCAAGAGGCATGTGAAACACTGCCAAGCTGTTCCAATGACACTGATACTTTGCATGTAAAAATACACACAGTCAGCAGTTTAATCTGGTAAATCATCTAGAGTGTCCTCAATAGCTGGCAGAAATTAGTCATTCTTTTTCCTTGCTTTGTTGGGAGGTCTTGTACAAATTAATCTGAACATTTTCTCATGGTACTGAATTTATGGTTTTATCTATGCCAGTTGGGGTTGGGATATTCCAGTTGGCATATTGAAGAGCTTGTGTGGAGTTTTATTTGTTTAGTTGGTTTTTAGAGATTTTTCAGTTCATTTCTTTTACATGACAAAATCTTAATCTTGCATATTACCATATGTGTGTTGATACTTTCTTTTTTTGCTATAATTTTATCTACAATCCTTCATGAGCATTTTCCTTCTTTCCCCATTCTGAGGATAGCTTCAAATTATCTTCTAGTCATAGCTATATATGGCATTGTTTTGTTGCCCAGCAACTATATCTCTGAGTACAAGGTCCTTGTGTGTGTTTCTTAATGGACATTTTACATTTGCAAGATTTGTCCTCACCATTAGAGTCATTATGAGATATCACAAATATTTTATCTACTGTTTGGTTCAAACCAATATTGCTGTTTTTCAGCATTGATTGGATTACAAGTATAACTGAATTAGCCACCAATACAACAGCCTAGCTACTGATGTGATATTTGAGTGGTTTTTGCAATATTTGTTCACTAAGAATCTCAAGACATGCTCTTTATAGGCTATAATCTCTTCTCCAACAGAGCTCTGAAGCTATTCAACCAACACCTGGACTGCAGGTGTAACTAAGTGACAGTGGACACAGATGAGACTCAGGTCATTAAATATTTTCTTTGTCTCAGTCTTCACCACTGGGGGCTCTCAGGCCTCTGTGGTCAGTGAGAAGGTTCAAGGTTGAGATCTATCAGCTGTGAATAACAGCTGAGTCAGGGATTACTTGAGAGGGTTGAACCTCTACAAGTATGTAGAAATAGAAGGCTGTATCCAGTGGTGCTGTGAGATCTGGCTGCTCTTACCTTTAACAGGTCATGAAGATAGAGGGAGTATTCCCAAAAACAGGAGAAATGTGCATATTGTACCCATCTTCCAAAAAGTCCAAAAGAACAGCCTGGGGAATTACAGATTAGTCATAGTTTGCTCCTTGAGAAAATCACAGAGTGAGGCATGTTGGAACTGCTTTTCCTCAGAGTGTTTTGTGTACTTTTACATTGTACAAGAAAGCTCAAGGTCATTGTCATTTCTCTGGTTTTCTTTTGCCTAAAGCTGCACAGAATGCTGAAGTAATATCAATTGTTTGAGTTAAAGTAACAATTTTCAACACATTGAAATAATTTAAATTCTTTTTTTTACAAATGTATTTTAATATTAAAATAATAAAATTATATACAATTCTGCTGTCTTTATAAGGCGAATGACTTTCTATGTGTCCCCTTCACATAATCTTAAGAGACTATTCTACTTCAGTTATTGCCACAATCACACCTTCAGGTTTAGTTCACAGCTGTATCTCTATGTTCCATTAGCAGGTGTTCCTTTTTTTCCAACTACCTTCTAAAATTATTCTTTTCTTTTCTGTGGATCCTGGTAGTCCCAGTGCTATCACTACTTCACTGCTTCTCATTATTCATGAGAGATTCGATGATACATCTACAAGACATAAGTTAGCTCCAAATATTCAGTTATGCCTGCATGAGGTAACATAGCAGCTGTGGAAGAACTATTTCAGATTATCACTTATCCCAGCCTAATTTCTCAGCAAGATTATTGATTACTCAGTTGATGTAAAGCACGGCACTGACCCAGCTGTAGCATATATAGTTATGGGACTAACTCATATACAACAAATTTAAATGTATCTGAATAGTTGCTATGCTTCTTGGAGCAAATACTACCTACATTTCTAAAACTAAATAGGTTTTATATAAAAACAAACTAAACAGAAAAAAACCTAAGGAGAGTGTAAACCATGCAAATAACATCCAAACCACAGTAGATAATATGGATAGTTTTAGAAAAGTAAAGCGAGAAATAAAATAGCTATATGTTTTCACTCATAAAGAAATATCAGCATTTCACTTGGGGCCAATAAAAATAAATCTGTTTGTCTTTCATTATAAGTATAGTTGGAATTTTTAAAAATTATATTCTTTAAATCACATTAATTAAGATATATTAAAATATACCACTATTCAGTGAGACAAACATTTAAAAATATACTCCATTCTGTTCACTATTTTATACCTTCATTCCCAAGTTACACCCATTTTACTGTTTTCCAGTGAATTCACAAATCTTGAATTGAAACAATAAGCAGAGTCACGTATAAAAAAATACAGAAATTTTGTAGAGTAGCTCAAAATATTGAGCACACAGTATGGGGTGTCTGTTTTTTGTTTCTTCATGACTACCACCACTTTGCCCCATGGAAATATAAGTAAAATGTAACAGAATAGCAAAAGAGTTTCCAAATTTACAGTAATTAATTAAAAGCAGGCAAGTCCTGCAGCATTTTGGCTGGGAGTCATGGTGGTTCCATGTTCCAGTTTCAGCTATGGCAGTGACAAACTTTGGACAACTTTGATGACTTTTTTTTCTTGTTCCTTGTTCAGATCAGCTGCACAGCTGAGTAAAAAGCAAGTCACAGTGACAGTCAGCTGCTGTACCTAACCCATACTCTCTAGGGAAATAAATTGAAAAGGAATAGGGAGGGAAGAGAACACACAAAACCACCTACCGTCTCAAACCAGGTAATTGCAGGTACCAAAAAAAGGGTCTAAATAATGTTGATGCTTTGAAAGTCCTTACTAAGCATCACCAAGATTCTTCTCGTTGAATAGGTTTTTAATCTCATGAAAAAATACTCTTGTGACATTTTATCGTGAGGTGACAAAGCACTGTTTAATATCTGACACTTGCATTCTACCTTCTGTGAAACCTGGTTTCTGCTTATGATAATAAACACGTTTTATTTAAAACTGTATCAGGGCAACTTTAAACATTGCTAGTGCTTGGCAGCCATGTGTAGTTGATGAACTATGAGCAGTAAAAGTTTGTAAGAATGTAGAACCTTTCTAAATTCCCACTGTCTCTAATAAGAATTGATTTAAACACTGCGAGTGACAGCAGTTTCAGTGCTCCATCACTGAGCAAAGTCAGGATTGAGACATATTGGCACAGCAGTGTGGAAAGCACAGTAGGGCTGATATCCCTTTTATAGCAGACACCATTTCAGCTTCAATAGCATACTCATCATCAGATTGGCCTTATGAAGAGGAGCAGCTTGTGTGTTTACCAATGGGTTAACACCATCTATTTTGGGTTTTGTGCAGAGCAAGAAGGAAGTGCAGTCTGCTGTTCAAAACTTTGTGTATATATATATGATTTCAAGCAAATAAATAAATTTAGATTTAGTTGGCTAAAATTTGGTATCTGAATTACTAGCTAGTAAATGCCTACACAGTGTGATATATTTCTCCAAGAGAAGGTGAAACTCCTAAATATGTTACACAAAGCAAGAAATATTTGTTTTTGTGTGTATGTGTGTGTATTACTTGGTACAGTTTATTTCTCAGTCCACCATGAGTCTGTTCAGCAGAGAGAACAACCATAATGTACCTGTGAATGAAGGTCAGTAGGCAGTCTCTCTCATAGTGTGCCCTGCAAATGTTCACTGGTTTCATGGTCCTCTTAGTCTTTAGCTTAGTCTCCAGTGACAGGTCACAATCATAAAGACATCTGTACTTCAGCTTGGTCCCTAGATCAAGCCTCATTTTTTTTTTCTTTTTTTTTTTCTCTTCTTCTCCACTGCCATACATTCTAGCAGTGCAATTCTGGGGTTATGCCCAACCACAATATGTTGATTTACAAAGTAGTTTTTGGAGTAACCAAGGTAACACACTTGCCCTTTATCTCAACCTGTTGTAGCACTATAATTGTGAGCAGTTTATTGCAGAATTATTAGTACTACTTAAGACAGCAGAAGACAACATACTGCTGTGAGGCATCTTGCCAGAGATTGTTGATTTAAATGCTGTGATGTCAAACCATTTTAAAGTGCACATTTTAAGTGCCATTGTTGTCTAACCTTTATTTATATCTTATAACTGGCAATTACCAAGGTACAGAACAGAACTCTGCATGATACAGATACAGCTGAAAATATAACACAGCCCAAGTATTGTCATTTCTGAATGAGCTTTAAACCTGATTTATTAAATGTACTCTATCAATGCTACACCAGGAATGGAGTGGTTGCAGAACCTTTTACATTGTAAGAATGTATAATTATTATTCTTCCTTAAGAAGAAAGATGATTTTTTTACAACATACTTAGTATTTTTCAACATGCTGGGCTGTGTAAAACTGATAATGAGTTGAAAATTAAGACTGTCAGCAGTACATTTTACAAAAGAGTACCTAAACCAGTCAAATCCAGAAGCTATAATGAACTTTGCGTTTGGGTTCTTCTGGGAGGGAGAAGGGCTGAGCTGGATGATTTGGGTTTGGGGTTTTGTTCCCTTGTTTGGGATGAGGACCAAAAAGGAGAAGCTTTTGGGGAAAGGACATTGACCACCTCATTACAGCTTTACAAAACAACCCTAGAATTTCTATGACAGAAATAAAAATTTGTTTTGTCATTATCTTGCAATTTAAACTACTATAATAAACATCAGTATTCAATAAAAAATACTCTAAATCCTGTCATCAGCTCATATTCCCAATGAATTCAATGGTAATTTTGCATTTGAGGACAGATTATGGGATACACATCTCTGAAGGAGGCCAACACAAACTTCATATAGAACTAAAATCCATCATATGTGTTGTTTTGAAGGCTTATGTCCAATTAAGATGATGTGATTATTTTTTTAAATCTCAACCTGAAACCTGCAAGTTTTTCCCAGAGATTATACTTACCTCACACACTGTAGTACTCATCATCTTTTCATAGGTTTTTAGTTAGTACTGAGGTGTGGCACGACATTTGTCTCCTTTACTGGGCTAGCAGTCTCCTTAGAAATAACTCGCTAATTTAACATTAAATCACTTGGGACTATGTTAATGTAAAACAGGTACGAGAACACTAATTTTGATAGGATAATTATGTGAATGAACAGTGAAAGATTTCACCCATTCATTAATTAGTAATAATAAAATGAAAATCAGTTTTACAGAGATAACTACAACAAGATAAATGTTCTTGGCATTAAGCACAGATATCCAGCTACATTTTAAGAAAAAATGATCTTAAGTTTTGGTTTTGGATCCATCTGCAAATGTAAATTATGTTAACAGTCATTTTCATGATTTTCAGTTTTTAGCTACTCAAATATTTATCAAATATTTTCTTTAGTAATTGGCAGCATGTTCTACTGAGGTTATATTCTGTATCACTTATTCACAGTTACTGGATATATTCTCTATGTATATTTTATTTGCATTGAGCTGGACATCTTGAGGAGTAAGATATTCAATGACATGAATAAGATGCTAAAACATGTCTACAAATGCTCAGGTAAATTGGCATTTGGTCACACTTTAGCAGAAAACATTTTCAGAGAGATGATAAATAAGCATTCAACTTGCATTTTACAATTTTTTTTATCTCAGATGCAGAGCATTATTCTGAGTGAGGTTGGGGGAATAGTAAGCAAAGAGAACTAAGTATCTGGGGCAAGGAAAAAAAATCAGTCTCCTACAAATGATAAGAGTATTAGGCCTGAACTTTTTGATTCAACCTGTAAATTATTAATAGATACTATAAGGGAACTAAGTAGATGTAATATGAGCATGAAATAATATGAAGTAACATGAACAGGAAATCTGAACTTCTCTGAACTGGACAGATGAGCAAACTAAAAGTTTTTGATAGAAGTTGCATGTGAAGATTTTCTGTTTTCAAAGATATGGAAAGAATCATGCAGATTGCTTGTTAGGGGGAAAATTAAATAAGATGTACAAAAGAATATTGTGAGAACAATGAAAGATTTAGGAATTCAATCAATACGGGAGAGTAACTGTGAAGAGAAATACATGAAAAAGATTTGTCAACAAGAAAAATATTTGCACCAAAAAGTCAGGTAAAGTAGGTAGCAAGATCTTAACTGATGTACCACCCGATAATCAGAATATTCATATTTGGGTGGGGAAAAAAGCAAAATTAAGTGAACAATTTATCTGCATAAACATCTGAAAGAAAAAATTGCTCACTCTTACCTACTTAGTAATTCTAAATGCCCAAACTAGAAAGATCTCCAACTTGAGTACATAACCCAATTATGAGTGCATGTGGGATTCAATACATTATGTACATGGAATCATCATCTTCTATCTCAAAATAACATTTTAAATCTGCTCTTATTTAGTGCTTCAGCTGCTGTCATATATGTTGTAATTATAGTGTGAGAGAGACTTGTGTAGTAACCAGCAATAAATTAACCAGCAATAAATAAGTTTGTGAAAATACACGGGCAAATTTCTTTTGTATCTGTGCGCGTATTTGTAGAAATGACAAATAAAAGTTACATTAGAAACAAAGATATTAGAACAAAGAAATCATCAACAGGACAGAAAAAACAAACTGGAGAGAAGTCTAATACTTTCAAAAGTAAATACTGAAAGGCATAAAAGTGATAGTTGAATTTTAGATACTTGTGAGGTTCATACTATTTTGGTGAAAAAAATATCCCCCTGTCCCTTGCAACTCTTGCACTGTACAGATGAGAATGATGTTCCTATTTTGGTTTTTAATCAACTATAACTTGTTAATCTATGAACAGTTCTACAACAAGATGTAAAATAATGAACTGAATTTGAAATAATACTGAATTGATGACTAGGTAAGTACATATGACAAAGCATCTGGTTGGTGTAATATTAGTATATCACACCAAAATTATTACTCCATAGAAATTTTAGAGCCATTGCATTCAATAACCAAAATAATTTATGATGTACCTTTATGTTTTTCATTCAGTCAGAAGTGCATATTTAAATTTTTCTTAGTTAACACATTCTTAAATTTACATTGTAAAAGTATAGAGAAATCATAGAATGGAAATAATTGACAAAAATATGTTACCAGCTTTCAAGTGGAGCCTGTAGAAATAAGACCTATGATGCTGTTTACAAATAACTTCATACATTTATTCTGAGGCAATTGACAACAGAGTTCACAGTTGCACAGAGATCACAATTTTCACCTTGGACCTTGCCTCCACTGCTCAAAGCTTTGAGCACTTTATATGAACGTCTTTCTGAAGTCAAAAGGTATTTGTGAACCTGGTACATTTCCAGCTTTTATTTCAATGTACTTGAGTTCTTTTGAGACTTTGCTTCTGAGTCCCTTAAATATGCATTTACAACATACCATGATTTAGAGGAGCTACAAATATGAAATAAAGCTGCTTATGACATCAGTGTAAGTCAGCCTGTGTGCAGAAAAGATATTGGAACTTATAGTCTTTGAATCCTTTTTCAATTCAATAGTTTATTTATTTACTTCTGTGTACAATTACTTTTATAACCTTGGATAAATAAGTACATATGCATACTAGTATGTCTGAAGCTTATTTGAAGCTTTTTGGAGCTTATTGTTAATGGGATTTGTAGACAAGCATCTCTGTTGCTTGCTGTTAAAGGAGCAAATTGCTCAAATTACATATCTTCCAAGAAGAGGATCCACATATAAATCTTTCCTTTTACTCATGTGCAGATGTTAGTAGTGGAAGAGATTTTCTAGAGATTCATCTAATCACTATTAATCTTCTCTGTTACAGTGTAAAATTATAAATTGTTCTATTTATGTTATACAGATAGGGGATTTTTTATTTTTTTTTGTGAAAAGCAAGACAGCCATTGACTCAAGTTTCAAACTACTTATGCTGAGGAAGACAATCTTCCCTTAGGACAGTCTTGTGGCAAAACCTACAGACTTTAAGCTACAGCTGTGGAATAGCAGCAGGCTATTGGGACGTCAGTGTATACATCCACTGCCCTTGGTTATCTATTTCCTGTAGGATGAACTAGGAGCTCCACACTTTGTCTGTGTAGAAGAGCCAACAAACTGGCCTGACACAAAGGACTCATCTGCAACAACCTGAAATTCAGGCAGTTGTGAAGATTCCCCCTACAGCTTCTGCTGCATCTGCACTGACTGACAGGTACTATCTGTGTGCTTGATTAACCTCCTGGATGGAGAATGTGGCCAGAGACAGCCAAGGGCCATTCATAATATATAACCAAAGGAAACTGTACATAAAAAAAGTTATTGTAAATAGCCAGTAGAAACTGTGCTTGCAGATGCAAAATGTTCACATAAGACAATCCTTCTCAGATAAATGGAATAGTTCAGAGATGTTTTGCACAAAGCTTAATAGAAATAATAGAAGCAAATCATGCGTGTGCTGAGGGGTCGTGTGGGACCACAGCCCAGCTGCACGTGAGAACGGAGCAGATCAGCGATTTGAGGAGCCCCGTTCAATCCAGATGGATGTCATTGCAAGGACTCTGGCAACAAAGGCTCCCATCACCTCTGGACTGTGACCAACCATCCTGTCACAGAAATTCAATTCCCATTGCAGTGTTCAAAAGATCCCAATAAGTAAGCTTTTTTTCTTTGCTGGATTTTTTTTTTTACTTTAATAGGCACTCTGACCATGAGTGCAACTGCATTCAAGTCTGTGAAAAGTATAAAAAAGAGAACACTGATGCAATACACATACAAACAGCATAGACATGGAAATTCTTGTACAACAATGCCAACACATTTTCTGCTTTGCTTCCTACCTGTACTCGGGAGTAACTAGTGTTAAAATAAATGGCAAACAGCGGACAGCAGATAAAAAGCACTTGTGAAATAAGGATCCACTATCCTTAAAGGAGAAGGTTTAACATCATCTTCAGAAAAAAAGAACTGCACTTCTCTTTTATTCCTTTTATGAGGAAAAAGTAATGATCATCCGTGCATCTGAATTAGCAGATTTTTTGCAGTGAACTTTATACAAAAAGCTAGTGCTATCACAGGTTTTTGAGATGATTCTTTTAGAAAGATAATGCAGATGAGAAATTCAGCAGGTGTGAAGGTGAGGTAATTGTGTGTCTTCTCTAGGAGCTATTTCAAACTCAAGATCAGTAAAATAACAAGCAGTAGTCCATGAAAATAATATTTACATTTCTGTTATTCAAGATCTAGTCCCACTTCAAGGTAAAGTTGAAAAATCATACCACAGTACTATGCAAGAATAATATCTATCAGACTATGAGAAAATGTATGATAAAATCACTATATGACATAATTACCCCCTTGTAAATTCATTACATCTATTTCTTACTCTATTTTCCCTTGTAGAGTCATAATAGTATATAAAAATGAATGAAAAATAGTATTTGAGACTACATATTTTTAATTTAGTATTGTACAATAGATATTATTTTCTCCCACTGAAAAATCCCAGAAAAAATAATGGATTTGAATGGATCCAGTAATTTCATATAACAGCCTTATCTATCATAAGTTGTATTTTTAGATATGTGATCTGAGCTGAAAAATTTCTCTTTTCTTGTAGAAAAATTTTCTTCTGAAGAACAATCCAAAAGAAAGCTAAGACTATTTTACTCTTGTGAAATCCCTGGAATTTTTTGTTCCTGGTGCAGCATATCTTACAGCTGTCAAGACTTTTATCCTAAAATTTCTGTGTTGAATTTTAAAGGCACTTTCCATTTTGTGAATGTAAGTGTGTGCAAAGAGGACCTGAAGGTCTTGTGTTTTTTATAGATTTTGTCTTTATATCAAGAAGAGAGAGAGAAAGAATGAAATTTACTAAGACTCAGACTGAATTACTGCTTTTTAAAAAAAGGCATGGGGATTGAGGATGTTCCAGTTCAATATACTCATCATAAAATGAATATCTTCTATTTTGCTTTCTAAGCAGCTGTGAAAGGTACAATGTGCTAGTCAATGGAGTTCATGGTTCCATATATACATAATTTATTGTCCAGCTCCTGTTGGCACCTGGGAGCTCATCTACATGACATCTTCGTATGCAACACCTTGGTGCATTTTTTCATTATTCCATCAATATGGTATCTTTTAAATTTTGGTTTTTTCTATATGTCTTTCTCATCAATAAATTGATTTAGTTTACTGATTTGGTAAGCATTTGGTAAAATTTGTGGATTATGTAATTTCTTTGCCATATTTTGTTGTTTAACCCAGTTATTCTCTATTTAGATTTTTTATTAAACATTTCATGTATGCTAGTGGCAATGTGTTCCTTTCTTTCAGAATCTTATTTCCTAGTCTCCAGGGTCTTTACTTGGACTTTTATTTTCTAAAGCATACAAGCAGATCTTTCTTTGTAATTCAGACTTGCAGACCTGGATCATTTTGTTTGCCCCCTTTCAATCTCAACAATGTATTTCTTATATTGAGAAGAATAAAATTGGATGTGATATAAAAAAATCAATTCAATTTTTAAACCATTATCTGGGGAGCAATATAAAGCACATTTTTAGCTGTGTATTTTTTCTTTGAAATCAGAGTCTGTTGTGAGATGAACTTAGGTCTCCCTGGCTACATTAAAATAAATGGAATATAATGGAACAAAGTGTTATACAATACAAGCCTTTTTAAGCTAAATTTTGTCTCACTGTTAAATGAGACTGATATGTCTCATTTAACGTTGTTACATCTAAATTCATACTAAATGCAAACTCTAATGGGAATAAGGTGCCAAAGCAAAAGAAAGTGTGCAAAATTGAAGTAATTCGTTTTGGGTATCTACTGTAGTCACAAGCTGAAGCTTTGTGTCATCATTAGCAGTAAGTTTTGAAGGTATCACATATATGTAAGGTGTTTCACAGAACAAATTAAATTAGGAAAGTCTAAATTTCTTGATTATTTCGTGGCTTCAATTATATTGATCCTTGGAGCTGAAATTTATGTTGTGCATTAGAGTAGTGAAGTAACATTCAGAGATTTAGAGAAAGATGCAATGTAAAAGAGAACAAAAAAGGATGATGAAGGAAAAGGCAATGAGAGTATCCTACCACTGTTCTTATTAAATTTTCATATTGTAGTCTTATTGTTTCACTAAAATAGCAGAATTTAAGTTGATGATTAATTCACCCAATGAGAAAACAATATAAAGATTAGATCACTTCATCTCTACCCCGCTCTACTTGCTGAACAAATTGATGGCTGCATTCCAACATGATGATGTAATTCACTTGTATCTTAAATTGAAATCTTCAATATGACCCACACTTGGGTTTTTTTTCATCTGAGACAACAGTACCATTAGATGGCACTCTGGGTAAAGTTGAAAAATTACTTTGTAAGGCTTTGCAACTCAAGTGTTTAATGAAAGCAAAATAAAAGAGAAAATAGAAAAAATTCATCAAATGAAAATATATTCCTATCCATTATACTTTCAACAGTCTATAATTCATTTCAAATAATTATTTAGATATTATATTTTAAAACAACATTTTTTAGCACCTTTTTGCTTTTAAATGAGAAGTAATGAATGCTTACTGTGAGGAATATATACTAACTTGTTCTTTTTAAATCTTATTTTCAGCTTTCTATGAGAGATGTTAAAGGCAAAGGAAAGAATGTCAATATCTAATTATGTAAGACAAGTATCTCACAACATGAACATTTCACAGTATTATCACAGTGATAGAAAAAGTAAGTTACCTCTCAGAAATGTGTTACTGCCTCATACATATTTTATCTGAAATTGAAAGCCTGAAATTTTTTATTAATACTAAGTTTGGCTTTCCTTTACTTTATATGTATAAGTATTAGAGAACAATAAAAACATGCTTTTGAAGGATGTTCCAAGATTTTTTTTTTTCTTGACAGAAGTCTCCATGTGAAAAAGGAGCAAGCAAAAATTCTGAAACTCAAAGCAGTCAATTATTTAAGGAAAAATTCTCTTAGAACTTCTAGACTAGTCTATCTTTTCATCTGTATCTGCATGTACAGACATCGTACATCCTGGTAGAAACAAACCCAATAGAATATTCAAATGATGATACACTAAATTAATATTTTAAATATTGTCCTTTAACTCCAAAATTGCCATTACTTAAACTCAAGCAACCATAAATCCAGTGGAATCCCATACAGGTCCAAAAGTACACTGATTCAGAACTGTGTGAAAGTCTTATTCATTAAATTACTACCTGGATTGTTTCTTATGAAAAGTTGGATTGCCACAGCTGGAAAGCCTTACTCTTCAAAGGTTCAATTCTACTTTCAATCTGTTCTTAATAAATTGTTTTTACCCAATATTCAAAAATGTTTCAACAGCTATAGATTTAATCTAAAGACACTTCTGTCCCCAAATAAAGCATCACATTTATTTCAAGCAAGTGTTGTGAATTCCAAACTAGACTTTTTATCATGAACACTAGCTAATATGCTTCAGTCTGCTCTGTAATGTGGAGAGGAGCAAATGAAAGTTAAAGTCCTGGAAATGTCCTTCAATGTGCTTTTGGGGAGTAAAACATCCTCAGTAGTCTTCTAGTGATTTACTCACGCAAAGTTACTAGAAAATCACATTCTGGAGGCTCTCCAAATTTTTAGGGTCAAGTTGTAAAGTAATTTATGCCATGGGGACTTCTCAGTGCTGAGAAGTTCCTTAGGAAATTTTGAATAATTGATGATGGGAGAGGGACACTGTTTCCTTAATATAAGAAAAAATTTAGAATGCATTAGTATTAGAATCCCCAAAGAGCATGTAGTTAGTATGTAAGTATCCACTCACAATATGGCATGTAACAACACCATCTAGTAGTACAGGAAGACTGATTGATATTTCAGAACTGATCCCAGCATTTTATACCTTCTTTCTATTCCCAGTTTTTGTGAACATTAATTTCCTCTCCTTCCCATCCACTAGTTCATTTTCACAAGAAGTCCCATTCTCCAGTAATGATAGTGTTACTTGATATCCAGACACAGGTGTGAAGTTGCCTTTCTTTCTGTGTGTAGCCTTCACAAATTAAGTTCCACTCAAATTACCTCTTCAGGGGGAAATTTCCAATTCTGACATCACTAGGGCACTGCAGGCTAGATTTAAGTCTTCAGCCATTCCCAAACGATCTAGATGAGCTCTTTTAGTGTTGTTATTCACTTTGCAAGTCTGTATTAAGAAAGTTAGGTAGTACGGAATTTAAACTAAAAAAATGGGAAACAATATTTCAAGAGGAAACCTTTTAAAATTGGAGATTTTTCATTCACCGCACAGAATTGTTTTCTACACTTTTCAGTCTCGTAAACTATAACTTCTCAGAGACTTATTCTTTCTTCTTCCTTTGCAATAGTCCCTTTGATGTCTTTTCTGTGGAACTCTTCTTTCCTTGCCCTTGACTATTCTCAGCACTGAAATATTTCCTTATAGAGGTAGTATTTCTCCAGCTGTATGTTTGTTTTTCATTTTTTTTATTCAAGCAGTCAATTAAGCTAAAAAATTTAATCAATTCAGTAGATATTTCAGCAACTGGATCCATAAAGATATTTTGATTTAAATTTCTATATGAATTTTCAGAGCTCCCTTTACAATGGAAACTCTAGTCTCTAAATACATATAGTTATTTTCATGAATGAGCTAATATAGACCTATTACCAGTGTAAATCCCTCTATGATATTTGGAAGCAAAACTTCAACCTTGTGGAATACCAGCATTTTTGGAAGACAAAATAAAAAACAGCAGCACAACTGATTTTTCTTGTTTGGTTAGTAGATTTGTTTCCAAGCCCTATTTCTGTAGTGCGGGAGAAATGTGAATACAAAAGGGTATAGAGAAAATGGAGCAGAGGGTTTTTTATCTATGTATTAGGACACAAAATATCGTGTCATTCCTAGTTTGAGGGAGAAAATATGCAGTTATTTTCTGGTGCAGTTCACCTAGAGTGATAATTGGTTTGCCACTCTGCAGACTAAAGAGGAAATACGCTAGAGCTAGGGCAGCCTCATCTGCTCCCTATATAGCAACCATGGTAACTGAGTAAAGCCAAGGTGACAGCAATAGGGGACTTTTCTAAGAAGGATGGAGGCTCCCAGCTGCTGCACTCTTCTCTGGAGGTGAGCTCCTTACCAGGGCCTTCCACCAGGGCTGTCACCTCGTACAGCCCGCTGCTGTTCCATGTTGGTGCCAGTGATACACACAGGAGCAGCAGGAACACTGTAAGGATTACAGAGTCCTGGAGCAGTGATATGGGACTCAGAAACACAGCGAGTTTTTTCATCAGTACTTCTGGTCTAAGGAAAGGAGGTTGAAAGGGACAATCATGTTTGGAGAATAGACGGTGGTTATAGGACTGATGGTACAGCCAGGGGTTACGTACTTATACCATGGGGCTTGCTTTGAAAAAACTGTTCTGCTGAAGCCAGATAGGACCCATCTGTCAGAGAAGGGGTAAAACATCTTTGGTCACAGACTTGACAAGCTGGTCAAGAGGGCTTTATTCAATAATTGGTGGATAAAGGGAACTTCAATCCATCCCACTTCTGTCAGTTTTATGCCAGTGACAGATTGAGATGCCTAGAACTTAGAGCAGGGTTACAGATCAGCAGGAGAGCACACAAAGAGAATCACAAAGGAATTCCAGCCACTCCAGACAATAAGGCAGCTTCTATGGGGGCCTTGACTTAAAGGTCTCTATGTAAATAAACACAGCATGAAGAATAAACAGGA
Source organism: Toxostoma redivivum (assembly GCA_013397375.1). Taxonomy (NCBI): domain Eukaryota; kingdom Metazoa; phylum Chordata; class Aves; order Passeriformes; family Mimidae; genus Toxostoma; species Toxostoma redivivum. The sequence goes on from VXBI01011925.1 coordinate 131,802, forward strand.
GGAGCTAGTGACACACACACATCTGCAGGGCTATCATCTTATTGGAATAATGGAGATGTGGTGGTATGACTCCTATGCCTGGAGTCTCTGAATGGAAGAATACAGACTTTTTAGGAAGGACAGCTAGGAAGGGGTATTGCTTTGCATATGGAGACCATAGCAGGAAGGCTGGAACTAGATGATTTTTAATGTCTCTTCCAACCCAAATTATTGTATGGTAACACAGAAAGCTAGAACTATGAGCCAAATGTCTGCTAAAGATTCTAGAAGAAAGTGATCAGTAGGAAGACAGCTACACCACACATTTACATGAAATATAACAGAAAGCAACACTTACTTTCACAGAATGTTCTGACTATGTGGTTATCATTAAGGTGTCAGACAAAAACCTCCATAACTATGAAATTATCCAAAAGTCTTTTATCTGGCCTCCCTCTTTTATTGATCGCATACAACTGCAGATCCCTTAGTCAACCAAATAATACCGTGGTGTCTTTATGTTCATATCTTTGCCCTATTATTGTAGTTTTGCTCATAGGAGACCAACAGGGCTATGCAGGAAGACCTGAAAGACATGTAATGAAAAGTCTTCTCAGCCGTCTGCATCATCTCCAGCAACCCACTGAGCAGAGGAGCAAATCAGGAATGCTTTTTTACAAAACTCACAAAACTCTACACACATGTTCATACAAAGGTCAATTAGAAGCTTTTATTACTTTGCATAAATAAATATGCAGAGATACTAACTAACCCCAGATTAAGCAGAGTTTAAAATGGCCAGCAGAAACCTGCTGGCATCCTGTCTTTGTGCTCAGGATGGAATTTGTCTATATTTTACAATGTACAGCAGCACAGTTTGTAGTATATACATTTCTAACTCCTGAGAGATGCTTAAAAAAAAATTCTGCTTTTTTTTCCTCTATCTTTAGTTCAAACATCTTTGCTACTTTTAATTTTTATTTTCCCCAGGCTGACAGAGATATTAAAGAAAGTAATCAATATGCTAAATAATATCCTCTGCTATCTTCAAAAAAAGGGACAACATTTCATTGTGTCTAATCATATGGAGTGAATGGCAAACTGACAAATTCTCTGGGGTTGTCACAAATCTTTACACCTACACTGCACAGGAATTCAAATACTGTAGCTTTATTACAGTGAATTGCTAATGTAAATATATTTCATTGTCTTTCTCATAATCTTCATTGAAACTATAAGTCAATTATCAAGTTTTGATGACCATTTACTGTTTAACCATTATTTCTTAGGTAGGTGGCAAAATAGTAATAATAATAATAATAATTTATTATTATTATTATTGTTATTGTTATTATTATTATTACGTAATCATTGGTATTTTTATTTAGTATTTCTCTGACTAGACTTCCTCAAAAGCAAGAACCTTATTTCATACAACAAGTTAAGGTTTGAAATTAATTCTCATTTTTCATCAGGAGGAAAAAAAAAAACATATGCAAACATCAACAAAACCACCATAAATTAAAACAAGCAAACAGAAAACTCTCTACAGAAAAAACAAAACAAAACAANTATTGTATGGTAACACAGAAAGCTAGAACTATGAGCCAAATGTCTGCTAAAGATTCTAGAAGAAAGTGATCAGTAGGAAGACAGCTACACCACACATTTACATGAAATATAACAGAAAGCAACACTTACTTTCACAGAATGTTCTGACTATGTGGTTATCATTAAGGTGTCAGACAAAAACCTCCATAACTATGAAATTATCCAAAAGTCTTTTATCTGGCCTCCCTCTTTTATTGATCGCGTACAACTGCAGATCCCTTAGTCAACCAAATAATACCGTGGTGTCTTTATGTTCATATCTTTGCCCTATTATTGTAGTTTTGCTCATAGGAGACCAACAGGGCTATGCAGGAAGACCTGAAAGACATGTAATGAAAAGTCTTCTCAGCCGTCTGCATCATCTCCAGCAACCCACTGAGCAGAGGAGCAAATCAGGAATGCTTTTTTACAAAACTCACAAAACTCTACACACATGTTCATACAAAGGTCAATTAGAAGCTTTTATTACTTTGCATAAATAAATATGCAGAGATACTAACTAACCCCAGATTAAGCAGAGTTTAAAATGGCCAGCAGAAACCTGCTGGCATCCTGTCTTTGTGCTCAGGATGGAATTTGTCTATATTTTACAATGTACAGCAGCACAGTTTGTAGTATATACATTTCTAACTCCTGAGAGATGCTTAAAAAAAAATTCTGCTTTTTTTTCCTCTATCTTTAGTTCAAACATCTTTGCTACTTTTAATTTTTATTTTCCCCAGGCTGACAGAGATATTAAAGAAAGTAATCAATATGCTAAATAATATCCTCTGCTATCTTCAAAAAAAGGGACAACATTTCATTGTGTCTAATCATATGGAGTGAATGGCAAACTGACAAATTCTCTGGGGTTGTCACAAATCTTTACACCTACACTGCACAGGAATTCAAATACTGTAGCTTTATTACAGTGAATTGCTAATGTAAATATATTTCATTGTCTTTCTCATAATCTTCATTGAAACTATAAGTCAATTATCAAGTTTTGATGACCATTTACTGTTTAACCATTATTTCTTAGGTAGGTGGCAAAATAGTAATAATAATAATAATAATTTATTATTATTATTATTGTTATTGTTATTATTATTATTACGTAATCATTGGTATTTTTATTTAGTATTTCTCTGACTAGACTTCCTCAAAAGCAAGAACCTTATTTCATACAACAAGTTAAGGTTTGAAATTAATTCTCATTTTTCATCAGGAGGAAAAAAAAAACCATATGCAAACATCAACAAAACCACCATAAATTAAAACAAGCAAACAGAAAACTCTCTACAGAAAAAACAAAACAAAACAAAACAAAACAAAAACAAAAACAAAAATACTAAGGAATTGTTACATAGGCAAACAAGCAGCTGGACTACTACTGGATTTGCTTACTGTGTGAGACAGCTTCCTATGTAATTCCTGCAATGCACATTGTCCCTTTCTTCTTTCTACATTGCCACAAACAGGGAAAAAGTTGAGACAGTAATAGTGATATGATTTTATACTTGGAAAAAAGTACAAATCCTGCTTTCTACTACTGCTACTTCTTCTAAAAATAGTTTCAATATGTTGATTATCCAACCAGCTGGGAAGAATATTGATGATGTTTGGTTAGTCAAAGACTTATGTAAACCCTGGTTGAATGACCAGGAGAAATACACAGTGGATGGACTAGCTTAGGGGTCTGAGCTGCATCCAAGATGCTAAACAGCTGAACAGCACATACAATCTCTTAGCCTTTAGTGGGGCCAGAAACAACTAACAAGCTCTATCCACGCATACTCTGTTATGTAATACAGAGACTGTTCCTCTATCTAATATGTGAAATGATGGAAAGAGATGACAAAGGACTGGGCAAAAGGAAGAGAGGGAGAAGAAAACAAAAACCTTAGGATATGTCTACATTAGAATTTAGTTTGGCCCTTGAGTAAAAGATCTATACACCAAAAAAGATTATGTTGAAGAACCAATATTCACCATATGCTTTTTAGTGCTGTTGTCTGGTCCTAAAACATGAAAGTTCATTAAAGCCAAGAATGCATTAGGTGTCTAGGATGCCTTATCTTGTTTAGTTTCATCTAGAGGAAACTAGTTTGTGAGCTCCAAGACTGCACTGTGATGCAATCAGAAATCCAATGGCTGAGAACAATAAATATATTTATTTTTCACTCTTAATCTAAACAAACTGTAGACACACCCCTAGGCACTAGGAATTGCTTCTTCATTTCTCTGGGTTTTGTCCAGTGTTTGTAGGCTGTATATAAACAGTGCACTGATTGTCAAAGAGTATTTAGGATATTAGCAGTGACTAATGGAAATATTTTAATTCAAGATAAATCCATTAGGAATTATCTTAGTAATCCTATCACTAAGAACCCTGCAAGTGATAATGCTCTATTTCTTGCTTCAAAGATCCAGGTTGTGAAAGAGTGACTGAAATGTTCCTTGAGCATCATCACCATTTGTTGCCTCATGATGCATGGAGAAATGTGAAGGATGTGTCCATGTCCTCTAAACTTGCTGCATTTTTTAGTATGTTCATTTCCATCCAGACAGAGTAACTTTTGCTGACTAGGTCTAAAATTCACAAAATGTGGCCAGCTTGTTGACATTATCTGAAATGATCTGAAGAGTGTTCAACTGAAAATTTCTTGAAATATTATAACTGTTCAGAACTAAGCAAATGATTGTGGTGAGAATCGGCAACTAACCTTGTTTTATAGCTGCAGAAACATGATTTTATTTTATCTTATTAACAGAAAACAAATTTATGTCAACATGTTTGAAACTTTCACTGAATTGCCCGTGACATGAGTGTCAGAGGTCATTGCTGTGGGACTGTAACTTCTTGCAATATTTTGCAAGAGGAGTCATAGAAAACTCCAAGAGGGTCTTTAAATTCTCAAGTACAGGATTCACTACCAGCCCTAGAGATTTGGAAGATGAACAGTGAATGCTTCTCAAGTGTTTGTTACGAAAAACTTTTCACTTAACAACATGAGATTATGCAGCTTCAGAAATATTAGCCAAACAATATTGAAAGCTGTCTAAAGTTGGTTGAAAAAGAGATTTTAAAATAAGCAATGTGATATTTTTCAATGTTCAAAAAATCTTTTTGATTTAATACGATGAAGATCACCAGTAATAGAGAATATACTCCCAACTGTACAATAAAAAGGGAGCATTATTCCCATGTTAATAGGGCAGGGATACGTGCTAAGTAGTGACTTCTTTATGAGCAGAATTAGAAGACAGAAGCAGATAGATCATATTGAAGTGTATTCTTACTCTGTTAGTTACAGTATGCCTTTTAGAATTGAAGTTTTACAAAATTACAGCGACCAAAGCATCACCTATTGCATCAACAAATGCAATATATTAAGAGTTTGAATTAGCTCCGTGCTGGAAAATGATCTCTTCCCCACACCCCACTCAAAAAAAAAAAAACAAAACTAAAAAAAACCAAAAAAAACCCCCATAAGTTCATAAGTTGACCAAATTGCAATATGAGGTTTTCTAAATATATTCATTTTTTGGTATCAAAATTATTTTGGAAGTTTAATTGAGAAATATGTTTTCAAAATACCATGCTAAACCATTCTGATGAATCCATCCCATCCAATGCTTAAGAAAGTCTTCTCCTTGCAAAGATGGTGAAATAACCAAATGAGGAATTTTTCTTAGGAATTTGACTAAATTCCTGAGAAGGGAATGGAAATTTTCTAAAAGAGCATGGAAAAAATGAGTCAAAGAGAATGCTGGATTTCTAGCTGGAAAATATTTATACTCCCTATTCAATATTTCAGTTCAAGAAATACAGTTCTCTACCCAAGACACATATAAGCAAAATATGTCACAGACAATAGCTTACAGCTATTTGCAGTGCAGAATACTATATTCAAAAAAAGAATGATAATTCTTTTAATGTAACCACAGTGATCTGCTCTTTTACCACATCAGAATGGAAGCTGGATTCTTGCCAAGAGAAACATATATAGCTAATAACATTTTCAAGAGTGAATCGGGCAGAATAAAGAATACAAAGTATCAGTAGGATAGGTAAAGGTAAACAGAGGATACTATGTTGAAGTTGCAGATGGATTGTACATGAAGATCTTTGAAAACCATATCTCATATTTCCCCTTCTCCAAATTTTTTTCAGGCAGATGTGAGCTCCTAAATTTCCTTCTGAGTTTCAGTCTCCAGCACCAGCTCTACACACTCATTAAGGATGTTAACTTAATGAGATTAATATAAGCAAAATTATGAGTGTAAAGTTAAATATACTTGAAATAACTGTAAACAAATTAACTTGGTATAAGAATTACCCTGGATATATCAGTGCAATAAGTGGAAATTGAGAAGAGTAGCACAACCAAATAGGACCTTTCTTTTTTTTTTTTTTTTTTAATTCTAAGTTGATTGATTTTTCTTTAACCCTAGGATCTCTATATTACACTACAGATTCGAAATGAATTAATGATGTCCTGGACCCAGAGACACAAACCTTCTTTTCTTGCAAAGTTGTCCATGATCACTCACAGACAAGCTCTAACTATAGATATATATTTGGTAGTATCTGGTAGAACACACTTTCAGTAATGGTTATACAAAATTAGCAATCTACATAGATATTGTACAAAAGACGTGTCTTAAGTTTCAGTTTTAACAGGAACTTAAAATTCCAGTGAAACAATAAGAAGTAATCATTTCTAGGTAGTCACACAGAGATAAGTGGTGCTAAAACTCACTTGAATAGTTTCATTTTCCCTAATAGTTTTCATGAACAGCACAATACTCACATACACAGTTATGACAGCTTCCTTCTTCACACATGGTGTTATAAATGAACTTTAATTCAATATTCAGAGTAACTTGAATAAACAATTAAAGATATTAAAAAATTGTTTTGACTTTTGTGTATTAGATGATATTTGGGAAATAAAAGATCCAGAGGGTAGAGATACACTGGATTCTGCACCTAGAACAAGGAAACCCTGATTGTGTGTATAGCCTGGGGAATGAAAAGCTGGAAGGCAGCACTGTGGAAAGGGACCTGGGGGTCCTGGTCATTGGCAACTTGACCATGAGCCAGCCAGGAGGGCCAACCCTGTCCTGGGGGCATCAGGCACAGCATGGCCAGCCAGGCAGGGCAGGGGATTGTCCTGCTCTGCTCTGCACGGGGGTGGCCTCACCTCAAGTCCTGGGGGCAGTTTTGGGTGGCACAATATAGAAGATATTAAACTAATAGAGAACACCCAAAGGAAGACAACAAGGATGGTGAAGGAGGGGAAGCCACAGGAGGAACAGATGATGTCATTTGGTCTATAAAGCCTGGAGAAGAGGAGACTGAGGGAAGACCTCATTGCAGTTACAACTTCCTCACAAGGAGGGGCAGGTACAGATCTCTTCACTCTTGGGACCAGCAACAGGACTCGAGGAATTGGCATGATGCTGAATCAGGGAAGGTTTAGGGTGGATATCATCAAAATGTTTTTAACCAAGAGAGTGGCTGGTCACTGGAACAAGCTTCCCCAGGGAAGTGATCACAGCACCAGGACTGAGTTCAAGGAGTGTTTGACCAATAGTCTCTGGCATGTTATGTGATACTTGGGGCATCCTATTCAGGGAGCTAGAATCGATGATGCTGAAGGGTCCCTTCCAACTCAGCATATTCCATGATTCTGTGATTCTGCATGGACTATTTCCTAAGCTCTTACATTTAGATTTAAGCAACCAAAGGTCAGGAGTCAGCTCTTTCAGATAATTTCAGAACTCCCAATACTTTCATCAAGGAAAAACTTGTATGTACAGTAAGACCTTCATTACCAGAAGCCTGCATTATCTCATTTATAATTGTTAGGTAGCAACATCTAAGACTGATATAAAATGTCTGCCTCTATCTGGTGGATAACTAAGTAAAGTTTAATTAAAATTACTTTTATCAATAAGTTTACTATTTATATTTTTAATTATTTCTTCCATACTATTCAGCAAAGATTTTCATTTAGGATACAATGTCTATATTATTAATAATACTAGAAATCTCTATATTAAATAATTTATTTACTTTTAGTCAGGCTATTTTATATTTTTTTTTAATTTAAGTTTTTAAATTTCTGTTTGTGTGCTAATTTTAATTAGCATAAAAATAATTTGGTAGGAATGTATGAGGATTTTTCCAGGGTCATTTTTGTTCAACATACATAGATTTAGTGTAAACAAAATTACCTTGAACTTGAGTAGGAGTAGAGTAAGCAGAAATTTTGTTTTCAGAGGCTTATTTGTCTGTTGTTTATATTTTGTTATTTAATAGCAGTAGTCACTGCAAAGGTTGCTGTCATGAGCAAAGTGGATTTGATTCAGCTGCTGCTAATCTTGTACAAACACAAACCTGCTAATTGAAAAGCTAATTATAATGATGGAGTGATGAGAAGCACATTGGGCAGGATGATATAAAACCCATGAAACATCTATTATAAACCAGCTGGTATTCTTTGAAGCTAGAAGTATTATAAATTGCCTTCTTGTGTTAAAGCAAGGATATTAATGTTATTCCTTGCATAGTTAGCCATTTTTTAAAATCTGGAACTCTCAATAACCACAGACTTTAGGCAGTCAGAGTAGTACATAATAATAATATGTACATCAGTTCTATCAGTGCTGACTTTAATGGAAATGTTGAATAAACAGGAAAATGGGAGGCATATGAAATGCTGATAAATATGAAAAATGAGAAGTCATCAAGCAAGAATTCTATTTTTGCTTCAGTCATTGAATTTTTGGCAAGATACTGATCTGGATTTGAACATTATTGAAGAGGAAGGTCAGATGAACAAGGATTTGAATCTTTTTCTATTCAGACATTTGAGAAACTTTTTACTAGGTTACAGTGGAAGTTTGTATCAAAGAATTACCTAGCTGCCAATTTTCTTATTTGGTGTGATAATTATTGGACTAGCCTTTTCCCACAATATGCCACAAAACTAACTCCATTACACTATAAATCACTGACAGCAGAAATGGAGATCAGGTTATTTTTCTTTAAATATTTTACAGAAAATAAAAAAGGCTTAATAATTCAGAAGTTATAAATAAACCACTGTAAATATGTATTTCATTAGAGTTCAATTGATAAAAATATCTTTTAACTCCAATACTAGAGTTTAAAAAAAATAAAGACTTAAAAAAATATAAAGCTGTAAGAAGTAGCTATGTCAGAGATTAACTTTTAGACATAAAGTATGATTTGGAAAGCACTACTTCTTGTCCCATCTCTGTTGAATTTTCACCTGAGAGTTCTTTGTACTGTCATATCAGGGGGAAAAAAATCTTGTTAAATCTTTTAACAACATCAAATAAGTCTTTCTTTTTGAAGGGTCAGTAAGGTTACTAATACATACTCCACCATAATAAGAAATATATGACTGTTGTGGATATTGTCATAAAGACACAAATATTTTTCATTTTCAATATAGTCTAAGCATTTTTAATTGAAAAAATTGCCTTATGAATTTGACATGAAAATATTTGCCAGAAATTATTGTAATGTTACACAAAAAAAAATTGTGACTAATTAACATCTGGATAGAAATTATAAAATGCAATTAAAACAGTAGGGGAAAGATTTTAGACTGAATACCAAAGCACATCTCATTTACCTATGCAGACACAGATCCCATTTAAATCAGCATAACCTGGTTTTGATTAAGAAGCTACTAGTAGGAGGAAGCTTAATGGAAATAAGAAATATGTAATAGAAAGCATAAGTTAAACCAGAATCAAACCTGAAATTCAATGTCTTATTTAGCTTCATACCATTTTCTAATACTTTATTTGTAATAATATCTATTAGTCTATCAGAACTGTAAATTATGGAGTCAGAGAACATATATCTGAGTGCATTGCCAATGTCTTCAATTCCTCCCTTCATCTCTGTGATTTTATATCTAAAGATCAAAATCTATATTTCCAAATCACTGTGCAAACAATTCTGTACAATGCTGCCCATTAAATATATTTTATAAAGATTTTTGTGAATATGTCCTCACTTCTATCCATAGATTTTGGTGAGAAGGAACTCAAATTCAGATTTATAACTTGAATTCTTCCAATATTCTTGGTGTAGCTTTCCCTTGTTATCCTGGTTTGGAGGAGTTAGCCCAGATCAAGTAGGTCAGAATCACCAAGAATTGTCTTCCTCACTCAGCTTCCATAAAGATGGAAGGTTCCAAGCATGAGGGAAAACTCCAGGGATGATAGATAATTTCGTACATTTGTTTTGTGCACATACAGAAAATATTTTCTAAGAGAACATAAGTAAAACTGATCAGAGCTACAAGCTAATTTCAGGAGCTGAAACCAATTCTCAACGAAATAGAAAGTTTGATGGACAGATTTTGCTGGAAATAGCTCACTTAGTCCTTTTGAAAGGATCAATCTCCTTAATTTATGTACCAAAAATTTTTAACAGATTTAATTGCATGTATCATATTTTGCTTATCTGACATCTCTGTGAATGTTTGACAGAGAAGAAAGAGAGGTACAGAGTTAAGAAAGTACATTGTGGATGTACATTTGTAAAAGAAATCAAATATTCTCTTACTGATGAGAGATCATGACTATCCCATTTTTTAAGAAAGATTCTTTTCAGCACATCAGATTTCATGGAATTGCATGGGGCATACTGATGTACTCAAAGTTAGACCTCTTGATCAGATTTTTTCCAAGTATATCTGTTATTCTGTCCTTGATGCAGGAACAAGAGTACCGGAGTCTAATGAAATTTGATTGAACTTTGATTAAGATAATTGCACAGGGCTTTTTGAAATGCTAGCCTTGATAGAACTACTGGATCTATTATCTTCAGCAGCATCTAGACTAGTAAATATTTGTTCAAAGTAGTCCAAATAAAAAAGCAGAAAAGCAAAACTGTAGTCTCATACTCTGGGGGAAAAAACCAAAAAGTTCAGTGAAGCAGTCTCTAAATACAATTACTTTGAAAACGTTAATTTGGTAAGAGACAGATCTGCTGAACTCTGTCCAGTGACACTATAAGTCAAGAAGACTGGTGAGAAAATGAGATTATGGAATTTATACCTTATATTTAAAAATATTCCAATATTTCTACAGAAATCACTGAATTATTAGTGCTATGCTAATAAAGTCAGTTGGGTCACCTGACCAGTCTCCTTGCTATGTAATAAATTTTTTAATAAATAAGTGAATTTCATTGCAGGTTTGTGTTATCTAGGCAGGTAATAAGGACTGTGTTGCATAGAGAAAAATGCATGCCAACCAGCAAGTGTATCTTCAGGCAGAAAATAAGGAAAAGAGATTTCTAACTAGCAGCACTTTGAAATAAACTTTTAAAATAAAAGGACAAAAAAAAAGCCTGACTACTTTTAATATATAGATTTATCAATCTGAATAAGGAAATACTGGATTACCCAAAGTCCACCTTGTTCTAGTTTTTATGGTTTTGATCAATATATTCTTAAAAATCAAAAAAGTTAACATATTCTCAGCAGTTACTGAATAGAATTTGACTGTACTCTGTTAGAGGCTGTTACAAAACAGTGGCACCTCTATAAACGACATTTTTCCTGAAATTGCAAAGACATAAACTACAAGGTGAAATGAAAGGTGACCCATGATACTATATTACTCAGAATAATTGTCACTTTTCCAGTGCCTTTTTACAAAATATCCAGATTTTTACAGTTACATGAACTCTCCTCTCCTCCCGCCTTAAATTAGTATTTAAATTCTGTGTTTAGCCAAGTGCTAATAACCAATACAAATATAATACAATACTGTAACTTCCAAGTTAAAGCTGGGTGGTGGATGCCACATTAAATATCTTTGGAGGTTTTCTTTTATAGAATGATTTCTTTAATGTATGTAACATTCTCCAACCCTGCTTATGCTTCCTTGTAGGGACTGAGGAATTTCTGCAATGTATTACTTTAGCAAAGGAGGTCTTCTTCAACTCCGAAGTAGGTCAATAATTGAGTAAGGCAGCACTTACACTGGAGGTTTCAAGTTGCCCTGCCACTTCTGAGGATGCATTTGCTGTAAGCAATTACAGTCATCACAGATTACAATTTTCACTTTGCTTTTCACAGGTAGGTACAATATTGGTGTTTTGAGAAGGTGGTTTCTGAATATTGAATGAGAAATATTCCCCAAACAGTTTTTCTTTCATCAAGCCAGAAGTAACCTGAAAGAAATACATATCCAATACCCAAGGCTTAGTTTTTACAACTTGACAGATGTATACAATCCTTACAACAATTTCTTCCATGAATGAAGAACAGAAGGCAACATACAATACAGCTTATAATAGGGGTTTTGCTACTCTCAGTGCATGTTTTTCTGTTTCTGTGGCAGTGACAATAATATTATTGACAAAGCAAAGAAAAAGTGGAAATTCAATTATAAATAAGATTCTGAAATATTCACAGAATTCACAGAATGACTAGGCTGGAATAGACAGACCTTCAAGATCATCGGATCCAACCCATGCCCTAACACCTCAACTAGACCATGGCACCGAGTGCCACATCCAGTATTTTTTAAACATATCCAGGGATGGTGACCCCACCACCTCCCCAGGCAGACCATTCCAGTATTCATCACTCTTTCTGTGAAAAACTTTTTCCTAATATCCAACCTATATTTCCCTTGACACAGCTTAAATTCTCTTGTTCTGTTAGTGGCTGCTTGGAGAAAGAGACCAACCCCCATGTGACTACAACCACCTTTCAGGGAGTTGTAGAGAGTGATAAAGTCACCTCTGAGTCTCCTTTTCTCCAGACTAAACAACCCCAGCTCCATCAGCCATTCCTCACAGGGTTTGTGTTCCAAGTCCCTCACCAGCTTTGTTTCCTCCTCTAGACATGCTCAAGTGTCTCAAGGTCCTTCCTAAACTGAGGGGCCAGAACTGGACACAGCACTCAAGGTGTGATCTCACCTGTGCTGGCTACAGGGGAAGAATGACTTCCCTGCTCCTGCTGGCCACATTATTCCTGATACAGGCCAGGATGCCATTGGCCTTCTTGGCCACCAGGGCACACTGCTGGCTCATGTTCAGTCGGTGTTCACCAGTACCCCCAGGTCCCTTTCTGTCTGGGCGCTGTCCAGCCACACCATCCCCAGCCTGTAATGCTGCAGGGGGGTTATTGTGGCCAAAATACAGGACCCAGCACTTGGATTTATTCAACTTCATCCTATTGGACTCTGCCCATCCATCCAACTGTTCCAGGTCTCTCTGCAGAGCCCTCCTACCTTCCAGCAGATCGACTCACGCTCCCAGCTTAGTGTCATCTGCAAATTTACTAATCAAAGACTCAATCCTCTCATCCATGTCATCAATGAAAATATTGAACAGGCCTGGCCCCAGCTCTGACCCCTGAAGGACCCCACTGGTGGCTGATCCCCAGCTGGATGCAGCACTGCTCACCAGCACTCTCTGGACCCAGCCATCCAGCCAGTTCCTAACCCAGCACAGAGTGCTCCTGTCCAAGCCATGGGCTGCAGCTTTTCCAGGAGTGGGCTGTGTGAAACAGTGTCAAAGGCCTTGCAGAAGTCCAAATAGACAACATCCACAGCCTTTCCTGCATCCACCAGGCGGGTCACCTGGTCATACAAGGAGATCAGGTTGCTCAAACACGACCTTTACCTCCTAAACCCACTCTGGCTAGGTCTGATACTCTGGCCATCCTATAAATGCTTTGTGATGACACTCAGTATAAACTGTACCATTACCTTTCCAAGTACTGATATATCTCACTTTTTCTCCTCTCATTTCTATTTTTTCAGAATGAGGACTTTCTAGTTGTCATTACATTTGCACATTCCTATATGTATCATTTTATAAGCCTTAAAAAGATATAGTAACATCATTAGATGTCGCTATATTTGGTAAGACTTACTGAATTTTGGGAAAAAACCCCAGAAAGTTCTTTAACAGATAAAGTGGAAATTCCAATGTGTAAGGAATTGGAGATAATCAGTATTCCAGTCATAGTTCTATTACGTAATTAGTAATTCTACAAAATAGAAATCGTCACTGTTTCACAAGAAAAAATTTTCCTAATATATTTGTAGTGAGAAACTTGAGCCAGAATCAGCTGAAGTCATACAATCAGCACACATTCTACCCCCCTTATGCTGAAGGGTTTTTGTTTTGTTTTGGTTTGGGTTGGTTTGTTTGGTTGGTTGGTTGGTTGTTTTTTTTTTTCCTTTTTGTTTTTTTGTTTTTTTGTTTGTTTGTTTGGTGTTTTTTTGAAGCCTTGCAACTCCCCTGACACATGATATCTCCCAGGAAAAAAAAAAAAACACATAATTGCAAGTTCCGGTGGAACCTATGCAATAGCTCTCTGCTGATCTCAAGGTCCCATCAGGAGTAAAGTTTAGAGGAAACAGTCTTTTTGGAACATGTATATTATATTTTTGAATCTGCCTTTCACTTCATATGGCACCTAAATATGGCTGTGTGAATTAGCAGGGGATTTTGCAAAGACTTCAACTTGTGTTATAGAATTAAACTAGAATCTGGAGGGCACAAGAGTAAAGGAGCCTTTACAGATGGTCCTGTGAAAAATATTATAGAATTTTAATTTTTAAAATTTCTCTTATTTTTTTTTCCTTTTTTCCTCTTTTTTATTTTTTTAATATCTTTTCTTTTCTTTTCTTTTCTTTTCTTTTCTTTTCTTTTCTTTTCTTTTCTTTTCTTTTCTTTTCTTTTCTTTTCTTTTCTTTTCTTTTCTTTTCTTTTCTTTTCTTTTCTTTTCTTTTTTTCTTTTTACCTCCTGGCAATGATTTCTCTCTGTATATTTTTCTCAGTGACACTTTGACACTTTCCATTTTGGTCTAATGAAAGACTTGCAGTACATCAATCTTTATACACTAGGAGCAAGTGCATACATGTTCAAATTCTCTTGGTTTCCTTAACAACTGCAAGTGGTCTGTGCAACAAGGGGATTTCTAGTCAATTGCTGCAACATGATGTTACACTGCAGGAAAGTCTGGAAAAGGTGATTTACGAAGTTTAATTTTTTTGTCTGCATTTTCTTTTCTCTGATGTTGTCAATGTTCATGATGATTCAGTTTGCAAAGTGCAAAGAGAGAAAGACTCAGATCCAGTTAGATTTATGTGTATCGACTACACAATGCTGTCTCAACCCACAAAGATAAATTAGAGAATTCTGTTGCTGCTGTCTTCTTTTGTCTCTGCCTAAAGCTGCCAAGGTGAGGTCCCACACCCTGCTTGAGATTCATTAGCCACATCACCTTTGCTAACTATTGCATCAGCAACTAATTATCCTTTGTTTTGCCCCTGACTTTACCCTTCTAAAGTCTTAAACATGCATCTAGGCCAACTTGAACATATCTTTTCACTAAAAATGCAGTGAGCAGTTGCTGCCTGTTGATGTTAACAGGATATTGTCCTCAAATCTACAATACATGGTGTCCTGTTTCCCTTCTTTTCTTTCTTATCTTTCCAAGTGATTAATATCCACTCAGACAATTTATTCGAAGTGTAAAAGGGTATAATTCTCCATTGGCTCAATCTAAAAGTCTATAAGTAAGTGTAATACATTAAAGCTAAAATTCAAGGACTGTAAAATGACATAAATCAAATACTAGGAAGGTTCCAAATTTTCAAATGTGTCATGTGATGTGTAACATTTTCAGCTATTACTGGCATTTTCAAGGATGAATGATTATATTAGTTGAATTTGTAATGGGACGTACTATTGGATCAGATGTTACCAATTAGGAAGAAGTCAAGATGAACCAGCCTGAAATCAAGCTTTAAGATCAGATGATAATTAGTATACAGCTATGGTTATTATGATAAAGGATGACTGATTCTGCTGTCTCATGGTATGCAAATCTAGAATCATTGTATTTTTGACAATGCAGACCTTTATTTTCTTATCAGAATAGCAGAAAGGAGGAAACCAGCAGAGAAAAAAAAGTAAATATACCTCAAAGAATGAATATACAGTGAAATAGTAACTGACCAAAGAAAAAGAAAAAATGGTTCTTCAGATTCAATATCCAGAAAATAAAATAGACTATGGGGACTGCCAAAATGAAAAGGCGCAATTTGATAATCAGGTGTTTTAAAATATCAGAACAAAATGATACAAGGTGGCAGCACTCAAAATCTTTCACATATTAAATAAAAATAATATAGATAATACATGATGAAAACTGTAGAAACTATTATACTGTTCAAATGGTGCTTAAAATAATGATGAAGTGCATCAGAGCATGCTCTAAAAATTTCTGATAATTTCTTCTCAAAGGGATATCACAGAAATAGTGAAACCACAAGAAAGGACCGTGTGAAATACACTGGAAGCTCAAAATATTCAAGAAGACTGGAGAAAACAGGTTTGCTCTTAACCTTAAGAAGGCAGCTCAGGTGAAATATCACTGCAGACAGCTATCTAATGCTGCCTGTACTGGACATATTACAGAGTGGAAGGGTTTGGGTTCAGTGAGCCTTTAATTATCACCTATTCCAATTCCCCATGTTGTGGGCAGGTGCAACTACCCTAGATTATGTTGCTCAAGGCCTCATACAAACTGACTTTGAATACTTCCAATGATTAAGGGGCATCCATAACTTCTCTGGGCAACCTGTTCCAGTATTTCACCAGTCTTATCATAAAAGATTTCCCAATTAAAAGCATCTTTTAGTTTCAAACCACTGCTCCTTGTCTTGTCACTATAGGCCCTGATAGATGTCTTATTCCATATCTAAATAATTCTGTGGTGAAAATTAACTAATAATGGTAATGTCACAATCTCAGATATTTTACAAGATTTACACAAGACTCAGGCCATCAGGTAGATGTAGTACAACAGAATCATGTCCTGTGACAAAAGCTGCTGATTTATGTCACTGAATTGAACTTCTGAACTTCTGATTTATTTATGTCACTATCACCTGAGCTCTTCAGCCAAAGTCATTTTTTAAAATTGTCCCTTGCAACAGTTGTTAGAACTCTCAATTTGTTCTTTTAGACACTATACAGACACAGAACAAGCCTACGTGCCTTACTGACAAGATCTCTATATAGTTAGATGTCTAAGTGAATAAGGCAGATATTTTTTAAAAGAAGGTAAAAGCAAAATTAATAGATAATGAGTGGAAAAACAACAAAAAAGGCCAGATCTAAAGGACACTCAATTCAGTGATCCAATATCCCATGCAAAATAGATTTTGGATTAGATTTTTAATCACCAGAGAAGAAAGTCTGTCTCTCCCACATCTGATTTTTAGCAAGTCTGTCTCCCTTGGAAACGACAATAATCTCATAGGATACAACAGTTGTGAAATAATACTGTTTGATTCGTAGATATAAAAAACGACGAAAAATGCATATCTCTTAGAAGATTAAATAATGTATGAATTTATGAGCAGGCATTCTTAAGAAAGCAGGAGACCAAGTTGCTGAGAGGAAAATGTTAAAAGTGGAAGAAAGGCCAGGAGGATGGTAGATTTACTTAAGTGTCCTTGCAGGCAGGATTGCTGAGGTCTGGAAAGTAATAGTGTGAGAAAACTCATTATATTATGCCTACAGCTATTTATTCTCTCTGTTTTGAGATGTAAAATCTCTGTGTAGAGATAACATAGGTGATTACAGACACTTGGAGGCATTCTCATGG
Source organism: Toxostoma redivivum (assembly GCA_013397375.1). Lineage (NCBI taxonomy): Eukaryota > Metazoa > Chordata > Aves > Passeriformes > Mimidae > Toxostoma > Toxostoma redivivum. The sequence continues at coordinate 149,076 of VXBI01011925.1, forward strand.
ACATGCTTGAATTCCCTGTCTTGGGAGAGAGATCAAAGCTCAGAGATCACAAAAAGCCCAGAGCAGATCACATTATGGTAGGAAACCCTTCATGCTCCGGCCCTTGCTAAACTGGGGCAAACAGCAGCCCTGACTTGCTCTGACTGAGCCAAAAATGCTGCCAGAGTTCCCACTTGTGTGTCTCTGCCAGGCTGTTGCTTCAGGATCCTCCAGTTAGCAAGGCAATGAAATAAATTTGCTCTACATTTCAGCCATGGTTTTGTGGTTGTCCTGGCCACATGACTGTGCTGACTCACACACAAGTCTTCTGCAATGTCCCCTTCCACGTCCCCAGTTTCCTCTACCCACTACTGAAATAAGCTGTCAGTCAAAGACTTTCAGGTTTCAGTGGATTGGTTACCAGTTTGTCTACATATAATATTTCTGCAATGATCTATATCTGCCAGCCAATACAAGAAACAGCAATTGCTCTAGAAGTATGCATCTAAATGTTTGAAATATTTACATCAGTGTCAGCCTTTTTTTTTTATTTAGCAGAACTGAATTTCATAAAAGGATTTCTACAGTTTACAAGTTCTTTTGAAACCTCTCTACTGTGCATGGCATTTTTTCCCCACGGTGTTTAGGTGAATTTATGTCATCATTTTGAAAAGCAGTATATTGGCTTAAGAGGTAACTTCATTCTCACTGTTCGTTACTACACCCACAACTCTGTTGTGGTAACTGATTTCAAGGTCACCCTCAATCCCTTGGTACAAAGCATGTTTTTGCAGCTTTAGGATACAGTTCTTGTATATTTTCTTTGATGGATAAGCTCCTGTTTGAATTCCTGGAGCTCTGTTCTCCCAGCTTTCCTTTCTAGTTTCATTCTGTACTTCCTTATTTCTTCAGATAGCCTGATTAAATTTGTGAAGTGCTTCTGAAAACCTCGTTGGTGATGCATTTTGGGAAAAGTTTTCATAGTGTTTGTGTGATGTCACATTTAGATTATTGTAATCTTTATGATGTGTTTTTTTTTTTTCATTTATAGCTAAAATTGCTTGGTAACTTTTCTAAGCACTACCTTATATTGTACTTTTGCTCTGAAAGTATATCTGCAAAAAGATGGATTGGGAGTTGAAAAGAGGAAATATGAATAGATAGTTTAAAATGTTCTGTAAAACTCTTAAAGCACCAATTTTTGGTAATAATATGGCCAACTAATTTATTTAATCACTCCAAAAGGGTATCTGAATGGGTAGAAGTGGTTTCCTGAAAAGTCATGCTTTAGAAGAGCTCGTCTGTTACTCTCAACATGCTCTGAGAGGTGGCTCTTAGAGTATGTAGTAAATTAAGGAGGTCACTAATGTATGTGTCTCTGTAGAAATGCAGTCATATTCTTCTATCCAGAGGCTTACCCAGTTAGAAATTTTTATTTTAATGATTGTGATCTGTGTTAAGATTTCATTTTATTTTATTTTATTTTATAATTTTATTTCATAATTTCATTTTATTATTTTATCCTTATTATGTAAAACAATTATGTGCTTTGCAGAGAACACATGTAAGATTGAGGTATGGAACCAGATGTGGCAAAGGTGAAAAGCAGGTAGCAGGAGGCTAACAGCTGATGGTGTGAAAGGAGCAGAGAAGATGACAAATGCAGTAAGTGGTGGAAGGATTGAGGTGTTAAGGGTCCAAGAATCTTAAGGACATTGAAGGCCTGAAAGAGTGTGAGGGATTTTATAAAGTAGGATCGAGGTGTTTGCAGACCTGGACTACAAGGGACTCCAAAAATTCTATGGTATGAAGGAACAAGGTGTCACCATGATCCTTTACCCTTCCCTTCCCTGAACATTTCTAACAGCTCAGTTTGGGACACATATGTAAGTCACTATTGCCATCATTCTGTGTCACTCTGATCCTCATTCAGGTATAAATGTGATGATTTAAAAGATACAGCTGTTGCAATTTTTTACAAATTTATCTTCTATGGTGCCTAGAGACCTGCTATATATTTCAAAGGAAAGGTCAAGAACATAGGCGTTTAAAATATTTACTTTTCATATGAAATTTACTTACTTACTTTTTATATGAAATTATAGTGGATTGTGTTATGCCACTACAAATTTGCAAACACACCACATGCAGGGAAGGTCTCTGCATGATAAAGTGAAGCTTATTCTTTGTTCCTTTTGCAGGAAGGGGAGCCCAGCCCTGAAAAAGGGGTCACCATAATTTTATGTACAGATGAAAATAGATACATATTTATCCTACAATTTTTATGCTATGTAAGAGATTAGTAATTTGTTTGCCACCTTAGTCAGTTTTGTTGTAGCATTGTACAAAGAACATTTAGTATGTACCAGAATGATAGTAAAACATATGTTTACTTATCTACAGATAATTGAAATCTTCTGTATACTATGATGGTCTCACTGACATAACCCCATGTTAAAAGCATGTTGGAACTTTGCACAAAGATTTCTTATCTTTTACACAGACAGGTATTAAAGATTCAATATAAATTTCAATATAAATGCTCTAAATTCACTTACAACACTTTCATCTATGTATCCATGCAATAGAACATTTAGAATAAATTCATAATGCTGTAAGTACTTTCCTTTTCCTGAAAAAGCATTCCAAATTTCAATTTTAAAAAAAGAAAGTTAAAAACTGAATTAACTTCATTTCCTCAGAGGTCACTCAGGCTGTCAAGTTTTGCATAAATCTTGTTGTTTGAACACATTATATCGAGAAGTATCCCATTATTTTTAATCTCCATAGCCACACTTTGACACTGATTCCCAGAAACTGTTACAGACTTTAAACCTAAAGCAAAAATCTCAAGAAACACAAAATACTAGAGGAACAGTCTAGAATGCACATTTACAGCACCAGGGTCCTTGCAGTAGCTGAGCACATTTTAGGTAAGAAAACCAAAAGATCTGGAAGAAATATGCTATGGAAGAAGAGAATAAATTTACCAAAAAAAAAACCATCTCCTGGGAGCCCAGGAAAAGGTACACAAGCTGTATATTCTTATTCCAAATTAGATCATGTGAGCAACACGCAATAAGAATGATTTCTCAATAGTGTTTATGGTGCATGACAGGTTTGTCTACTTCATCTCTTGCCTGCAACTATGGAACATAAAATGTATGTGGCCTGGAAAAATAATTTAATATATTTTCAGCTCGGTTTTCTATTAGGAATTAATTAGGAATCAAAATACTTCGTGAAATCTCTCATGTTCCCAAGACAGATTAAAGGAAATCCCCAAGGCTTTTTTCCTCTTTCCAATAAAAATATCCTCCTGGGGACCGTACATAATTGGAACAAGTAGGGAAGCATTGACTCAGAAACTGAACTTTTGAGTTGACATTGAATTCTGAAATCTCATTCATGAACTTTATGGATATAATAATATCTATGCTTTTCTTTATTTTTTCTAATTAACTATTGTTAAAGGTAAATTTGTGTATATTGGCTTATTAAATTTGTTAACTTACTGTGTATTTCACAACATTTCTGACAGGGGCAAAAAGACAATTCATCATTCAGTTAAAATAGATATTCATTCAACAAAAGATATTCAGTAATCTGGCTATCTAAATCCACTACCTGTATGGCTGAGTAAATTAAGTAAACAGTATGAATAATAAGCTTGATTTCACATGTGTGGTTAATTCTAGCAATATTCAATTGCTAGAATATAGTCAGACCACAGAATCACCAAATAATTAAGTTTGGAAGGGAACACAGTGGGTCATCTCATCCAAATTCCCTGCAGGGGATTGCATCCAGATAGTTCCTGACTATCTCTAGTGAGGGAGACTCCACACCCTCTCTGTTCCCAGTAAAGAAGCTCTTCAGGTTCAAGTGGAACTTCCTGTGCATCAGTTTTGGCCTCTTGTTGTGTTGTTTGGTGCCACCCAGAAGAGCCCAGGTCCATCCTCTGGCACCCTTCCTTCAGATATTGATACCCACTGATGAGATCCTCTCTCACTCAGCTCTTCTCAAGACTGAGCAAGCCCAGCTCCCTCAGCCTGTCCTTGTAAGAGATACTCCATCCAATCCCTTAACCATCTTTCTCTTTCTCCACTGGCTTTGCTCCAAGAGCTCAGATACTGAAGATTTTCTATTTGCTTTAATTCATCATAATTTCATCCAATAAATAATTATAATCAACTAAGTCAATAAAATATTTATTTTCTTTATAATGCCTACATGAATTTCTAATCAACTGAATCTTGATTCAGAACCAAAGGATATGTATGTTAATTTGAGAAAACAATTATTGAAAATGTAAGGAATGCCCCTTCTGATGGCAAGATATTTAAATAGCAAGGTATTTAGATAGCAAGACTGATACATACATGAGTTTCTTTCCTCGTAACAATCTTACATATTGCCTATTTGCATAATACCTAATTCTAATGATTTTAGTAGGAGGTAGCATATATTTAAAGATGTCAGGAGGTGCTAATCTATTATTATGCACAATTAAAAACCTTAAGTTAAATGTGTAATTTTTTTTTTAATTTTTTTTTTGTTGTTCTTTGGTTTAGGAATTAAGTATGATGTGCTTTGGATTCTGACCAAAGAACTTCAGAGACCTGCTTTTTTTGGTGAGCTTTCCATCCTCAGTCACTTTCAACCTACCAAAAGAATGTTGGCAGTAGCTTGTTTCTGAAAAGTGACTTTTTTTAGCTTGCTCATCAGTCTACATAAACAAGTTTCTGTAACTAACTTACTTTAGTGACAGACAATTACCATTTTAATTAGCAAGCCTCTGCAACACTTAAATTAAAAAAAAAACCAAAACCAAAAAAGCCATTTTGCCTTTCACTTGCATATGTATGTAACTCAAAGAGATAAGACTGATATAAAAGTCTATCATAAACACAACAGTTGGGAAATAAAAGCAATTTTATTGTTAATCTTTCCTTCTTCTCTCTTTTCTGTTATGAAATATACACAGAAAAGAACAAGTTTTTTTCTACCTATTTGATACACATGCAACTACCTTCTAATTAATGACAGCAGTAAGAGTTGCACTCTAAAGCATAAGATAGAAGCCTGACAGTCAAAACTTTTATTTTATTCATAAAAATAAAATATAACTCGAGTTGCACTTAATTTACTTTGGTCTTTCTTGTACTTGAGAAGATTTAGGAAAAAAAGACCTAGAAATATTTTGGAAAATGGGAATAAAACAAAAAGAATGTGATAATTATTCACATATATTCACATTCTCTGCAGTAAAAATAAGTATGAAGCAATATCTAAACATAGCCATAGTAATTTTTTCCCTCAACTATCACTCAAGAAATCTCCACCAATTTGCAGTCCCTGTTTCAAATACATAGACACAGCAAGAATTTCTGCACAGCTCTCTGCAGCCTTTTTAAACCCATCTGGTGATGTCTGAGCAGCCAGAAGACATGGCTTTACAGGACTATCAGACAAGGCCAGCTCTACAACTACATATGTTATATATATTTACTTATGATGTTAGATAAGCTGGAAAGAACTTTTTTTTTTCCCTGAGAAACATCTTTCTTATTATTTATTGGCTCATGGCAGAAACAATGAAAGAAATATGATTTTTTGTGAATAGCTGGTGGCTGAAATATTTGACGTACATGTTATTCTTTGCTTAAATGTATTTGAGTAATTTATGAGGTTTCAGGAGAGGAGAGGAGAGGAGAGGAGAGGAGAGGAGAACTGCAGAATGCAATTCTTTTCTATGGGACAAGATCCTTCCTGAACTTTCTCTTCCTTGACTAAACTCTCAGCTCAGCACCCAGATTGTGTGTAAGGAGGGCTGAGCAGAGGGGAAATGCCACCTCAGTCAAACTGCTGGCAGTTTCTGCCTGATGCAGCCCAGAAGGCTGCTGGCTGGTTAATGGTGAACTTCTTGTCCATCCGTATCCTAAACTCTACTAAGTTGCTTTCCAGAGGGTTAGACACAATGTGTATGACAGCATGGGGTTATTCTTCCCAATTTAATGAGGTTCCTGTTGGCTCACTGTCCCAGCCCTTCTAGGTTCCTCTGAATGGCAGCACAAACCCTAAATGCACAAATTACTCCTCTCAGTTTTGTCCTATCTGCAAACTTTCTGAAGATCTGCTTGGTCATATCATCAGTGTCATTAATAGTGATGTTAAGCAGTACTGGCAAGTATTCATCTCTGGTATATCCCACCAGTGTCCAGCTTTGAGCTAGACTTTATGCTACTGATCACAATCCTGTTTGTGTTTGTTTTTCTGTATGCTGTCACTGAAACCTTAAGGTTTACAAAAGATTGGTTGGTTAAAGACAGAAGCAAATGAGCTTCTGTGCTTTTTTGATTTTGAAATTTTAGCTCATTTACATATTAAGGCAGAAAAAATGTCTTTAGCAGGTCAAATCAAAACAAATAATGTTGAGTTTTTATATAAATTTATTTATTAGTTTTAGTATGTTAACTATATGNCCATTTTGCCTTTCACTTGCATATGTATGTAACTCAAAGAGATAAGACTGATATAAAAGTCTATCATAAACACAACAGTTGGGAAATAAAAGCAATTTTATTGTTAATCTTTCCTTCTTCTCTCTTTTCTGTTATGAAATATACACAGAAAAGAACAAGTTTTTTTCTACCTATTTGATACACATGCAACTACCTTCTAATTAATGACAGCAGTAAGAGTTGCACTCTAAAGCATAAGATAGAAGCCTGACAGTCAAAACTTTTATTTTATTCATAAAAATAAAATATAACTCGAGTTGCACTTAATTTACTTTGGTCTTTCTTGTACTTGAGAAGATTTAGGAAAAAAAGACCTAGAAATATTTTGGAAAATGGGAATAAAACAAAAAGAATGTGATAATTATTCACATATATTCACATTCTCTGCAGTAAAAATAAGTATGAAGCAATATCTAAACATAGCCATAGTAATTTTTTCCCTCAACTATCACTCAAGAAATCTCCACCAATTTGCAGTCCCTGTTTCAAATACATAGACACAGCAAGAATTTCTGCACAGCTCTCTGCAGCCTTTTTAAACCCATCTGGTGATGTCTGAGCAGCCAGAAGACATGGCTTTACAGGACTATCAGACAAGGCCAGCTCTACAACTACATATGTTATATATATTTACTTATGATGTTAGATAAGCTGGAAAGAACTTTTTTTTTTCCCTGAGAAACATCTTTCTTATTATTTATTGGCTCATGGCAGAAACAATGAAAGAAATATGATTTTTTGTGAATAGCTGGTGGCTGAAATATTTGACGTACATGTTATTCTTTGCTTAAATGTATTTGAGTAATTTATGAGGTTTCAGGAGAGGAGAGGAGAGGNAAATGCACAAATTACTCCTCTCAGTTTTGTCCTATCTGCAAACTTTCTGAAGATCTGCTTGGTCATATCATCAGTGTCATTAATAGTGATGTTAAGCAGTACTGGCAAGTATTCATCTCTGGTATATCCCACCAGTGTCCAGCTTTGAGCTAGACTTTATGCTACTGATCACAATCCTGTTTGTGTTTGTTTTTCTGTATGCTGTCACTGAAACCTTAAGGTTTACAAAAGATTGGTTGGTTAAAGACAGAAGCAAATGAGCTTCTGTGCTTTTTTGATTTTGAAATTTTAGCTCATTTACATATTAAGGCAGAAAAAATGTCTTTAGCAGGTCAAATCAAAACAAATAATGTTGAGTTTTTATATAAATTTATTTATTAGTTTTAGTATGTTAACTATATGATAGCTTCTATTAGTACCAAAATGTTAAAATTTCCACAGAAGTAAATACTTATTTTCCCTTAAAGATAGAAAATGGTGGCTTTGAAGCATACTTACTTCCCTTCTTACTGGTGTCTATCTTATTATAAAGATTTATGAAGAGAGCTAATTTAGGAACTGAGATAATCTTTCTTTATAAAGTTTGTCTTTTAAAATAATAGTACTGGCCTTACAGTGACACATGCAGTTCTTGTTAAAACTTGGAACTGAAAACAAGCACTCTGCAGAATGAGACCTTTTTAAGTAAACAACTGAAACCAGGGAGCTTCATTACATTTAAATCCTGTTTTCTCATTAGGACTACAACTCCTTGCCAGCTGGAAGTGACAAGTGTTTAAGAAGGGAATTTGCTCTGCTACTACTTTAATTTTTATTTGTCAGTTTGCCAAGGCTTACCTCTTGGTTAGAGCATGGTGCTAATAGTGCCAAGGTTGTGGGTTTGATCCCTGTACAGTCCAGTCACTTAAGAGCTGGACTCGATGATCCTTGTGGGTCCCTTCCAACTCAGAATATTCTGTGATCAGCATCTTATTGCAGCCACAGACCTGAGAATAGATAGGGCTTGGCACTGGTTACTGTAGTAAAGAATGCCTCTTGTCAAGACTTCTTGAAAAAATTTAGTGCCAGAACAATTTGCCAGAGAGAAATCCATGTCTTTTTCTTGATTTTCTTTGTTTAAATTTCCTATTATTTTCATCCTAAGAAAATAATGAAGAAAATAAACCTTTCCAAAATATTATGAGAGAGCAAGATCAAACACAACAATCAACTTGAGAAACTTATCCAATTGATCTGAGGATAAGAATCCTATTTCATAAACAATTCTGAAGCATTGCAATGTGTTTTTGCAATGGAATAAAGTAGAGACATTTACCTTTTTCTTTTTTTACTAGGAAGAAAGAAACAGAAAGAAAAACCAAAGAGCAGAGCAAACCTCAAACTGAAACACCAAGAAGTCCATTTGTTTCTGAAACTACATTTTGATGTATGAATTGAAGTATGATAGAGATTGGAATTTGTATGTCTCACCTCTCAGAGAATTGCTTTTTGTTGGCCTTTTGTGAGAAGGAATATTGAGGAATGGAAGCACTGCCATAAGCTACCTATGCCTCTCCCTGCAGAAGGGGAATTAAGCTGCAATCTCTGTGCTAGGTTCGGTTTCCTAATATAATTGATTTGTTTCCTTCAGCTATATAAAAAGAGACACTGGGTCTGCTTTAGTTTTAGCTGCTTTAACAGTTCCTTCTGCCAAGACGCAGGATGCACAAAAACAGATAAAAATGCATGGCAAACACACTGTCAAATGAGGTCACACCCTACTGCCAGAATGGCCATTTGGTTTGGGAACACTTAGACACAGGACAGCACACCAGGAGCCCAGTACCACCCATCTCTAAGCCAGGCAGTTCAGAAGCATGAAAAAACTAAACCTATTTTTGTAAACTGTTTGTCTGGCACATAGATTAGCCAGCACTGAGAAACTAGCTTTTCTCTCCATAGGAAATTTATTTGCCCCAGCTTCGCTGGCAGTTTTTTTCTATTCCCTTGGCATGAACTTGCCTTTCACAATTTTATTCAGATCTTAAGGAACACATTATATGGAACACATTATTGTTCTTGTTGGTTAACATGCTATGACACATAATATCTTTGGAGTCCTAGCAGCTATAGTGAATAGCAGCCTGAAGTTTTACAATCTTTTAGGATACTGCTACACTTAAGTGATTGGCCTCTCACATTCCTTCCCCTTTCCACTTCTTAGGACTGTGACTGTGCTCATTGCTAGTCCAGAAAAATGTGCACTGCAGAAGTGTGAGCTAACCAAAATGGTGTTGACATGAAATGGATACATGTTTTTCACTCATACATATCACCTAATTAATGATTAATGAATACTAATTACAACATTTTCAATAATAATAGTAATAACAATAATAATAATTTAAAACACTCTCCCTTAACACATAGTACATATAAAAATTAATATCCTTTGTTAGACCAGCTGACATAGGAAAACATACAAAATTTAAAGCAGAATAAACCTTTCATTTTAAAAACATTTGCAAAATTGTCAGTCTCATTAGCACTTATGAAAGTGGTTATACTGGAGTTAGACCAAAGATAAGTTATCCTAAAATACAAAACTTTTCAGTTTTCCTGCGTGACTGTCTCGGCATTTCAATCTTTAGTTGGCATGCCCTGTATATTACAGATCCATACATCTCAGAGATGAGTTCTGACAACTTTGATGGAAATATAACTTACATCTTATTCCAAACATCTAGTATGTCATATATCAAACCTCCGTGAACAGGCAGTCAGCCAAACTGCTCTACAATGTCCAGCTTTGTGAGTTCTAAACTTGAAGGAAGTCATCGGAGGCAGAGAGTGATGAAGAGAGGAAGAAGTTTACCTAAGTGTGTACTGAGAAGAGAATGGATTGTCCGGCCAGTTCTGGAAATGAACTTTTTAAAGACTTTCAATCTTCGCTGTGGTTAGGACAACTAGGTGATGTTTTCTACAAAGTAGATGTACCAGTTGGGAGGACACACTTGAGAATTTTGGAGTAAAGGGTAACTTGGATGATGGTGACAATAAAATAAGTACTTTCATGGAATTTAATACATATAGAATTGTATTAAAATAATAATTTTTAAAAGCCTGGTTATATACTTCAATAAACTTAATGCATTTATTTGAAAATTTTTATACTGGGTCAGTCTAAGAAAACAAATCTGGAATAAATTTTGAAAGTATAATAAAAGAGCATTCAAACAAAAGATGCATTAAGTATGCAACTCACAAAGATTAAAAATATAATTGAAAATGTTTACTACAAGCTTGAGAGAAAAAGTCAAATGAGGCACAAAAATGCAACAGTAACCAGAAGCCAATTAGTTGCAGGAGGGAAAGCTAGAAGTGGGCTCATGTGCCACTCAGTGGAGAAGAAAAGCTATTGATAGTTAATATCAAATATATGAACTAATTTTTCCCGTTATTTTTTATTCGAAAGCTAACTGAACTCGGTTAGTTAGATAAATTCAATGTATGCAAGTTGACTAGCCATTTCATTATGGGACATTTAGGCATCTGGCTGATGAAATTTAGAGAAAGGCAGGGTCAGACTAAAGGAGGTCCAAAGGAGGACCACAAAGATAGTTGAACATGTGGAGAGCATGGTCAGTGAGGAATAACTAAAAGCATTAGGTCTTTTCTTCCTGGAAAAGGGAAGCCTCAGGACAGACCTACTTAGAGCTTTCCAGTTCTTAAGGAGCAGCTGCCTCTTCCCCAGGAGGGACATGGAGATAACTGAGGACAATAGGTGACATTTGCCGTGGGAGTGGTTTCATCCCTACATAAAACACCTTATTTACTACAATAAAAACAACCATTTGTGAAAGGGTACAGAGTCTTTGTCACTGGGCGTTTCCAAGATGTGATTGAACAGGGTGTTGGATAATCTCATTTGGGCTTCCACTCCCATGAAATGTTTCATCAGATAATATTTTGAGGTTTCTTCCAACCTGGTCTGTTCTGTAATGCTACCAATCTTTGATTCTATGGTCTTGTGATCTCAGTTTCCCAGTGATTTTCTTTACAAACTTTTGAAGGAGAGGTGAATTTCCAAAGGACTTGGAAAAAAGTCATAAATTATGTCTTTGAAAAAAGAGTATAAGGAATATGCTGATATTAATTCAAATTTTGAAAGAAATACCAGGTATAATTTTAAATTAGAAACAAACAAATAACCAATGACAAAAAAATTCACCCCACATTTAAATATTTCAAATGTGGCAAGGAACTAAGAAAAAGAAAATAGACAACAAGAACAATTAAGAACAAGTCTAGACAAATTCTAATTCTTTTACAAGAGAAAGTAACATTAGATGGGAGGAGGCATGCAGAAGGGAAGAAAGAAATAAAACCAAGACCAAACACAGGGATGTGTTTGGTATGAATTATTATGAATAACATAATACTAGATTATGTTATTCAATAGAAAGAAAAATGCAAGACACCACATTTAAGAAGGAAGAATCTGAACAAACACAAGATGGTGAAAAATTAGCTAAGTAGAATCCAATGCTTAAACCAGATCAGATCTGTAAACAAGCTGACAAATGAAATGATGTTGTTGAAAAGCTATGCTGGGCTTTGTAAACAACAGTACAGTATGCAGGAACATAAAGTAATCTTTCTGCTTTGTTCAACATTAGTAAGACACAAATAAAGTCATATAAAAAGATGGGGATTTACTAAGAAAATTGCAAAAGAGATTGATAAAAATTATCAAAACATTCTGTCTGAAAACTAGTATCCTAAAGAAGATATGATCGGATATGATATATATATCGGATATGATAACTGCTCTGAAGCATGCAAAAGGTTCCCATGAATGGTTCGTTTTTTTCATATTTATAGTGGAAAAGACATAAAAATATAGATTTAAATTACAGAAAGAGATACTTATAAATAAAACATTAGGGGGAAAAGTCTTCTTTTGCTAATGCTGGTGAGATTTAGAAAGGGATTGCCTGAGAAGTTGTAGAGTGCTCATTATGGGAGATCTTTAAGAAATCATTAAACAAACATTAGTCAGAAACAGCAGAGACATATTTGATCCTTTTCTGTGCTGGAGGCACAGTCTTTTTTGATGTCTTGAGTGACACTGAAACTCAAGAAGTTATCCTAATCCTTCAGTTTAAGTACACCTATAAATGGTGCTGAAATTGGAAAAGAACTGCACATTAATGTAATATTCTGATAGCTTCAAAGGATGATGTTCTTTGCTATACTGCATGTACTTACTTTGTTGCTAGCTTGATAGATCTTTATAGGGACAGAAGAGTACTAGCATAAAACTGTAGTGTAAGACTGAACTGTTCATTTGGAAGTGAGAAAGTTCCTCAATTCATTTGAGTATGTTGCATTTAACTTTCACAGAGCTATTCTTTTCTGAGAAAGGGGGAAAAATATTAGAAAGGACTTAGGTGTGACACCTTGGGAATATTCCCTCATCTGAGTGCCTTAGTATTTCTTTTGGTTCCTAGTGATACTCAATTAATTTCTTACTTTTTATTTTATTTTCTTTCCCCAGCTCTGCCGAATGATAAGGCTTAGCTTCATGTGTATGAAGGGCAGGAAAGAGTTCAAAATCTCCAGAGGTTTTAAAGTATTCCTCACATTCACTTCTCCACATATCAACAGTTTCTTTAGTGCTGTTAATGGGTTTACCTCAACGTGGTTTTCCATCATGTAACAACATATATAGACTTTTCTGCTTTATTTTTAGATGTACCTTCCTCCACTTGCTAACATTAACAGTTATTCAGACATGCATAACATGTAAACAAATAATTTTGTGTATGGAATGGAATCTTTTCTGTACAAGAAAAGCTTTTGGATGAAGTTTCAGAAAAGATTAACTGCCCAAGTTCAGCCTGCTGTAATTGAAGCCGATGGGGAAAAAAAAAAGAAAAAGTCTTATTTATTTCACTTAACACACTAAGAATGGTATCAAACTTGAAATAGTAAAAACCAAAAACCTACATTCCTCAATGAGCACACATCCTAATTGCAGGAATGAAGATAAAATGACACACATTAACTCTAATATTAATTGCTAGAAGCATATCGGGGCAATGACTCCACATATTAATACACTACTGATTAAAAATTCTCATCACATCCAAACAGAACAATTCAAGCAGTTTAAGGTTCTACGTTAAATTTCTCTCAAACTTCTAGCTAAAAGGCTTCCCTGCTGCCAAGGTAATTATGTGGAAGAAAAATACGTCTGAATATTGTCTTCACTACTGAGTAATTTGAAATCAGAACTATTTGGAAACACTATACTTTATTAGATGAGTTGGATAGTTGAGATTTGTTTCTGTGTGGGTTTTAGTTGTGTGTTTTATGGTTTTGGTACTGCTTTCCAATGCCTTCTACAAGTACTGCTCCTTCCACTACCCAAGCTTCCAATTTTACCTTTTCTTTCCTTTTCTATCTGAAATACTGCTATAAAAAGAAAAAAAAAAAAAGAAACAAAAAAGAAAACAAAACACATCCAAAAATCAACCCCACTCCCCCCACATTACTATTTTTAACAAATAATCTTATTTTAGCTCTGTTCAGTAGACTCTCAGGAAAGCTGTAAGATACTTGAATTTCTCTATGTGATACCTGTTAAATTTAATTTTTTGAGTGGTTTAGGAATGACATTCTCTAATTTAGTACTCCAGCTAAAAAGCCCACATTATGTTCCCTTCCCTGCTCCAATGGGAGCCAGAAAAGCTGAAGATGACTGATTGAGATACAAACAATTTACAGACACAGCAATGAGATAAGAAAATGAACAGTAATGGCAACAATAGTAAAACAAAAGATATAAGAAAAAGAAATTATTTACACAGAAAAATCCCTGAACATAAACAAACATACTGAACTTTCCACCTTCTCCACTGGAAGAGAAAATCCATTTGTGCTACCCCTGTCACTGACCCGAGGTCATGTCAGATACAGTCCTGGCCACCTCCCTTCTCAAAACCAGGACAATGAAGTACCAGTTGTAGCTGCACTGAACATGCATTTTATGAAAAATGAACAATAAAATTTTATTCAGTAAAATCTCATCTACCATAAGGTTTTTAATAAGGTGGTCTCAATCCCCGTGTGATTAAATTGCTGCTGTAGATCTGAAGCTACTGTCACTGACCTCTGCCTTCAGATACTTACAAAGGATAATGTGGACAATTTGGTAATAAAGTCATGCACATAAAAAAGTCTTCCCCCCAGTTAAAAAGTTGTTCTCTAGCCAAAATATATAATATCAAGACTTATCTTTATGAAGCTGGATTAAAAGGGATGGTCACAAACATGCAGGTTATTTCAAACACTTGTGTCACATATCTGGGTTTTCTTGTATGTCAACTGGATAATACTGCTATAAGATGTGAAATTGTACTTGCTTCTTACATTTATAAATTGTAAATTCACAAAAAATTTCAAAGCTTTATTGAACAGTATGAAAATTCAGTCCAAAACTGAGTTCCTTGCTGCAATAAAAATATATTTCTCAAGTAAACATTTAAATATGCATATTCCTCTGTTATCATTTCATAAGACTCTTTTCTAGAAGGATGCAAATGCTTTCCCCTTTAATCCAAAAAAGTGTGTGATGCAAAATTCAATATTGTGCTAATCATTGCATATATGTAATGCTGACTGAAAGATATAAAAAAAGGTTTATATTTATGTGATTTGCTGCACTGAACTAAACCTCTGGTGCTTCAAAAGAGAATGTTCTCAGTAAATTATTTCTCTGAGTGTCAAAGGTTGGAAGACAGGTACTGGAATATACTGATAATGATGGAAGTTTAATCAATAATTCATATTTTTGTTGATATTAAGAACATTTCCAGCATAAAAAAAATCACAAACTAAATTTGCTTTAAGGGGATAAGTCTTCCAAGGCTTTCTATACTCCTTAGAGAGAGATTCCCTCAGAGAAAAACTCAAAGCCCCCACATCAGTTTTGCATTTTGAACCACTCTTTTAAATAACAGATTATTTCTATCTGTATTGTCTAGCACCTCAACTCTTAGTCTGAAAACAGTTTCTGGGAACACCATGATCCCAGATCTAGAAGAAAATTACTAAATTTTGCAACTGCTGACATAATTTTGCACGTATTTTTCTTTTCCTGCTGAATTTTTACGAGATTTTTGATCAAAAGTAACAAAATAATTTATTTTGCCTTTTCATCTACAGCTTCACAAAGTGCTTAGGAGGAAAAAACGGGTACTTCTGTAAATGAATATCTTCTTTCAGATCTTTATTCTCCCCATGTCATGTGGCTTAAGCTTGGACACTAAGAGTCCAGACTGCATTATATGAACAGTTTATAATACATTAAAATATTGCTTGATAGAAATGGCAGTGGTAAAGCTCTGTATGCAGTATGACTAAATATGTGTTTTAAACATTAATTTACCACCTAGTTTGCACTATATTTTTTCTTCTTCTAGTGTACTTTTTATCTTGAACTCCTTTTACTTTTTATTCTATGTGTTAAACTGTTATTTCCCCACATAATCTTAAGACTTCTTTTTCTCACTTGCTCTTTTCACACTAAAATTAATTCTAACTCTTTTTTAACTAGCATCCTGAGAATTTATTAGCAAATTTACAGGCTCTAATCTGAAGTTCTGAAGTTCTCTCTTGACCTTCAGAGAAAGACTGCTCAGCAATTCCTGAAAAATAAGATAGCAAAAAAATTTTAAAATACAAAAACAGGGTATGTGTGGATTTACCATGGGTTCATCTGAGATAATTAAGCACTTTTAAAGAGCTTGATATAAGAATTTTATCTGAGTTATCCAGACGATTGAGTCTACTCCTATGTGAGAGATGCTCAGCAAGATAAACATCTTCCATTCTAAATACCTTGACTATCAGCAGAATCAACAGCAGTTCCAAATCTGTTCTCAGAATGCATAAAACCTCTATTGAATGAATGTTTAGCTACCAGGCAGCTTATATAGATATAAGAATCCTATGTTTATGAAATAATTGATGAACAGAGGGAAATTATATATCTTTATATTTCAATTTTCTACACCAGGTAAAAGGCCAGATGCATTACAACCAATTTCAACTCAAAATACTTGTCTTCAGAGGGCTTGCTCTTGAAAAGACAACAATTCAAGATTTTTGATCACAGTACTATTTGATAATTGTAGTGTGCAAATCATTTTGTTCCTGCCACTGGCTTTCAGAAGCCATTTAGAACCATGAAGTTTTTGATATGGAAATTTCTCCATTTTCTACCAGCTTAGCAACACAGTCAGAAACAAAACAAAAAAATCCTCTGAGAAGTGTTGAGGTCAACTGTCATGAGCAACAGTTCCAGTTCAGTTAATTCAAGCTGCTATCAAAAACACTTAAGATTGATCCCTGAGTAAATAAGCCAAAAAAATAACATAGGCTCTTTTATGAAATATGTGAAAGTTTATCAGGAATTTTAGTAGGAAATCATTGTTTTGTGGAACAATATTTTAAAATTAGAAAAATAACTGTAAATTTTCACAAAATTCAACAAGGAAGGAAGATCAGAAGGACATCATATAACAAAGCAAAGTACTAGCAACCTGGGTTTTAATATTAGTTTGACTTTAATGGTCAGAAATTAATTTTTAAAAGGGTATGATCACCTAAGTAAAATAATAATGAAATTCAGATAGGAAATTACTATTTCTTATCGTTTTAAATATGCTTATAAAAGCACATGAATGAGCTCACATTTACATAGCACTTTTCATTCAAAACATTCCTGAGGCTTTCATCCAATATAGCTAAAAATTGAGATTCTTGACTGAATGCAGGTTGAAAGCTCAAAACATCTTGCTCATAGTAACAACAATTCACAGATAAAGAAGAAATCAGCAACATATAAAATGTCATCATACTAGGAATAAAGGTCTATTTGCAGAGTAAATACATAATAAGATTTGAAAGGTAGCAGTTCCCTGACCATGTCTTTTACTGCAATCTACTGAAAAACCTAAGGGTTTTTTGAGCCATCCTATCACTAATCAAAAGCTTTTCCTGTAATTATGGTGTCTTTCAGTGTTGCAGCACCATGGATATCAGGCTGTGTGCACACAGTGCATTGCATTCCCTGAGTGTTTTAGGAACTCCTCATCCTGTCTCTGAACAGATGAGACATCAAACTGATTTGGGACAAGGGTCTCACCTGGAACAAGGTAATTACCTGAACTCCCAGCTACCCTCTCAGCAAAGCATTTGACTATGTAATGGCCACTGTATGTACATTTGATGACTTGATTAAGAATTTATCAGTACAAGAAATTTTTTGCTTCTGCAGACTCTCACCAATGAAAATTTTCTTTGTTTCTTCCTTTGATATTTTCTTTTTTCCAAACTGACTTACAAGACCTATATCTCACAAAGTTCAGAGGCTTCTTAAAATACCTGTAAATATCTCTCAGTATCAACACCAGTTTATGGTAATACTGATATTAATAAACAGAAACACTTGTACTCTAATATTGATAAAATAATATTAATAAAGTTAAAATTCAACAGCAATTATATTTATAATACATATCAGCATAATATTTATAATAACTAATACTGAAAAGTAATATTAATCTACATAAACATTGGGATCTAGAGAATGCATTTTATTTTGGACCCATGGCATCTAAATTTGCAGTCCATTGTCTAGTGCTGTATGACTATAATTAATTAGCATTTTAGGTGATACTTAAATCTGAAATATGAACTAAGAAAAATCCTCTTTTGCTAGCATTCTAAAATGTACAGACACATGAGGATTAAGAATCTTTTATTTCAATAGGATATGTAAAATGCTAGGTATATGTTCCTTTCAGGTAATAGCTATGCTTTTAAAATTATTCTGAGGAGTTATATAAAATGTTTTTGGCAAAGTACTTTTAAACTTTTTTGTATGGAATGGATTCCTTTTTTTTTTTTTTT
>VXBI01011925.1:168173-224080 GCA_013397375.1 Toxostoma redivivum
TCGGGAAGGGAAGGGAAGGGAAGGGAAGGGAAGGGAAGGGAAGGGAAGGGAAGGTTTTTTGGGGTTTACTGGTTTTTATGGAGTGGTACTCACTTTGCATCATCAATCTGCTTCCTTGGTATTTAATTTTTTAAATTCCTAAGTAAAATACTATTTCTTAATTGTGGATGAAATTATCTGAATTGTTTATGCTTCTAATACAGAAATGGGAGAGAAGTAACCAGAATTGTCTTCTATGAATCTATAGGCAAAGCAAAATAAGTTTTGCTAGCCCTTCTTGGAAACAGCTGAACTATTTTATCTGAAATATCTCCAGAAATAGTTAGCCTGAGGGAAGCATACTCCATGTAAATCATCAGCCAAATGGTTAGAGATTGGCAAAGCTACAAGCAGATGTATGAATGGTCAATGTTTTAAAATAAACTATTAAGAATAATAGAATGGGAAAAATTATCTGGTTTTGAGAAGAGCTTGATATATATGCTCTTATTGAGTTATGATACAGTTTCCTGAAAAAGCAAAGCCCTGGTTTGGAAAAGCGTTAAGGTTTGGACAGCTGTTGTGGCACATTTCACAGCACAGTTATAGAAAATATTTGAAATCACACGTAAAACACACGTAATATACACAATTAGCAGTTTCCTTTGTAAACAGTATAGAATATCAATTTTCTTCTTTGAATATATAGAACTCTCAGGGTTACTTNCCTTATATTGTCCTGAACTTACATTTTCTAGGTAAGTAAATTTCCCTGCATGAGATTACTGGCTATAATAGACTATAAAGGAATATTAGAAGAGTATTTTCTGGTTGTTCAATGGAAACTACCATAATGTGTAATTAGATTTGATATATGTAATGTGCATCAATTTTGCTGCCCTTCTGGTAAATTGCATCCCCAGGACTGATCAAGGGGTTTTGATTCTCTGATGAGACGACTGCCTCAATGGAAGAGGAAGGTACTGTGGAAATTATTTATCCTGATGTCAGAAAGGCTTTCCATTTAGTATCAGGGTAGCCTCAAATTGTAGAGCTGTCATTTTGATAGTAAAACAAAGAATGGTGTGTGGGAAACTCACTGTACATGCTAACCAATAAGATTGTGACCAGCAGCAGGAAGATGAGATGATGTCCAGTCACCACTGGCATTGTTCAGGGTGCTGGTGCTATTAAACACCTTCAGTAGGAACCAGGGTGATGTGACAGAAGGGACCTTTCAAAAGCTCATAGCTGATACCAAACTGGAGGGTAAGGCTGTGATCTTAACAGGTTGGGAAAGTTTCTGGCAAACTATTAATGAATTCCTGCAAAGACAAATGCTAAGGTCTGGGGCAAAACAATCCCATGTGACAATATCTGCTGAGAAATAACTGGTTAGGAAGGATTTTCACATAAAACAGGGCTGAGAGTCCTGGTATACAACATAGAGCATGAGTAGACAGTAACCTTTGCGGCAATGGGAGAGTACAGTAAATATAAGTATTTTTCATAGATGTGCTATACAGGACAAATATATAATCAGAAATATTGTTCCTCAAATATTGGTTGTGTTTTGTGTATTTAATCATAGGTAAAGGTATCTGGAAAATAGATTCTACCCACAGATATGGATATCCAGATATGTATGTATTTTGTCCTGGAAGAAATGCTGAGAAAACTTCTATAATTCTGTTCCTTCCAAATTATTTAAATCTAAGAGCGGAGAGAGAAGGGAAGGGAAGGGAANATCTGAAATATCTCCAGAAATAGTTAGCCTGAGGGAAGCATACTCCATGTAAATCATCAGCCAAATGGTTAGAGATTGGCAAAGCTACAAGCAGATGTATGAATGGTCAATGTTTTAAAATAAACTATTAAGAATAATAGAATGGGAAAAATTATCTGGTTTTGAGAAGAGCTTGATATATATGCTCTTATTGAGTTATGATACAGTTTCCTGAAAAAGCAAAGCCCTGGTTTGGAAAAGCGTTAAGGTTTGGACAGCTGTTGTGGCACATTTCACAGCACAGTTATAGAAAATATTTGAAATCACACGTAAAACACACGTAATATACACAATTAGCAGTTTCCTTTGTAAACAGTATAGAATATCAATTTTCTTCTTTGAATATATAGAACTCTCAGGGTTACTTAGAGGAAATTTGAAGAAAACCCCAAGCAAATCAAAACACACGCACACACACACACAAAACCCCCCAGACAAACAAAAAAATCCAACTGAAATAAAACCAAGTTATGTCTTGTGATTTAGAAATTAGGAGATTGTCACAACTCAGATTCTGGTCTTTCACTTGATTGTGGAAAATCATTTACCAGCAGCTAGAACTTTGTGTGTTTTCTATTGTTTTATAGATTTTGAAAAGTGATCGGTCTGTGGGCCAGGTAAAAAAACATTAAACACTTCATACATGATAGCAATTGTTAAATAGTTTAATTTTTTTTATTAGAATACACTGGAAAGGCAAGATTTTGAAATTTCTATCTAGAGTGGTAGTAAAAGTTTCTTCTAAGTCCTTCTGCACCACATGACAAAGTATCTAGGGGATTCATTGAAAATACAAGAATTTTTAAAATTTTTTCATCTCTCTACCTTTAGTCTGGTTCTGAGGGAAATAAATCCAAAATATATAATATAAATTCTGTCATATTTCTACTCCTGAAACAAAAGTAAGATTTGAAAATAAAAGCAAATTGAATATATATTCAAACTACATTCTAAACCAAAAGCAATGAAAATATTTTTTCTTTCCCCAATGGAAAAAATATTAAACCCTTTAGCTAAATGCTTAGGAGCTACTAGTAAATAATATTGTCTATTTTTTATTATTTTTTTTTGGTTTATTAACTTGAGACATAATTAAAGAGAGTAGCTGAAAAGTTGGCACCACTGACCTTGTAAGGAACACATTAACAATATTACTTCCCTTTTACAATTAGCACAATTGCCATTGTATGTTGTCACAGCACTTTTAATGTATTCCCTTCCATTCTCCAAAAATACTTAGGAAGAATTAATTTTTTGTTGTATAATAGCTTTTCCTTTTTGTCTTTTTCAACAGATGCTGTTCTTTTAAGACTAGGCCTAAGAATCTAACTACAAGTGTTTCAGAGAGCTTCAACTAATTGAGAACAAGATGGTTTACCTGATAACACTGCAATTACTGACCTGTAACAGTCCTGGCCAGCACATAAACCCCATCAATATACATGTCACTAAACTAGTCTTAAGAATCCAGGGCTAATTATAATTTGCTAGTCTACACATAAATAAATAAATAACAAAAATAAAATATTTCCTTGTCCTTTTCAGCTAATAATATTATACATATAATTCCATTACAAATTATTTATCTGTTTTCTGCTGAGTATCATTTGCTTAATTAGGTATTTGAAATGTGATGCTTTTTTATGTGCACTAGGACAAATTATTTGCAATAATTAACAGGCAAATAAATTATTACACTAGCAAAAGCTGGTTTCAGCTTTTCAATGAAGATAATGTTTAAGGTACACCAGTTTTCCTCCCTTACCCTTTCCCTCCCTATTAAAAAAAAATAAAAAAATTAAGACTGCTGAAAGTACTTGTCTAGCATCATCAAATAGAATTCTTTCTCCTCAGGGACCTTGAAAAGGATCTAATATTTATATACTGATATTTTCCATTATACCATTATAATTCTTCTTGTACTTTGCTACTATTGGTCCTTATGATACATCATTCTTGCAATTAGCATTCTCCAGTACTTATGATTGAAATTCCTTCCTTCTTATTTAATCATATTTAATTTTATATAAACAGCTATTAAACCAAATATTCCCTTGACATAGGCAAATGCATCTTTTTAGGTTGTGGTCTGATCAGCATCTTGAAAAGTAAAATTAAATTTGGCAACTGGAATTTCTCTTTCATTTTAGAGAAAATTAATGAATCAAAGATTATATTCTGGAAAAAGGATCTTAGGCAACAGTGAAATACTAGCTACTCTAAAGTTTGGTTTTCAAACTAATGAGCAGAAGCTGTTGGTCTCCTACCCGTTCTTTTTGTGTATGCAGTTCTTTCAATGTAGTAGTCAAAGTCCTGAAGAGCTCTTAAGGCTTAAAAAAACCACAGAAGAAAAGCTCAGCTTTGAATCAAGGACTGTTTTATCAACAAAGTACAAACCCTTGACAAATATATTATGCATTGAAATATTGACAGCTTTCTTAGACTGAGTTTACATCAAAATTTAGATCTACTTCATTAAAGCAATGTTATATAAAAGCCAAACTCAAACCATAGCATATTTGATGCTACAGAGTAGTGACAACTTTCTATAGAATTTGAATGTTTCAAACACAAGTGAAAAATCTTCAAAGAGAGTTCAGAAAAATGGAATTGCCTTAATGTTTAGTCAGAATCATGTAGAAGTATGTTTTACATTCTTATCTACAGCATAAAATAGACAAAATAATAACATTCATTAATTCTTGCATTGTGACCCTAATTTCTGATACAGATATAGTATGGTACTTAAGAACACAACCAATCTTCAACCAATTTAATTTTTAAAATTTCACTTAATGCAAAGTCCTCTAGCTCTCTGAATACACTTCCCAAAGGTTAATTATACTCTTTGTTAAAGTATACA
The DNA here is from genome assembly GCA_013397375.1 of Toxostoma redivivum. Classification (NCBI taxonomy): domain Eukaryota; kingdom Metazoa; phylum Chordata; class Aves; order Passeriformes; family Mimidae; genus Toxostoma; species Toxostoma redivivum. Next base: position 172,802 of record VXBI01011925.1, read on the forward strand.
CTGTGATTCTCAAGTAAATTAGTTTCTTTTCCATTTCTACTCACTTATCCTATTGTTGTTGTACTTACTCAAAAATAATTCATTTATTAAAAAAAAACAACTTTAATGTTTTGTTTGAATTATATGTATGTACTCATAACTATATTTATAGAATCATCTGAAATACCAGGTGGAGAACATCTGGTTGGTTACAGCAGCAAAGATAGCACATTTTTAATTAAGAATTGGTCTGGAGTACAACCTGGAGTACAAAGAATCATATCTTCTTATCCTAACAATCACAAAGATAGAATATAAGAAGATGAAATTATTCCCTCATTCATCCTTTTTTGTACCTCTGAAATAGGATATGGTTGTTATTATTATAACAAAACATTTCCCTCTTTGTCTCTTCATTGGCATATTAGCTGGCCAATGTGATGCCCATTCACAAGAAGGGTAGGAAGGAGGATCCTGGTAATTATGAGCCAGTTAACCTGATCTCAGTAGCTCGTAAGGTAATGGTACAGTTTATACTGAGTGTCATCACAAAGCATTTATAGGATGGCCAGAGTATCAGACCTAGTCAGAGTGGGTTTAGGAGGTAAAGGTCGTGTTTGAGCAACCTGATCTCTTTTTATGATCAGGTGACCTACCTGGTGGATGCAGGAAAGGCTGTGGATGTTGTCTATTTGGGCTTCTGCAAAGCCTTTGACACTGTTTCACACAGCCCACTCCTGGAAAAGCTGCAGCCCATGGCTTGGACAGGAGCACTCTGTGCTGGGTTAGGAACTGGCTGGATGGCTGGGTCCAGAGAGTGCTGGTGAGCAGTGCTGCATCCAGCTGGGGATCAGCCACCAGTGGGGTCCTTCAGGGGTCAGAGCTGGGGCCAGGCCTGTTCAATATTTTCATTGATGACATGGATGAGAGGATTGAGTCTTTGATTAGTAAATTTGCAGATGACACTAAGCTGGGAGCGTGAGTCGATCTGCTGGAAGGTAGGAGGGCTCTGCAGAGAGACCTGGAACAGTTGGATGGATGGGCAGAGTCCAATAGGATGAAGTTGAATAAATCCAAGTGCTGGGTCCTGTATTTTGGCCACAATAACCCCCCTGCAGCATTACAGGCTGGGGATGGTGTGGCTGGACAGCGCCCAGACAGAAAGGGACCTGGGGGTACTGGTGAACACCGACTGAACATGAGCCAGCAGTGTGCCCTGGTGGCCAAGAAGGCCAATGGCATCCTGGCCTGTATCAGGAATAATGTGGCCAGCAGGAGCAGGGAAGTCATTCTTCCCCTGTAGCCAGCACAGGTGAGATCACACCTTGAGTGCTGTGTCCAGTTCTGGCCCCTCAGTTTAGGAAGGACCTTGAGACACTTGAGCATGTCTAGAGGAGGAAACAAAGCTGGTGAGGGACTTGGAACACAAACCCTGTGAGGAATGGCTGATGGAGCTGGGGTTGTTTAGTCTGGAGAAAAGGAGACTCAGAGGTGACTTTATCACTCTCTACAACTCCCTGAAAGGTGGTTGTAGTCACATGGGGGTTGGTCTCTTTCTCCAAGCAGCCACTGACAGAATGAGAGGACATGATTTCAAGTTGTGTCAAGGGAAATATAGGTTGGATAATAAGAAAAAGCTTTTAATGGAAAGAATAATAAAATACTGGAATAGTCTCCCTGGCAAGGTGGTGGAGTCACCATCCCTGGATGTGTTTAAAAAAAGACTGGATTGTGCCTGGATGTGGCACTTGGTGCCATGGCTTAGTTGAGGTGTTAGGGCATGCATTGGACTCGATCTTGAAGGTCTCTTCCAACTTAGTGATTCTGTGATATCAAATTTTATCATATAAAAACCAAATAAAAAATACTATGTAACATATCAGTGGATTTCCCTCAGTTAATAAACTAAAACTGTGGGTCTGGACTGTGGAATTATTTTTGTAGTTTTTATTTTCTTAAAAAAGACAAAAGCTCGTAATAATCCTTCCTCTTAAGACTAATCTTATTACAAAGCTGGAACTTCTCTTAATGGAAAAATATTGATTGCTTGGAAACCACCTGAAAATTGCCCTTCTATGAAAAAACAGACTTCTCTAACACATACTGAGAAAACATCTTCATAGGAGAGGTGCTCCAGCCCTCTGATCATCTTTGCATCCACCTTCTTGTCTCATCTTTCTCATCATCTCGACATCTTTCTTGTGCTGAGGACACCAGGATGCAGAACTGAAGATGGGGTCTCATGTGGGCAGAAGAGAGTGGCAGACTCACCTGCTGACCTGCTGGCCACTCCTCTTTTGATGCAGGCCAGAATGTGGTTGGCTTTCTGAGCTGCAAGCTCACACTGTTGACTCATGTTCAGCACTTTATCCACAGGAACCTCCAAACACTTCTCTACAGAACTGCTCTCAATGACTTCTCCCAGTCTTTACTCGTTTCTGGGATTGCCCTGATGCAGGTGCAGCACCTTTCCCTTGGACTTGTTAATCTTCATGAAGTTATTGTGGGCCAATTTTCATGTTTGTCCTGGTCCCTCTGCATATCATCCCTTTCTTCTATTGTGTCAACTGAACTGCTCAGCTTCGTGCCATTGGCAGGGTTGCAGAGGGTGCACTTCATCTCCCTCTCTGTGTCACTGATGAAGGTATTGAACAGTACCCATCCCAAGACAGAGCCCCAAGGGACATCACTCATCACCACCTTCCATCTGAAAATAGAACCATTGACCACAGACCTCTGGCTGTGTCCATCTAGCCAATTCCTTATCCACTGAATACAAAATCCATCCTTCAAATCCATGTCTCTACAGTTCTGAGGTTGTTATCTAGAAGAATTATGTATTTAATATTAATAAGGGTGGAAGTGACTAAGAAGAATGCATGGCCTCTCTTCAGGTGTGGGCTAGGTACATCAGTTTGAACTTGCTGCACAGAGAAATAAAGAATTTTTGTGATTACCCCTGCAAATGAAGAACAGCAGTCAGGCATGAACCAAATATGGGCATTACTGGACAGATAATTCCAGGAAACCATAAAGAGTAAGGTATATCCAGAAAATTATTTTTCTTTTCTTTAAAGGATTTTTTGTCCTTCGTTTTTTATTGAAATGTCTAAAAATAAACATTTCAAAATAAATTTTACTCCATCTCAATCTGAGATTAACCCAAGTACTATGCAGCCTGTCAAATTCATATCAGAAAAGATATTCAGATATGTGTAGTTCCTTGCTCCATATACAGAAGTCTCATTTTAAAAGTAAGACTTACACTATTATTCCTAGAACACAGATAGCAAAAAAATTAGACATTTTGTTCAGCAGTATTTCTTCTGGGTTTGAACTGTTTAAATGAAAAAAAAGGAAAATTAAATTTTTATAAAGTATTTTCATTTAATAGAAAATTAATTTTTATGTAAATGTTAAATTCTTACCTACTTTTACCATCCATACTTAATTTCTTTTTAAATGTTTCAATTTACATTTAGCTGAGATAATCTTATTTTTGCAATCTACACATCAATCACACAGCATTTGTAAGTGATGCTCTGAAGCATACATTTCTAAAGTAATAAATGGAAGCCGCACCAACAGAAAACACCACAGAACTTCTAGTTTTATTCAACTAATAAAAGCAATTTAAACCCACAGATTTCACACTTCTTAAGCGAATTTCAATTTTCATGGTAATGAGGCTTGACATAAACAATGACTAAAGATGTAATTATTACCTACTACACAATAAATTATTTCTAAATAATAACTGTGTGTTGGGAGTTTTCAGAGAAGCTCTCAAAAACTCAGTATTTGAATTTAAATGGTTTTAGGTCCTTTCCCTGGAGTATGATTCAGTAAGGGCACCTAAACCCTTTCCCCTGCACACCACTGGCTGGGGCTCTGGAAGGTTCTGCCTTTATGGCAGAAAAAAGTGTACACCATAACATACAGCGTAACATACCCATTCTGGATTCCATTGCAAAATTGTATCTTCTTTCCACAACTTACTTCCTACTAATATCTAAACTGCAAGCAGTTGTCACTGGTGGTTTGGGGGGTCCCGGGGGTCCCCAGGCTGCTTTGCAGCCCCCAGCGACACAGACCCGGCTGGCCGTGCTCAGATTGTTCCTTGGCCTGCCGAGCTCCCTGAACCGGCAGAGTGAAGAGATCGAGACACGCAGCAAGCACAAATCTGCAGTTTATTAGCTACAAAGGGATCCTACTAATGCATCCAATGTTTAAAAGTTTCCAGGGGTTTATATATCTTTTAGGGGTTTTACAATTTGCACCAATTACTAAAGGGATTCTAAACTTAACCAATCCCTAAGGGATTTTACATTCAAAGTCAGCCTATTAATGCTAAGAAAAAATGGACCGATAATATTACAAAGAGATAACAGGGAGTCTACATTCCATTTCTAAATCATCACTTAGCCAGCAGTTTCTTATCTCTATGAAATTATTCTCCATGGGGGCCTTTCTAGGGATTCACAAGCAGTAAACACCTTATGTCTTCCCAGTTTCAAAAGAGAAACCAGATGACTTTCAAAGAGGGTAGGCTAGATACCATTTACAATAAAGTTATTTCTAAAATATATAATAAGATCTGTCCCAATGTGGGTACCTTCCGCATATTTCTTTTTTTCTTCCATTTTCAGGAAATTATTTTGTTCTGTTTTTCAGGTTATTGAAACTGAAATTCTAGATTTGCTGCAAAGGTTGCATTTGGTTTAATGTTTATGAAAATAAATGAGACTGAAACTATTTTTGGGAAGAAAATAAAGGAAACTTACAATTAGAATTAATGAACTTAATCATAATCAAGATGTTTAAAACATGATTAAAATAGTGTATTTAAATGACACTTTATAGAACAAAACTAAATTCTAGACTTCCACATGACAATATTATTCTATATAGAAGTCTCACACTTAGTTAAACTCAAATTTAAGTTAAAATCAATAGAGGTAGAAAACTTATCCTCAAAGAATTATAAATGTCACATACTCCCACTCAGAGCAACAACAAAAAAAGTAAAATATTCTGGTGGGAAATGGAAGGAAGAAGACTTCAGTCTGTTCTCTCTTCGCTAATATTTTCTTCAATCTTAGACCAAAAGAAGCTGTCTTCAGATTTTATACACAGAAGTGAAATAAAGAGGACAAGGGTTGATTGCACTGAATTCATAGCTGAGACAAATTTCACTTCCTTTTAAAGACATTTCAAACACAGCATGCTGGTTCAGAGACATGTCTGCTTCAGGAATATAGACCTGGACATGTTCATGTGTAACCTGCTCCAGGTGACCCTGCCTTGGCAGGGGGCTGGATTAGATGATTTCCAGAGGTCTCTGTGATGATCCACGTTTGAGGGGAAGGAAGCACTTCCCTTCCAACCTTAACTATTCTGTGAGCTTGATGACGTTATACCTTTCCTTGTTGATTTTTAGCTTTGAAATGCAAAATATTTTTGAGTCTATGTTACAATAGAGAACTTTTAAAAATACATGAATATTTTTTAATCAGTTCTTCCTGGCCAGTGTCATGCTTTGGATAGTTCCAAGCTTAAAACACTTATCATTGAGTAAATAACACCCCAAATCAGTGTTCAGATTGGTGAGATTTTGGCTCTATCTACCCAGACCCAACTCATTCATATGTTCAGGTATTTGTTGGAAAAATAAAGCATAGAAAACAGTTATGGGAAAGTCTTGTCAAAAGCTCTGAATTGTACATCTGGTTTCTAGCAGTGCTTTAGTTTTCAAGAGAAGGAACCAAAGAGGCAATCTAAAAAAAACTTTACACACCTATAACACATTTATAACAGGAAGCCAGAAACTAATTATAATCCAGGTAACAACTAGTTGGACTGAGGGTAATGTGAACAGTAAGGCCACTGACAAATTTTACAACTACCCAAACTAAAACAAAAGAGGGAAAAAAATAGCCTGTTTTGTTCCCCTCCACCTTAGGGGGACACATTCACGGCCATGCTAAAAGCTGAGTCCAAGGTAGAACCACTATATACAAAGCTGGGAAGACCTTGTAGCACCTTCCAGTACCTAAAGGAGGGCTAGAAGAGAGCTGGAGAGAGTGTGTTTAGTGGTAAGACAATGGGTAATGGTTTAGATCAGATGTTAGGAAGAAATTTTTCACTGTGAGGGTGGTGAGGCACTGGCGCAGGCTGCCGAGAGAAGCTGTGGATGCCCCATCCCTGGATGTGTTCAAGGCCATGTTGGATGGCCCCCTGAGCAAAGGTCTAATGGAAGATGTCCCTGCCCATGGCAGGGAGGTTGGAACTAGAAGATCTTTGAGGGTATCCAATCCAAGCCATTATTTTCTTCTATGTACTCTTAGGTACTTTGCCAGCTACAGCAGAGTGTCTTATTGCCTTGAATTCACAGTACTGGCCAATGTTGGACCAGAAGCCTTGGCTGATGTGAGTCTGCACTGCACAAGGAGAATGACTGTGTGACACACATGTATAGACCAGAAATCAAAACCCACTTACTATATCTATCCCGTTCAGAAAGAAAGTTTTGAGGAATTTTTTGCTAATGATTACTGTGCTTCTGTTTTTGAGATTTCCTGATGCCTAAACTGGAAACCCAAATTATGGCTTTGCACCATTCAATCAACAAATCAAAAGAAAGTTTCTGAAGCAATCACAGAAGTGGGATTCTACATGCACACATTTTGGCACCTCTTGATGATAGAAGAGAATGTACACAGTTACCTTTAGAAAAACCGTCCCACTCGCTGCTCCGTTCAGGCATGCGATAATACTTACAAGCTAATATGCTACTTTAAACATATAATGATTACTTTAGGATTGTTATCTACATAATTTTAAGAAGTGTATGAGTTGAATTAGAATTTATTGGCTGTGTCAAATGCAGAGTAGCAGGAACACAGCAGGGTTCTTCAAGAACACAGGAAAAAGAAATTAAAATGCTCGCGACACAAATGATAAAATCTCCTCATCTAGTGGCAATGTAAGAGAGATCGCTTCTCATTTTAAAGGTCAGCCTATTTTTTAGGGAAATAAAAACATTACTTCTCATTGGGATATGATTGTCTAAACTCTTAAATACTTGGTTAAATTGGAAAAAATTGTGTTTACTCACAAATTAAAACAATCAGTGCTCCTATAAATAATTCTTACTTTGACACATAGCAATGTGACTCTTCTAAGGATGCCCTAACACTTGAATGATTAATGTGCTTTTTGCATATTAAAAATGTAGTTATGCTTTGTATAAATTATAAGCTCCCATTCAAGTGCAAGTATGCCAAGGGAATTTTTTGTAGTTTAATTTTCAGTTTCAAATTATTTATTTTCAGTATACAGCTAACAGGGTTCAAATATCTCTTCAGACTTATACAAATAGCAAAGTTTTTTGTGTCCTGAACCAAACAAACTTTTTGCAGTGTTACATATTTGCTACCATGATTCTCTTCACACTTTATTAATTTGAATTTTAAAGTTCTCATTACTTTCCAAATGATAAATCACATTGTGTTCTTGGCCTTTCAAACAGATCTGCATTGGCATATATTGTTTCTCTTCTTCTCTTTATTTAGATTTGATTAAAGACAGTTTTGCATGAATAAGTTCATAGAGAAAGTGAGAACTCTCATGTGTATTTATGACTTTGGGGTATTGAGCCCTCATATTAAAACTGATGAAATGAAGTGCAGAATTATGATTTACTATTTTCACATCAGTAAAAATCACACCAAAATCAAGACAAGATCAAAGGTTCCTAAGAAATATAAATACCTTAAGAGCATGAGTAAATAAGTCAAAAGAAAAGCACACCAAAACCACAAAGTCCACTAAAAAACCCAAACAAAAACCCAAACCAAATATTTATTTAAAGGAACATGATTTTAGGGGAATCAATGATGATTGCTTTGAAAGTTAATTTAGTCAGTAATTTACTGATTTTCTATCTTTTTTTTAGCAGTGTCTTGGTAACTTTCCTACTTCTTTGCCAAAAAAATTAGTACTTGAAGAAAGGTTATATTTTATCACCTAATGCCTTAATGCAACAGGTTAGGCACATTCTGCAAGTAACTTTCTACTTTGGGCATTTCTCATATTGGCATAAATCATCCTAAAGATGATATAACCTCAGCACAGAGTTTATTTAGGCTCAATCAATTCCCTCTGTGTTCAAGATGTATGCACTCAGATGTTTCTGAGTGCTGTCAAATAATAGGAGTTAAAACAGAAACAAGATCCAAAAGAAATTCCACTCTTTCTTGTCCTTTGTGTTACAAAAATATTATCAAATTGCAGAGAATATTAATATCAAATCAAAACACATTCTATTACATGCATTTTTAAGCAAAAAATTCTACTGCACAAATGCTTATTGCATAATACTGAAGAAAAGTGCTTAAAACCATCAAAAATTCTTACACCTCTAATATTATGTTTAGAAATTTTACTCACAGGGTATACTAGAGATGTTAATAGAAATGTTTTATTTGAGGCTTCAGAGGGAAAAGACTGCAAAAGACAAATGTAAAATGTATTTCTTAACCACTGAAAGAATATTAAAAATATTTAATGCATGACTGAGTACTCTAATAATAAAAAATATTCATGTATGTGAAAGTATATGTACATATGCTTCACTTTATCAGCAGTTACCACTTGAAGTAGGAGTTTTAATAGTGTAGAATATAAAAGTATGAACCAGAAGGATATGCCATAAAAATAATTTGTTCAGCCCATTTGTCATCAAAACTGCTGCAGGGCAAGTGAAATCTCATAGCTAAAATATTAAGAACAAAAAGTGGCATAAATTGGCTTAGCTGAATGATTGAATTCAGCAAATCTCTACTTATGAAATACTGATGAAATATTTACTGATTTCCTTTACTGACATGTTTTGTCAGTAAAGGAAAATCTTGTGAAGTCCAGTAGAATGCTTCAAAATGTAATTTCTATAACTGAGGTAAATAGAGCCATCTTAAAAATTGTGTTATTTCCAAGTACTCTTCAGAAAATACTTGTACAAATTGTTTCAAATATGACAAAAGAGTAGGACTTATTACAATAAAATGCTTTTCTATTGTTTTAAAGCAAAACTTTTCTACAGAAATGCTTTCTATAAGCGATTCAGGCACAGGGATGGGAAAGAAACTTCATAGGATTTTGCAGCAACACAAAGGTAAACAAGGATAATAATTCACATTTTCTGGATTCCTGACTAACATTTATACAACTAAAATTATAAACTCATACTGCAACTAGAGCACGCATAATTGAAAAACTTTGTCCATTTGTAAAACATCTTCCTGTAAAAGTATTTCTTTAAACTAGAATGAATTAGCCTATGCAATATTTCATAGACTGAGGCATTTCCTTTGCCTCTGTCTTCACTCTCAAGACTGACTGTCCCCAGGACATCCAGCCCTCAGAGCTGGAATTTAGGGACAGGGAGCTTAGTGAAGCTCCCATAATCCCAAAGGAGATGGTTAGTGACCTGCTGTGCCAATCAGACACCCATAAGTAATGGGTCCTCACAGAAGTCACCCTGGAGTAATGAGGGAAGTGCCAAAAGAACTTGCCAAACTCTCAATCAACTACCAGCAGTCCTGGTTAACTGGAGAAGTTCTAGGTGACTGGAAATTAGCAAATGTAACACCCATCTACAAGCAGGATTGGAAGGGTGATCCAGGGAAACACAGGCCTGTCAGCCTAACCTCAATTCTGGGCAAGGTTATGGAAAAGATCATGCTGAGTGTGATTAAACATCATGTGCACGACAACCAGGGAATCAAGCCTAGCCAACATGGATTTATGAAAGGCAGGTCCTGCTTGACCAATCTGGTCTTCTATGACAAAGCAAACTGCTTAGTAGATGATGGAAAGGCTGTGGATGTGGCCCATCTAGACTCCAGTAAAGCATTTGACATCATCTCCCACAGCATCTTCCTAGAAAAACTGGTTGCTCACAACCTGAATGAATGGACTCTTTGCTGCATAAAAAACCAGCCTGGCTGGCCAGGCCCAGAGAGTTGTGGTTAATGGAGCCAAATCCAGTTGGTGTCAGGTCACTAGAGGTGCTCCCCAGGGCTGGTTTTGGGGTCAGTATAACATCTTCATTGATGATCTGGATGTGGGGATTGGGACCACCCTCAGTAAATTCCCAGATGACACCAAGGTGGGTAGGAGTGTTGATCTGCTTGAGGGGAGGAAGGATCTACAGAGAGACCTGGAAAGACTTGATCAGTGGGCTGAGGACAACTGCAGGAGGTTCAATGAGGTGAAGTGCTGGGTCCTGCACTTGGGTTACAGCAACCCCATGAAGCACTACTGGCTGGGGAGGAGTGGCTTGAGAGATGTTTGGCAGAAAGGGGTTTGGGGATGCTGTTTGACAGCTGGCTCAAAAAGAGCCAGCAGTGTGCTCAGGTGGTCAAGAAGGCCAATGGCATCTTGGCCTCTATCAGGAATAGTGCAGCCAGCAGGACCAGGGAAGTGATTGCCCCCTGTACTCTGCACTGGTGAGGACACACCTGGAGTGCTGCATTCAGTTCTGGGCCCTTCAGCTAAGGGACATTGAGGTCCTGGAGCATTCCAGAGAAGGGTGACTCACAAATGGATTAGAAAACATGTCACATGGAGAATGGCTGAGGGAGCTGGGTTTGATTAGTCTCAAGAAGAGGATGCTCAGGAGGGACCTCATTGCTCTCTACAAGTACCTGAAAGGAGGTTGTAGTGAAGTGGGCACCAGTCTCTTCTGCTATGTCTGCAGTGACAGACCAGAGGAACTGATCTTAAGCTGAGACAGGGAAGATTCAGATTATATGTTAGGGGGAAAAAATACCATTAGGGTGGTCAGGCACTGGTATAGATTGCCCAGGGAGGTGCTGGAGTCACTATCCCTGGAGGTGTTCATGAGGTGCCTGAAACTGGTGCTGGATGATCTGATTTAGTAGTTTAGAGTTTACAGTGGTAGTGCAGGGTTGGCAGTTGGAGTGGATGATTTTAAAGGTCTCTTCAAACCTAGATGATTCTATGATTCTATATCTACAGACTAGTGTAAGGTCTCAAGTGTAAATTACATGCTCATGTTTTGTATCCCAGACAGATAACATTAGTCTTTCTAATTTTTGTTTTTTTTTTAACTTTACTACATTCTGATTTTGCTTCTCTGCCTCCTTATTCCTACAGACTTTTGGTAAATTTATAAAGAATAACATAAAGGATAGGGTCCTGAAGTTAAATTTTTGGGGTTTTTTTTTTTTTGCTCTGCAGCTGAAGGAAACCCATAAGCACTCTGTATTGAACTGGGACATACAAAAGAAGTTAAACAGAAGAGTTTCAAACATAAAGCATTGAGTTCTGCTATGAGAAAAGTGTCCTTTGCCATAGAGATATTGGTACTTGTATTGATAGATTTCATTGCCATGTCTTCTTTTTCCCACTTTCTCCTTTTTCAGGTTGTAGTGATCATTCTACACTAGTTTGGGGAGTTGAACTTCTTTTGAAAGTTAATTTAGTTATTTACTTATTTTCCATATTTTTCTTAGTAATTTCTTCTTAATTTTTCTACTTCCCTGCCAAAAAAGTAGGACATGAAGAAGGACTGTTATCATATAATTGCCTTAATATAACAGGTTAAGCACATTCTCTGAGTGACTTTCTACTTTGGGCATCTCTCATATTGGTATATTCTTCACTGTGGCCTAATGAAAAACAAAAAGGATAAGCAGTGAGTAGAGCTGTGTTTACAGATCTGTTTTTCATTCTTATCTCAAAACTGTTGTTTGATATCTTTGTATTAATAGCCACAAGAAGTAAAAATACTATCTTATGGCCTTCAAACACTGAATAAATTTTTTTCTATTATCCAGTGAAGAATTTTATGCTCAGAACAATGATTTTAATTTTTCTTTGTCCTAATATTTAATTGTTTCATTGGCTATAACAGTCCAAGAAGGTATTTCTTATGTGTAGATGGAATGAGCAGTGGACAATTCCTTCACATTTCTGTAGTAGCTGCTGAATATTCAAAATTATTCTATAGATGCTAGTTATGCCGTTATTTTAACAAGGTGTTTGTTGCTGGGCTTGTTATTTATGGTCTGAAGCTTACTTTTAGCTGATGTTGTAAATACTTCTAACCTTGTTGTTGTGCCAAGATTCACCCCAAGACACAAAGAGATGCATTCGCATGAATATTGGTGAGAAGAGTTTAATTTGACAGCAGACCCTATGGAAACTCACAATCTGCACTTCCATGTAGACATAGCTGCTAAAATTTCCTCTTTTTTTTTTTCTTCTTATAAGTTTAACACCCTCCATAACATATGAAAGGTATAAAAATGCTTTCTTAGGAAGGGTTTTTAGAGAGCACATAAAAATTAGCTATCCCTGTAGATGGAATGCCACTATGGCAAAGCACTGTGTCAAAGACTTTTATTTGCCCAATTCAGACTGATCTGGGATGAGAAGGTCTGCCCTAGATAAGTCAGGAAAGATACTGAAATAGGAGTATACAGTTTACAGTTCTGGACCAGGAAGAGTGTCCCCTGGCCTGAAGCTAAATACCAGGCCACTTACAATTTTCAAATCCAGCTGCTTATGATTCAGTCAATTTTTTTTCACAAAATTTCGTTTTTCTGAGAACACTATTTTCAGGTTTTCTCATTTTTCTACTGTGGAATTAAAAAATCAGTACATTTCAAAGCCTAAAAACTTGCTTTAGAACAACATTGAATTGTCAGTCAATTCCGGCACCAGTAGACATTCAGTAGCAGAAGATTTAGGGGGACTTATAATTATTGTAGCACCAAATACAAGACTTCAGAAATTATAAATCAGGTCTCTAGAATCCACTGAATGTTTACATGTCATCATATATTATTTCCTGAGTTGTGATTTTTCTATTTCCTGGTTATTTGGTATATTACATCATGGTTTTGAGTCATAATTACTAGAAACTGATACAAAGATTTTAATCTTTAAAGGGAGGTTTCTTTGAGAGATGACATTATAATTTGGAAGCGGTGCCTTACAGATTCACAGACATTTTGGTAAAATCCTAAGTCCCATTAAGCTGCATAAAGGCATCTCCAGAACAGGGAATGACCACAAGTAAATTATTTACTCTTGTAAACTGTGGATTAAAAATTTGCCACAAAAGTTTGCCACATAACATGCCCTATTTCAATTCACTGAAGTTAAGTTCATGGCACAGTTATTCATTATGCATGTTTAACTCTGATCGTGTAAGGCTGTATTTGATTTTAGACTCTAAGAGAAGGCATTTATAAAAGGTCTTAAAACTCCTCATCCCTTTTGATGTGTCAATAAACATAACACAGGATAGAAGTCAGTTTACACATAAGTAACCTCATAATTTTCTTTGGAGAAGTTTAATAAGGTTTGGTATAGAAATATAAATCAAAGCAATGAATGTGAAACAAGGCAACCAAATTTTAAAAACTGAAAACACTGATGAAAAAAAGCTGGTTATGAAAATTTCATCTTTCATTTCTGAATTGATTATATATTACTATGTTTTCATGGTAAAGTGATGTAATGACTGGCAAATAAACCAGCTTCAACACAGTGATGCATTTTTAAGTGTCATCTGTATCATGTGATTTGTTTACAAAGTAATTTAAGGCTTATTTTTCAATGATTAAGCAGGTAAGTCCCCACTTCACATTTTGAGTTATCATGAAATTTTTATTTCATTTCTAAGAATACAGAGATGCACTCTTTAGTTAGATTGAATTTAAAAAAAAAAAAGGAAAATAAGAAATGTAGAGAAACAATTTCATAGATAGTGACAGGCAGTAGAGATTAGATCATTTGCCACAACTGATAATACACAACTACAATAATTCTATAAAGTGTTCTTCTTCCCAGCTGACAGCCATGTAAATTAAAATAAACACATGGAACATAATTATAGATATAAACCAACTGAGAGACTGTGGTTTGATTCATGAGTTGTTACACACATAATCAAGACAAGGCCAGATGCAGTTAGAGTAAGCATATAGAGACTATACAAGGACAATATCATTGATCCAAGCAAGTGGAAGCACTGGAAGCCGGTGCTAATTGAAAGACCTCCTGACCATCCAGATAAATCACTTCCTGTCATAAAAAAATTGAATGTCCCACAAGCATATTTGAACTATCACATCCTCCTGAGGATCAGTCAGGCAAATGGTTATTCTACAATACAACTTCAGGTATGAAAAAGGGCATAATCCTTGATATCCACATGTGCCACACCCAGTAGTAGCTCTCCTGCACACATGGAGGAAGCAAAAAACATTCATTGCCTCCTCATCTGTGATGATAGACCTAAACCCAACACAACTTTGTCACCCATCTGTATCACTGGGCTCCCATGCATGTATTCTTATTCTAGTTCTATGAAAAATAACTCATCTCTCTTTGCCCACATACCTCTATATACTGTACCAAAGCTCCCATTTATCTTTGCTCACTAACAGCACATCTGTTATCGTAATTTGCTTTAGATGTATTGGTGCATTCTTACTGAGGCAAGCAACAAGTACTAAACATTAAATCAGTGGATCTACATGGGGAGAGTGGAGGAAAATTATGCCCAGAGCCTACTCCAGCAAGATCCTTAAGAGCCTTTCCTACAGCAATCATATGCATGTTCTTAATTCTTAACATTCTGGGTTTAAATTTATTGATGTTTCAGCAATTGTCTTAGATCTCTTACGTAAGTGTCATTACAACTACACAGATACGAGATTCAGTCAGACAAATTCACAGACTGGCTCACAAAAGACATTTGAAAAAGTCTGGGTTCCTGCAGTTGAAGCACCAGGGAGTGTGAGTGAGATTAAATTTATAGTGTGTCCATATGAGTGTGAGAATGAGCTATGACAGAGTTTGAAAGGTCCTTTGCATTTCTCTATCCTCTTGTACAGAGCAGAAAAACATTCTTTCCTAGGCAAATATTCTGTAATGCAAAATTCAAACTTGTCAGATACAAGCTCCTGTGGAGCCACAAGCAATCCCTTTGAAATACTGAGCCCTAAATAACTGTTTTTATTTCCAGAGCAAGAGTTTCTGTTATTTTCTTATCTTTTATTTCCATCCGGTGGACAATGCAGAGTTCCCACTATAAGAAATAGTGAGAATGGAGATAAATACAATGAACACAGATATAACTTTTATAACAGGGAAGATATTGTTGTAGGTGTGAGTTCTAGGGTATTCTTCCATTTTAAAAGGGAGGGGTTGGAGAAAGTGAAGAAAAGTGGTTTAGTGCATTATAAATCATATTTAACAACAATTTAAAAATAACAGCTTTCAGCTCTGTTTTAGATAACTGTAAAAATAAAAATTAGAAAATATTAATAATAACCATATTTCTACTGTTAGAGGAGAAACTTATCACATAATCATTTCACATAGGAACTGTAAAAGATACTACCAGTACAAAAGAGAAGAGCTCAGAAAAGTCAAGATGGGTAACACTTGCACATATTCTATGCTACCACCTGTGAAAAAAAAGTCCAGTCATTCCATTTCAAGGACTATGACAGAAAGATGTTACCTGAATGTGTTGGCTTTTGTCAACACAGCTATCTATCATGTCCTCAAACTAGGAATTTGATTACCAAGAGCAATGTAATCAAGTTATGGGCTGGCAAAGCTTGTGTGGGAAACTGGACAAACAGCCGTGATAGATGTGAGTAGCTAGGCTGAAAGGATAGTGCAGCAATTGGGGAATCTTCCTCAATGACTTGCAGCTGTACTGATGACCAAGGAGTGAAAACACCTGAGTCTGCCCAATCAGTTTGGGAATATAAGAGAGTGGGTTAGTTGCCTTCAAGTTATAGGCGCTTGCAGTTGGAGCATGAGATTGAGAGGCTGCTGGCTGTGCTGCAAGGAGATAAGGGATGTGTTTGTGCGAGGGACAGTCAGGGTAAGGTGGCTGGGAAAGAGACAGCTTGGGTTTACCCAGCCATGTAGAATGGAAAAGAAGGAGTCAGTGCTGTGTGGAGCTGCCAATAAGAAAAGGAGTCAGACTTGCATAAGAGAGGTTTATGAAAGAAGTGAGAGTAAGAAAGAAAGAAGTTTATTAAAAGAAGGCATGTAGAGTTTCCTACAAAAGGACTAGTAGTAATGCCAGTTAAAGGGCTGGTGGTACCAGCCATGTCTGTCTCAACATAACTGTAACAACTAGACTTACTGCTGCTACTGCGATGCTCTTCAGTTCTCCTGATTAACACTGACTTCATATATTCCCTAACAGTCTTTGTCACTTCTATGTAACCCGGTGGTTATTTCACATCCAACTCCAATCATAGTTCATGAGTTTATTTTTTTTTTTATGTATCCTTGATCCTAACTTGGTGAATATATCACTGCAGAATTTTCAGCAAGGTTCTGATGGAATTCCAGTGACTACATTGTTATCAAGTGACTTAAATCCATCCAAAGAGCTATGGTAAACCAATCAGCTGACTGGGGGGGGAGGTTGCCACAACCTGCATCACACAAAGCCTGGGAGAATTCCTTACTGAAGGCCTCTTAAAAGAACACTCTACCGAGGTGACACCTGTACATATTTTTGTACCAGGAAAGAAAATATAAGGAGAAAGAGGTGGTGTGAAAAAAAGGGAAGGTGAGAAGGGGGGAAGAAAAGCAAGAGGGAGAGGTAGAAAGAGGGATGAAAAATAAAGGAGTGGGGCTTCTACATAAAATTACAGAGGAGAAAAAGGAAATAGATCCCAACATGATACAGGGTATTATCTCATGTGTGGATTTGAGATGTGTGATATAACACCTAGCAAGTCAGTTTATGTCTAATTTATGGTCAGGTTGTTTCTTTAACCAGTTAGCCATGCTCACAGGTATTAAGTACTTTTAACCTGTGGAAGCTTTGAAACATGAAGCATTTTCCAAAAGGAAGGAAAGAAGACAGCAGCAGAGACAAAATCTGGAGACAGAATGTGGGAGATCTTAAGCCTGGGTTTAAAAGCAAGAGCAGAGAAAAGAGACTTGAACATTTCAGAACTGTGGGTTCTGGAGGAAAGAATATCTTTCTGATCAGTAGTCTTACAGCAGGTTTTCCCATTCTCTCTTTAATCCCTAGCAAAGGAACTTTCCTATTTTAAGCAGGCAAGTATGAATGGTATTTCTTTTTCATATTTTCACTTCCTGATACAGTTCTTGATCAGGAGCTACAGTGATGAAGGAAGAAAAACAGGTGTGCCTTTGCAGGAAATGCCATCAAGGTAGACTCCATAAGGACTGTTGCTCACAGCAAATGTGAAGACTACTTGAAAAGATTGCACTGTAGCACCACAGAATCATGGTTTGGAAGGACCTTAAAGATCACCTAATACCGACTCCTCCTTCCATGGGCAGAGATAAATGTCATGAAGCTGGATCCCAACAAGGACCACATATGCACAAGAGCTGCAGGAATCTTCAAAGATCTTTTCCTTCTATTTGTGGAAAAAAAATATACAATCACTGAATCACTTAGGTTGAAAAAGACCTTTAAGATCACTGAGTCTAACTGTTGACCCAGTATTACCAAGTCCACCACTAAACCATGTACATAAGTGACACATCTACACAGCTTTTAAATACCTCCAGGGATGCTGACTCCAAGACTTCCCTGGGCAGCCTGTTATAATGCTTGACAACCCTTTCGAGAAGGACTTTTTTCCTGATGTACAATTTAAGCCTCCCCTGGCAGGACCTGAGACCATTTCCTCTTATCCTGTCACTAGCTACACATGAGAAGAGGCTGACCTCCACTTGGCTCCAGCCTCCTTTCAGGGAGTTGTACAGAGTGATAAGGTCTCCCCTGAGCATCCTTTTGTCCAGGCTAAACACCCCCAAGCTCCCACTGCTGCTCCTCATCAGACTTGTGCTCCAGACCCTTCCCCAACTCTGTTGCCCTCCTCTAGATTTGTTCCATCCCTTCCAGCTGCTTGTAGTGAGGGGCCCAAAACTGAGCACAAAATTCAAGTTGCAGCCTTAGCAGTGCTGAGTACAGGGGAATGATCACTACCTTAGTCCTGCTGGACACACTAATGACTACTGAACAAATAGTAACTTCCTGGCAGTACTTATCACCCACATCAGAGCAAAATTTAAACAAAATCTGTGATTTTTTTTCCATCCTTTCTCATATAAAAAATGGACTGGGGTGCTATTAAACTTTCCAATAAGAGAAGGATAAAGTGAGTTTTCAGAGGATTACTCAAAAGAATATATTATATTAGCAAAGTAAAGTTGAGTAGTTTCCTATTTGAGAGAAAATTATATACCAATCTTCTCCCAAATGTGTAATTGGTAGAAACAAGAACGGAATAAAGTGATTCTTGCCATTCTCTCTTCTTTTTAACCTCTTTAATAAATTACTTTTCTTTCTGTACTTTTCCTTATGCCAGGTAGGCATTTTGAAATTTTAGTTTTAATTTTTGAAAAATTAAGTTTCAAAACCAGTAAGCTAATGACTAGATCACATCAATATGCAAGCTTCCTGTAAAACTTTTCACTGAAAGGTAAAGGAAGATGACACAATGAAATTTTAAAAGCAAACCTATTAGGCTACATGCAGTGCAGGATTTCTGTGTTTGTGACCTCTATTTAAATATAATTCCAACTTGTTTTGCCACTCTGAACATGTGCTATTTATGCTGCTCTCAGACAGATGGACTGTGCATTTAGCTACAGAAGTGGATATATAGTATGAAATCAGCTCCTGAAACTTGTACAGATTCACGATTTCTTTTCAGAACTTTTTTTACAACACCATCCAGAGCTACTAATCAGGTTGCTGGACAGAATATATTCTATTAACTGATCTATCTATTAATTTACAGTATAATAATAATGATATTTTTAATATGTATTTTTGCAAGTCTATCTATATAAATTTATGAGCTGAAGAGAGTTCATTATATGTATGATGTAGCTAACTTCCTATATTTGAATATAATAGCTCACACATTCATGTAAATACTGGACATGAAATTCAAACTTCCAGAATGTAATCCAAAATTCTCTAAAGTTCTGCAATACTTGATTTATATGATTATCAGCACAAAGTAGTCAAATAAAATAGTCCAGCAGACCAATTAACATTAAACAACTAAAAGTATGAAAATCTGTTTCAAATGAAACAGTACAAACAGGATATGAAGTTCTGTTTAAGTGTCTTCTGTTTCCTGACTATGGATACCCACATCTCTGGCAATGCATCCTCCAGATACAAGTGCTGACAAGGCAGGAGCCTGTCATTGTGTCCAGCCAATTCAGGAAGCCAGAATCACTAATGGTAGATGAATGCTTATGTTATGCTCTTCTTAAAGCCAAGATTTCTGAAGCTGGCTGGCTAAGGTTTCAGTTAGATATCTGTTTTCAGCTTCTGTTTAACTCCATTCACAGTAGGCAATTAGAAACTTAATTATATGTATACTGTTTTTAAAATTTGAGTCTCTCCTTTTTGTTCCTCTGTTTGGATGTTAATAAAGGAAAAAAAAATGTATCCTTTTCTTATAAAAATATTGAAAGTTTGCTTCTTTTGCAAAATGAGATTTTTGAAATTTTGTATTTTCTTCTACACATTTATATCATGAACTTAATCCTCACAGCTATGTAAAAATTATTGTGTTTTCTTTGTTTATCTTAAAAATAACAAAGAAAATAAAACAACAATGCATGCATATGAAATAGCTGCAAAGACAAGATTAGTTAGGAAAATTGGGTGAACTGCAATTCTGTTTGCAGTGTGTTGTATCCAGTCTGGACTTGACAAATTCCCTGCTTTTGGCCGGAGGGTCCAGATTTCCATCCCCACCTTCAGGCCTGCCAAGCCTGGTTCATCTGGCAGCTCTGCCATGCATCCTTCTGCCCAGCCGAGGTCTCACGTCCTGCTGACAGAACAGCCATTGCAGCCACTGCCTGCCAGGGGCCTGGGTGGCACCTGCTCAGCCTGCAGCCATCTGACCTCCTTTCCCACCTTCCCCCAATCCCTCCTGCAACCCCACGCAGACACAGAGCGGGTTTAAATTGTCCGAGCTTCTGATCCCACTGATGCTGCCCTGTTCCCAGGCAGCAGGTTATGTATCAGTTAGCCAGCCTCGCAGCAGCCCTGTCAACCCCTTTTTTGTCTCACCAGCCCTGTGTTTTACCCACAGCTTCCAGTTCACCCGATCCAAAGAGTGTGCCTGCTGAAATAGCACTGCATGCACAAGTTGCTCAGCCCTGTTGTCAGGTTCACATCAGTCGCAAGTTTCATTCTTTGAAATCAGCCATACAACAGCTTCAGTTCCTAGTGGGTTGTCATTAGCAATTTGCCAGTCTGTTATTTTCCATTTGGATTGTAATACTTCCAAACACTGAGCTTTTACATTAACTTGACTTCTGATTTCTATATATCTAACCTTGATTTCTTTGTTCTTATTTTAATTAGGACTTTTAATCCAGTCCAAACTACTTCATACTTAATAGCCGGAGAAATAATTTTTTCAAAGGGAATTACATTTAAACTGTTTTCCATCATTTCTCCATGATGACAAAGAATTAAGATGAAAAAATTATTCCCAGTGAAAAAAATACCAAGTAACCTACCTGGTGCTGCAAGTTTTCTATTCCTGTGAAAGAGGAGATTGATTAGAGACACACAGACAACAACCACCTTCCTGAAGCTGTGTCATATGATGCAGAAGGACATGTATTATCCTGGCTGAAGGATGGAGAATCCCTCTTGATAAATCTGAGTTTGATTGATGGTACCTTGTAGCATTCTGTGTGCAATCTGATGCTAGTGCACTGATCACTGCTAGAAGGAGCTCTTATTATTGACCAGAGGAAGAACTAAAATCCTTGATTCAGCAACAGCTTCATTTACAGGTTTTCATTTGGCTTTACAATAAATGAAAAACGGGAAAGGGTTAAGGACTGGTTTAAACTGCTTTAATATTTCACACGTAAATAACTGTTAACCAAAACTGCATTAGGAAACTAATAGTGGGCAGTTATTTTTAATGAAAATGTTCTTACTACTTTGCAGTTTTGTCAAGGCATTCAGTAAGGCAACTTGTTAAATCACCACATTTTTCCAACAAGCTATTTGAAATCTGTGGCAGCCAGATTTGATTGATGCAGTGTACCAGAGAGCATAAGTATTGCAGAAAATGCCATTTCAGAGTTCAAAGCAGTAGAAAATTTGCTGCTTAATAATTCAGCAGTGAAATGAAAATAATGTAAAGAAGATTAGCCATGGTCTTTTATTGGGTAGTACTCATAGGAACGTTCTCATTTCTAGGCCTGTTTTTTCCAAGTTATATTTTTAATCAAATGCTATGAATGAAGCTTTGTTCTTCTTATTGTGAGTGAGACCAGAGGGAGGACATCTTCTGAAAGAACAAACTACCTCTTATTCAGCAATATGGCAGAAATAAAATTTATTCCATGCATTATACATTTATTTTGTTTCTGTCATAATGATATGCAAAAAAATCAGCCAAAGTCCATGTCCCTGTAGAAGCTATTGTTTTCATTGTGTGAACTCTTCAAAGGTACTTGTAAACATTCAGCTGCACCCTGTTTTAATATAACATAGATCAGAAGGGGAGCACTAAGATAGCTGTTCCAATTCAGTATTTCTCCCATGTCCAGGGTATCCTTTACACTCAAGATGAGCTGCTTGGCCAACAAACACAGTGTCTCCCACACATGCACATTTCTACCCAGTCACACTTCTCCCAGAAATCCTGAAAAGCAGGAATCCCTGAACATTTGAAATATACTAACATTTGAAATATACTAAATTCATGCTCTGAAGACCATTTCTTTTGACACCTAAAGTAACAGGTTCCTGTGTCAATAACACTTCACACATTTCCAGGAAGATCTAAAAATTATGTAAATGTGTATACTTGAAAGAGCAAAACAAAGTATTATCTCTTTGCAGTTATTTTCTCTACAACTGCATCCAGCAAAATAAATATTCAAAGTCAATTGAGCTTGCTTATCAGGCAGTTGGACAATCTGGTGAATTCTCAATTCTAGAATTAAATTTCCACAACTCTTCTGCAAATGGTTCAGCTTCAAATGTTCATTAATCTGGTGGAATATTCTGACTATTGGAATTTATTTGCTAAATCCTCTCTATGTTTGAGAATACAAACACAGGGTAAAAATATATTTTGGAGAATTGCCTCATCCTATATGTTTTCCAGCATACCTTACCTGAGTATTTTCCTATCAAAAATACAAAAGAACAATTTACATAAAAGTAATAATTCATGTCAGAGTGTTTCTAAATTTCAACTGGTGAAAGCATCCAGTAAATTAATTCAGCAATTATTTTACTTGACAACAGGTTTATTAATGGAACCGATATGGGCTGGAATTCCAAACACAGCTGTAACAATGGAGATTTTTTTCTGCACTGTATATCCCCTACTGTGCAAAAACATCCCCTAAGATATTATAAGATTAAGACAGCCTAGAGATGTTGTTTAAAGGAAACAGCCAGCAGTCACTGCTCTGTTTACCAGCCTGGAATAGCAGTATCTAGCAACTTCTATTCTAGTACTTTGGTGCTGCTCAGAGATTGAAAGTCACCATTCATTATATCAGTCACTCTAGATAAATCTTTTGGCTCGTTGTGATCTCTGATTAGAAGATCATCCAATTTCTAAAAATCTTCCAATTTAGAAATACATTTTTAGCAGATTTTCAATAAAGCTGGAAAAAGTAAGTAAAAAAAGACCCATCCAAACATAAACTAGCAATGTCTGTAATTTACTCTCTCTAAAGTATTTAGAAGAATGCAGATTTAGAGATTCCGCCCTCCCCCCCCCCGAGTTTCCATTCCTCTGTCTTCCTACATTCTGCACACTTACTTGTGTAAGAAAAAAATTAGGAATACAATTTTATATATATTGTTTACAAATTGAAGGGTATAATTGAGGAAGACTGTTTTGTTTTCTGTTTTACAAGGAAATAAAAGAATAAATATTCCTTCCAGTCAAAATTCAAGACATTTAACATATAAATTGCAAAGCTGTTTTCTCAGTTCTGCAGGCAGCCATGTATACAGGTAAAGCAGCGCATGTGTCTGAAAATATTTAGCAGCAGGGTACCTCACAAGTTAATCTGACATAAAGTGGAATGAAGCAGCACACAGCAAATACTTGTTCATAACACAGACGCTATACTATAGCTTGCAGTTGCCAACAAATAACTTACATTTTGTTTTAGAAAAATCAGTAGAAAACTTGCTGACGTTTTTAAACAGACAATATAATCACTTTCTGCTGGGAATATTCACACATTTAAATTTACCCAGGTGTTTAGTTGCTGTCCTGAAATCATGCAGGCATGTCCAGCTTCTTTCATTATCAGTTATATTGGAAACAGTGCCACAGCAATTATTTAAGTTTTCAACAGAGATGGAAAACCAACTCAAAGAATAATAAATAGCTCTTGTCAAAGAACATGTTTCTTAGTCATGTATGACGAAACACTGAGAAACAAGAGCATGGATCTGATATTACTAATTTAAAAGAATCACTGATTTAAATTAACAAGAAATAGTGTCCACAGTATTAGCCACCTGTTATGATCCTGTTGGGGTTAGCTCCAATAAAAGTGCAGATGACCACAGCTTAAGGCTGTGCAGTAAGGGTGAGTAAAAAATCCCCCCCATAATCCTCCAGTTCCATATGTTGATCATTGTCAGAAAGTTCTCTGCTTCCCTTGTTGCCATTGGTTCTTTTTTACTGCAAAAATTTTAAAATTCCTAATCGCCCTTCCCTATTGGATCCCCTCCCTAAACTCTGCCCTAATTCCTCCCCTCCTCCAAGTTTATAAATACCCCTGCCATGCCCTAACACCCGCTTTTTGCCATTGCCCTCGTGCATGGAATTCGCTTCCCTGTACCATCTTTCAGTGTTTCATCTTTCAATGTCCATCGTTCAGTTTGTTCAATACAAGCTGTTTGGTTTGCAGTTTGTTATTTGCTGTTATTAAAGCTTTTTAGTTCCCAAACTCTAGGGTCAGATTTTCTTTCTGCATAAAATCGCCGAGTTCCATGAAGCCACTGACCTTAATAGCCGGGCTAGGATCGGATGGAGCCTTCATGGTCCAGTTATTAAAATTACTAGAGTGATGCCTCTGCCCAAATTAAGGTGTAAACAAAACCATATGCCAAATTCAATGGTATGGATTTTATTTAACAGTTAATGGGAGGTAGAGAGCAATAGAAAAAAATAGAAAAAGAGGTGAGGGGGGAAAGAGAGTGGCAAAGACAGATTAAGTAGAAAATATCAGCACTCTGTGGATCCCAACAGCATCCTGTTGATCTTTTTCTGGTCATCTTGGTGGTGAGGATCCCTGAAAACACAGAGTTCAATGGATTAACAGGTCTGGCCAGGGGGAATGCCCAGGGACCTCCCCTGGCAGGAGGGAAGTTTGTCTCTCACAACAGGCTCTGGATCTGGCGCATCTCTGCATCACTGCAGTGCGCTGGTGCAAGGCCTCGGGTGTTGTGGTTTTGCTATGTTATACGGTTTCCTAAGTTGTATTTACAGTAAGTTTGTTATTTAAAAGGTTTTTTCCCTGTATCCCCCTATGTCCCCGTTGAGTTGGTCCATTCCAGGTTTTCCCACCCTAGACCTTGTTTACTCCCCTAAGCCCCTCCCATCCTTCCTGAACCTTCCCTGTCAATCCCCTAAGCCCTATCCTATCCAAGTTGTCAGTCACCCGTGGCCACATCCCCCGTTCTGGAAAGTTCCATGTTTCCCCAGTTCTCGTTGGTCTGTTCAAATTGTACCCCTCCCACCATGTACCTTATTGGTTTGTTGTATGATCACCCCACCTTGTGCACCACCCCTATGTTCCCCTGATTGGTTAATGCTTGTACCCTCCCCTGGGGGGAGGGCCCCTATTTAAGTTCATGTACAACTGTTTCTTTCGCCTTTGGTCGTTTCCCTCCCTGAATTGCGTTCCTTCTCCACGTTTGCTCCCTAAATAAACCCTGTCCTCGGAAGTTACCAAAGGTCTCTCCTTGCCCTTTGTTCCTCACGGTCGCGTCGCCGGTCATGAAGGCATCTGCCTTACCTGGACTTAGGGATCTTGGAGATCCCGAAGACAGGCCACACCTGCCGCTTAACCCACCGTGCGGGCTAGCTGGGTGGTCAGGTGTTGGACAGAGATGGGCAGCGACACTCGGGAATCAGTCTGGAGAGCACTTTGGGGGATTGATGGATTGTGACACCTCCTCAGCTGCTTCCCACGGGAATGTCAGGTGTGCCCACCTTTCTGGGGCTGGGGTGGGTTTACAGCTGAGGCAGTTTGTGTAAGGGAGGATGGGTGTTCAGTGTCTTGCCCAGAGGTTGTGCCACACACCCCACAACTCTTCTCTTTTGCCCTTGGTTGCAGGAAAGTTTGTGCAAGCCTGGCCTCAGCAGGTGAGTCTCTGGGCTGTCTCCTCCTCCACTCTGAAGTCAGCTGGGGATGATTTTCAGGACAGCTGCTGGATTTGGCTTCCTTGTGGAGACATTTTTCTCCCTCAGCCTTACTTACTTCTCTCTAGACCTGAGATAATTGGACAATAGTGTCATTTTCCAAGTCTCTTTACCTCAAGTTCCCTTGAGAAGCTTGACTCACAGTCCAAAGTTCTGGTGAGGTGGCATATTTAGGGAGGGGTGGGCTTTGGTGGTCGTAGTTTCTTTAAGCAGTTTTGCTATAATGGGCAAACTGTCCTTCATAACAATGTTTAGGCAATTAACCATAACATTTCAGTCTCTTACACCACCAAACAAAAATTTTCAAGATTTTATAAGGAGTAAGTCTTACAAAAAAAGACAAATGAGAGCGTAAAAACAGTTGTGAATAGATAATATTTTTTTTCACTGAATTTGTTAAAGAACTGGATTTGGATGCATATTGGATTTTTTAACACCAATTCTTGGAATCCCAAAGCAGTAATAAAGTTCATTTTTTTAAGAATTCCATTAATTTTTTTTTCTATGTAAACTTTATAAAACATTCCCATAATGTGAACTGCTTTCTATTTAATGAATGTCTGTTTACATCGAAAGGAATTGCTAATTTGGGATTTCAGAAGAAATATAAAAAAATGTTTACCTAGACAAATAAAGGTAACTGTAATGTTCAGAAAGTAGATGAAAAAGTTTTTATTCTGATTTTTATTAAGACAATGCATCAAAATTTTGTAAACCTGTGCTTACTGAATGGACATTTTGCAGCTAAGACTAGGTAATGCAACTGTATTGTGAATCAGCATGCAAATTTAATCTGTGCTGTGATATATGTGGGTGCACATTCTTCAGAAAGTTATTTAAAATGCCTTAGCTTTTACATCTGCAAAAATAAGTGCTGATTTACTAAATTACTGATAGTTGTGAAATACTCAGTTAATGGAAAAGGCAACAGAATTACTAAATAACTTTGAAATCACAGCATCATTTTTGTTGAAAGTGAGAGCACCTAAACAATCATCCTGCTCAGGAAGGGTCAGCTGTAATAGCTTGCCTCACACCATGTTTCAGCAGGCTTTGAATGAATGAATGAATACATAATAGAGCCTCCTCAGTTCTAGCCAACTTGTGCCAGTATTTTACCAATCTTACAGTACAAAAAAATAAAAGACTAAAATAAAATTTCTTAAAAAAAGAAAAAAAAGAAAAAATTTTCTTAAATTCAGATTGAATCTGCCTGTTTTTTCATTTGTGGCCATTGTTTCTCCTATCACTGTCTACTACTGAGAGGAGCCTGCTTATCACATCCTCAGTTCTCCCATCAGGTGGTTATGCACCTGATGATGATAACCATTCAGAGGCTCACCTCTCTCAACCTCCTCACTCCAGTGCCTTAATCATTCCTGTCGCACTCCAGTGGGTAATCTCCATAAAAGTCCCTATCTTTCTTGTGCTGAGAAGTCCAGAAATGGCACAGCACTCCAGATGTGTTTCATCAGGGCTGAGCAGAGAAGAATGATGACTATCCTCGATTGCTGGTAGCAGCCTAGGAGGCTCTCAGACTTCTTTTCCTCATCGGGTATTTCTGGATCAAGGTCACCTTGTTCTCCCCCAGGACCCTAAGTCTCATCTCTACAAATCTGCTTTACGGATAATGTAATTTGTCTATTGGTGTGTAGAGTTATTAATTCACAGGTGCAAGATTTTTCTTTCCCCTTTGTTGAATTTCATGAAATTTCTGTTGGTCCATTTCAGGCCTGTCTAGGCCTCTGTGAATAGCAGCACAATTCTTTGGTGTCACCATTCAAACAACTTATCTCACTTTTTAGATCTCTGGAATTTAAGGGAGACATCTCTGGGATGTTACCTTTTGCCTAACATGGAAGATAGTCAAGTTTTTTTGGACACTGAATCTAAGGCAATAATCCACATTACAGTAGTTAAAATTGTATTGTTTTCACCTTTTTCAGTGTCCCTGTCTGTGTGCAGAAATTCTGAGTTCTCCTTAATTTAAACCAACTGAACTGAGCCTACCACGAAGCAGAGCTTCAGGTGTATCCAACAACATAATGGGGGGCAAGAACAAGCCTGACAAAGAAGAGCTGACTTTGGTATTAGTCTGGGAATTACAGTCCTCACCCAGCAAATAGGGAGGTCTTGTCTCTTGACCTTTTCAACCCAAAGTGATTTATACCAGCATTTCTCCTTCTTCTTACAGTCTCTTTTTTCCAAAAAACCCCTGACCAAATAAAAAAACTAAAAGTCAAGAAAGAAACTTAGGAATAGAACTTAGGTTTGTCCTTTCTTGTTTTTTTTTCTTTTTTTTTTTTTTAACAGATTTCAGCCTCTGCCTGCAGGTTTCTCTTCTGTTTCCATGATAAATGAGCTCTCAATGGTTACTTGATAACCTATTATTTAGGGAACCCTCTAGAAATACGGTTTGGTTCCTTTTAAAAGGAGGCAGGCCTATAACTAGTCTTCATTAAATGACATTGAGTACTACAGAAGTGATACCTCCTGGAAATCTTAAAATCCTGCTCAATATATGCACTTACAGAGAATT
Organism: Toxostoma redivivum; assembly: GCA_013397375.1. Taxonomy (NCBI): domain Eukaryota; kingdom Metazoa; phylum Chordata; class Aves; order Passeriformes; family Mimidae; genus Toxostoma; species Toxostoma redivivum. Next base: position 200,837 of record VXBI01011925.1, read on the forward strand.
ACTTCAACAGTATGTTCCAAGGGGATGAGCATATTCATCCTGAAAGTGGCATAAACTTTCAAAGAAGCCAGCCTTTAAGTTCCAAAATTGGATTCAACAGTATTGATATAGATAGCCCTGCACTTGGCCTTTCCTATTGATTAATGCTAGGTCAGCCCTTTCACAGTATATTCATCTTTTTGGATTGCACTTCGGAAGCGACAAATGCTTCTAAATGATTGTGTGGGGAGCACAGAGGTCTAACCCTGCCTTTCTTGGAGCATTACTCAATGAGAATGTTGAATTAGTCTCTGTGGATCTCACCTGAAGGTTGCATTTATCAGAAGCTGCTCTTTACTTCCCTGCCTTTGGATATAGTCCATTGTCAATATTTAACATCACTTTTAAAAGTAAGGAGAAAAAAACAATCATTATATATATAACAAGCCAAGCAAATGAGAAATTATCACAATACCAAAGTATTTTTTTCTGATTCAGAACAACCTTGTAATATTTACATGATAGTTATGATCTTTCTTATGTTACTATCATCACTTATATTTTTATAATCAGAACTTTCACAGTGCAAATTTCATGTTTTTTTTTCCATGACAGATTTATTTTAAGTTCAGTATTCGGTCAAAGTAACCAAAATGGAAAGGCATACCAATGAACATTGAGGGAAATAATGGGAAGTTTATATGATAGCAATAAAGTCTATAGATGTGTGACATGAATATGTCCAAGTAGTCAGATTTTCTCTTCATAAACCTGCACACTCAGGATTAAGTCCTGCAGCAATAACACCACAGATATATTAAAAATTAAATTCAATCTGAACTGTTGCAGAAATGTTTTGCATCTCTGGTTTATCACTGTGATAAGGCTGTATTTATAAGTGTTCATGCTTCTTGAATAGGTATGTGAAAAGCAAGGGAAGAAATGTCCTTGCCTTGGAAAGGTACCAAGGATTGAGAAAGCTCTGGAGAGCGTGGTTAGGTGGAGCATCCTAGCATGGTCCTGAAGCCAACCTCTGAAATAATGGAAGATCTTCTTTCCAGGCTGTGGGGCCTTAACAGAATGTGCTGCTAATCAGATTATAAAAGCTGAAATTATTTGGGGATGGCATACCCACCTGGAATGGTATAGGTAGGCAGGAGACATTGTGTGTTAACCCTTTGTTGAGTTACAGCAGGAAAGTCAATAATTTATAAGTGCAAACTTTAGCCAGAAATGGTATTTCAGTCAATGTTCTTTGTTATCACCCATTTCTGATGGTTTGCAGTTTTTTTTCTCCCAAGCAGACCCCTGTTATAACCAGATCCCTGTTATAGCCAGTCCCAGAAGGTGAGGATAACTTAACATCTTCTTAATAGATCTCTTGGGGCAGATTAAAGTGAAGCAACACTGAATGATCAAATGTTTGTAAATATATATATGTACATATATATATATATAGGGTTTATTTTATAATTGGTTGCAAAGGGAAATAGATTATAACCATTTTGGAGTTTATTTTCTATTATAATATAGAAATAGAGTAATATATGAATAACACTTAGGAAAACACACAAGGAAAAGGCCGAGAAAAGATAAACATTCAAGATATATTGTCACCACCCCTAGGATCCAGTGGCAAGTCTTGGTTGTAGCAATTTCAATTTTCATTGGCCAAAGTGGCAATCTCGATCCATCAGTATAGAAAAATTCAACAATTTAATGAATTATATACACTCAGGTTCAGGTGGAAACACCCAGTATTCCCCCTGAGGTGGGGAGTTTTACTCTGGATGATGTAATGCTTGAGACACAGGATACTTTTAGGAATCATTGATGGTCTAAGTTCTTATAGCTGCCTATTAGGTCAGTGCAGTTGAGTCTGTTATGACCCATTATGGTCTGTCAGCAGAGATGAATACCATCAGCTACCTGTGAATGTCCCAGTATGTCCCAGCAGGGCAAATACCACAGCTGAGTTCACTTGTGTAAAGACAAAAATGCAGTATCAACCTTACAGGATTTGCCTCTTTCCTTATCTCAGTCAACACCAGCTGTAGCCTGCGGTGGGGCTGTGCTCACCCTCTGCACCTGGGCAGTTTCTTTACACAGGAGCAGCTTGTCCCCTGAATATTTAGGCCATCAGCATTCAAATCTCTCTTCCAGGATCACCTGTGGATGCATTCCTCTTCCAGACCTGGATGACTGGACAATAGTACCTGCTTTATCTCAAGTTCCTGTCACAGTCCAAATTTCAGTTGGCCTGTTTGGGGAGGGGTGGACTTCAGTGGTCACACATGAACAGCTGCTTCTTTGCAGTTTGCTGCAGTGGGCAAAAGTCCATGATTTTACCAATATTTTAGCCATCCACTATTTCAGTGTCTCACAACCAAGACCCGTGGAATGACTTGCCAGAAGGAGGTTTGCCTATGCTGAGAATTCTCACATCTTTACCTGTGTTCCTTCCACTGCAGTACTCCCATAAAAACTATCAACTTTTAAAAATAAAACCAGCTGCATAGGGATTATGACTTTAACTATTTATAAATTATTTTTAAAAATTAAATTTTGCACATAACTAATCAGTGTAACTAAATAGTAATACTAAATTATCAAAGAGTATCATCTGCTCTTTTTCCTTCTTGTGTTCAAAGGGCACATTTTAAATAAGATGTTAATTCCTAATGGAAGCTTTATTTTGTGTGCAAAGGACTACACTCTGAAAAAGAGATTTTATAATATGCTTTTTAAATACATTTGTTGAGGTCACAGATTTGCCAGTGAAGTAAAGAGCTGAATGACATTAATGTCCTAATGCTTCATGAGTTCACAGAGTTTCTAGCTCTATATAATCTCCCTCTATTTCCCCAGGACTGGGAAGGCAAAAAAAGAATTGATGTGGGATAAATCAGGATATAAAAAACTCAACTTTATAAGGAAATTAGCATTAAAAACAGCTTAGAGTTCAAATTTCAGCAGAGGTAAACAAAGAACAAGAGAAATAGCTCATTATAATGAAAATATTTTGCAGCTTTCACTGCATCATAATGTTCACTTCCAACTACATGGCTGCAAGAGATCTTCACCTTAAAAGGGTGCTGTGTAAACATAAGCTATATTTTTTTAAAATGCAGAAGCAAGTCTTTCAGTATCAAAGAGTAAAAAAAGACATTTATGAACATACTTTTTTGTGTAATGTTCATTCAGTGCTGATTCCAGAATAATATTCTAGATGCATTTACAGATAATATCCACTCTGCTTATTAGCAAAGATTTTGCTTTGACTTTAAAATTTTCATAAATATTTTTGTACTATATTTATTTATGTTGTGTCGGTGCTAAAACTAGTTATATAGTATTCATATAGTATGACAATTGCCTAATAACTTTGTGTGTATTCTCCTCAAAGAGGCCAACCACTCTTTTGCCAAAATTCTTCTCACCTTTTTCTATTTTCAAGTAGTCCTTCCCATGAGATGAAAGTATTGTTTACTTCCACAGTAAAACAATATATTTACAGCACTTTCTACACTACATTTCTAGTAATTTAGTTGACCTATAAACTCTTTTTCTAAACCTTACTAGATTTTTATGACTGTATAAATATATTCATACTCTAGCATATATATACGGAAGCTCTTACAGACAGGGATAAATTTTAAATTCTGATTCTGTCTGCATATTGGTGTCTACCTCAGCAGCTCTTCAAGGCAGTTGCCTGAGTGAGAGATCCATATATCAGACTTTTCCCTGAAAATGGTTGTTCTTGTTCAAACCTAACTCGTGTAGGATGCATTAGATTAACTGTTGATATGAAAATCAATTGCTGCTTGGACTCACTGCTCATGTGCTGATCTGCATGCATGGAACAGCTATTTACTCATCACTTCCAGAAATCAATAGTTTGTTACCTGAAAATAATAATTAAAAAAGCACATCAGATTGCCAGTGCAAGGGGAAAGGTTCACAAATCTGTTTCTGAAAAAGGGACAGCTGCTTTCATCTTTACCCCCTCTCACTCCTTCTCCAATCTAGCAGGTCCAAACACAGAGCAGGCAATTAGCTGGAACATAGTTGGATCAACATTTTCTGTGCCTAGCAGAAATCAAACTAAATTCTTTTTTATAGAAATGTTTGAATCGTGTTGTTCTAACTGACCAACAGAAAACTTCAGTGATAATAAAAAGTTTACCGCATGCACTGATGCAATTATATGATGTAAACAGACATATTTGCTAAATAACAATGAAATGAGAGAAAGCCTTTTCTTCCATTTTAAGGACATAATTGAAAGAAATAAGTATCTTATATGCCACATAGGAGCAGCTGTCTCTGACATGATCATATCTCATTAAATCTTTGAATCTTCATATTTAAAGACATCAGTCAGACACAAGACATGCAGAAAAGGCTGAATGCTGACAAAGAATCTTTGAAACAATTAGGACTTGATTCGTTAAGGTAGAAATTAAGTAAAGTGACAGTAAGAATCATATTTTATGTTCAAATCTTTGGCTAGAGTTTTCAGTACATGTTACAGAGAAAACAAGTGTCTTGAAACATGACTGTAGTAAAGTTTTACATAGCTTGTAATGTTCATCATAGCTGTAAGCTAAATAATTTCTATGTTATCCACTTCCTAGCATACACATTTATTTATGCACACATATATGGACACATATATACATGTAGATGTGTTAGTGTTTTTCTAAGATCTAAACACAGATAACACCCTTTTAGAGATCTGTTTTTCACCAAATAAAGTTACAGAAATGTATCAACAGAGCACGTTTTAGTCTTATAGTCAAATTCTTTGATGCCTACCAAACTGGTCCCTAATTAATTTTGGAGCACAGATCTCTTTCGCTTAACCCGAAGATTATAGAATTTCACAAAGAAACCACTACTGTCAGGAAGCAGGAATGTGACTCAAGCTTAACTATAAACAGGAAAAAAATTTGTGAAAAGGATGGCTGTCTGGGGGGAATAAAAAATTAGAAAAGTTCAAAAAAAGTCAAATGAACAGGAAGGTTGTAGATGAATGTATCAAAAGTTCATTGAAGAGAAAACAAACCTTCCAAAAATAATTGTAATAATTCTTGTAATAATATCACCTGAAAATTTCAAAAAGGACAAATTTGAACATTTGAATAGTTTGATTCTCTGAGTTGGCATGTATCTGTTAATGATTCCTTCCCCCTCCCACCCTCACACATGCCCCCCAAGAAAATCTCTTGAGATATCTCAAAAGTATACTAAAGTCAAGTAAGCCTAGATATTAATGAAAGTCTTTGTCATACTTTTGCATTTTCTAGGTGAGTTACAGTATTAGACCTCCAAATAAAATGTTTTAAATTGATTCCTGTTACAGTAAGTTCAATGTTGACAGATAACAGATAAAAGAAAGCTCACCTATCTCTCCAGCCTAAAGGATGGAATGTTTTTACATAGTGTACCTAGTATTCCAAATTTGTGTATCTTCTGATACATGGACTGACCAAATGTTACAGTGACTGACAAAGTTATTTTCTAAAGTTTTATCTATTATAGTAAAGTCTTAGAAATACATGCAAATAGATAGATGAAAGTAATTAATTCCAAACATAAAAATTATCTAGCTCTTTAAAGAAAGAGTGCTGAAATCAATATCTCTTTTGTTCCTGTACTTCATAGGTAGCTCTGAGCATTCAGTCCGTTATAATACATGACTTTGGTTCAGATAAAGGGCAGATTGTGGTGTGTGATGGGTAACAATGTGTAACATAAGAGCACAGTGAACAGAGGTCAACAATTTATCTGTGGAATATTTACATTTGGAAATCAAAATATCTCATGGACTTCTTTTAATAGTGGAAAATAGAAGTAAGATAGCCAAATATTTCAAATCAGACTTCCTGACATGAATTCTTATCCAAAAAGCTTAATTTTAAAACTCTTAATAATGAGCTGGAGATGCACTGCTTGTAAACATCTCTGCCAATTCTATAAATTTGGTCTGTAAACTCTCCATTCACCCTTAGTCTTAGAAGAGTGGGATTTTGCGTAGTGGCAATATAATCTTAATGCCTTTCATTTGCTTGTGAAAATTTTTCAGTTTATTCACAATTTTGTGTACTACCATTGTTTATTTTTTTAATTTAAAAAATCATAAAATTGCAGAATACAATATTTGAACAGTTTCTTGAATTGCCTCAAGCCTACACACACATCAGAGGTTTCTCTAAAATAAAAACCACAGAGTAAACTTTTTTCCCTGTTCTTTTGAAACATTTGAGAGAAGTATTATCTCCAGTAACTACTGTATTGATCAAAAATATAAAGACGTTCTTAGATGTCCATTTCTAGTTTTTGGTCCTAGTTGCCTTTATCAAATTAGAGATATTCAGTCTTTCTCAGCTTCAAAGTAGAAAGAAAAACTACAGTCAAAGACAGTATCTGGAAAACTATTCTATTTCCTGCTAACGCAGATAAAAGAAGTACTTCTGAAATATATTGGAATAAAAGATAAAGTCTCCAGTAGAACATTACTCTACTGGTAAGGGTCAAGCCATGGCAGTTGGAATGCATGTGTAGATCAAGGTAATTAACATAATGAAAAACATATAGATACATATATGTATATGCATATATGCCCATTTTAATTATCTATTTCAAATTTCATAAAATGACATTTAGCAAATTTTAATTACAGGGTGATTTTTTAAAATTTTAAAATGTATTTATCATAGTTACATATAATAGGATAAATGTCCTGTCTAATGCATAAAATGAATGACTGACCAGCCAAAAAACCCGCAGAAAAACAAAGAAAAACAGGAGTATCAAGACAATAATTAGAAAAGGGGGAAATAGCATAAACCCACCAACTATTAAGAAGAAAGACAGAGAATACAATGCTGCTCAGTTCTGATTTTTCTCATCAGAGACCTGACACATATGACCACCTTGACCAGAGACTAAGACCCACCAAGGACTGCAGTAAAAAATGCTCAATAAATGGCATCATCTGTGGGGTGTTTTGTTATTACATCTAAAATAGCATATGATTCCTGAAGTGTAATACTTTTTTTTTTCCCTACTGGTAGTGAGGATGTTCAGTAGAAGCATGAACTATGAAACTATGAAAGTGTGTTGCTTAGGAATTAATTCAATTAAGTTTGAATTGGTCTGATCTGTCAGTCTTCTAAACATTCTCATTCAAATTACCTCTAATTTCTTAACTGGCATATTGATAAATATGTATGTATGAAAACATGCATTTACTTGCAATAATGGGGGAGATAAATGTTAGTACAAAGGAGCTTGATTAGTGAAAAACAGATTCAGTGTGTAAAATATTTGTTTTTTTCTTTTTATCATTTTTCTGTGGTGGTTTATATTCTTGGAAAAGGTTTCTAAACTAATGCATACCTAACTCCCTTCCTACATCATGTAAAAAATTATTACATAATATAAGCCTAATTCACCTGAATTAAATTCTGTAATACTTAATTCCTGTCATCAAAAAAATGCACAAAAGGTATACATGAAGAAAAAACAAAGAAACAATCAGAAAACAGATTATTTTGTGTAGATTCTCATTCACTGCAACTGACTATGTCATAAACCTTCATCTCTTGCTTTCTCACATTCTACACTGAATGTCTTGCTTGCAAATCCTCTACAATTGTGTGTAAATGACTGTCGATTCTGCCACAGTATCTACTCCACTGGGAGAAAATATAAATCCATTCTGATTTCTTTTCTTACCCTTTTCACCTGAGCTAGATTTATGTGCTCTATTATAGATAGCTGTGATCTTTTCTTATACCTATGTGCTGCAAAACCAAAAAATTCCTGAATTCCTGAATTGCCCATCATTTTCTAGACTGATACAATTATCATATTAGTATAGAAATATTAATTCTATAAAATCATGAGGCTGAAAACCAAATTACTATATGCAAAAGTTGTTTTTTTACAGATCCTTTAGATTAACAATCTATTGTACAGAAGTCCTGAAAGTTTTTTTTACAGTAGAATAAAATGTTCTGTTATCACTTTATCTCAAGTTTCCATTTTCTGTTCTTCTGATAAATTTTTATTTCTTTCTTGATTAGATTGATATTTCTAGTAGAAATATTCTCATCCAAAGCCAAAATCTGCTGTATCACATGGCCTTTGCAACCTTATTAAATATGCCCTCAGTAAAACTAAATCAAGCCCAGTTCAAATCTATTGTTTACTTTTTGACTAAATTATCAGTTCATCCCTCTTGCTGAAGAAAAAAAAAAGAAAAGAAGAGAAAAAGAGAATCCTGAACCATTTCACTGTTTCACTGAAGGATGATGTCAAAAGACAAATAATTATAACTGCTGACTAACTTAGAAAAAAAATATTATATATATTGGGTGTGCATGGCAAGGTTTAGGTAGCAGGGGGACTAAAGGGATGACTTCTGTGAGAACGACAGAGCCAATACCAGCCAGCTCCAAGAAACATTGACCACTGGCCTAGGCTGAGTCCATCAGCCACAGAGGCAGTAGAGCTTCTGAGATGTACTTAAGGAGGAGGGGGAAAGGGGAACAAACACCACAACAAAAACAGGCTTGCACAAAAGCTCTTGCAGCCCCATAGAGGGGTGAGAATATGTGAGGGAGACAATTCTGCAGACAGCAGTACCAGTGAAGGAGGAAGGGGAGGAGGTGCTCCAGGTCTCAGGGCAGCCCATCATCAAGACTGTGGTCTTGGAGGCTAACAGTGGAGCAGATACCCACAGAAGAGGCCACAATGGAGCTGATGGATATGTCCAAAGAAGTCTGTGACTCCCAGAGGCTCCTTGGCAAGATCTGTAGACCCATGGAGAGAGGAGCTCACACTGCAGCAGCTCCTGGCTGTGACCTGTGGGGGAACCACACAGGAGCAGCCTGTTCCTGAAGAACTGCACCCCACAGAGGGAGCCCATGCTGAAGCAGTTTGTGAAGAACTGCAGCCTGTGGCAAGGACTCATGCTGGAGAAGTTTATAAGACCCTCTCCCATGGGAGGGACCCCATGCTGGGGGAATAGGGTAAGGAATCCTCCTGCTGAGAAGAAAACAGTGGCCAATACAAGATGTGATGAACTGACTGGAACCCCAGTCTCTATTCTCATGTGCTGCTGGGCCAGAAGGATATAGAGAATTTTAAAGGAAAGCCTAAGAAGAAGGGAGAGGTCAGAGGAAGGTGTTTGGCAACAAATGAAATTAATTTCCCCAAGCAGAGTCTGTTTTGCCTGTGACAGTAATTACTAAGTGACGTCTCCTTGTCCTAATCTGGACCCCCAAGCCTTTCATTTATATCTTCTCTCCCTCATCTAGTTGAGGAGTAATAGGGTGGCTTTGGTGGATACTTGGCATTTAGCCAGTGTCAATCCTCCACACCAAAATTTCCAATTGCAAGCACAGTAAACTAGTGAGGAACCGATCTCTCATATTTTAGCTTCTCTGTCATTTCCAGTATAGAGTTAAAATTTAAAGCTAACCATGACAAGGTATTTTGGATTCTGAAAAGAGATAAAAATACTCTTTGTATTTTGCTGCATCACAGTTTTAGATACTTACCTCCTAAATGTAGACCACTATGTCTATTATACATGCTAACTCCACATTTAAAGCCCAGAAGCATGTAAATGCATTAGGAAAACTGAATTGCTAGAAAGGCCATATTGAATGGAAGAGGCCTGAAGTAGCCAGAAAAATTGCTGAGGACCAAGACAGATGTTAATTTTTGCTGCTCTTCAGAGTTTATGCTACAGAAATATATGTTTTCTCATTTTGTTCTACGTCTTTGTAGAACCAGGTGCAAAAGACCGTATTTTACAACAGGCAGATGGCAAAATTGGCACTACTTCCTTCGCTATGCCCTTTTATTCAGTATCTGAACACTCACCCAAGACCTGGTTTCAGGTGCCAACAACACCCTGATGAAATGACAGTCTCCACTATTCAACAGAAGCCTGACCTAACTTCAGTGGTGTAGATCACCCCAGACTGCTTAAGAAGATGATCCATCTTCTATAATATGACTAAACAGCTAAAAGAAAGTGTGACACTGGGCATACTCTTTATTCAATGAGTAATTGGTGGAGTTACTGTCCCTGGAGCTGTTTAAGGAAATTTAGTGCCATGAGTTGTGGTGTAAACGTATTTAGTGTATTTAGCTGACATGGAGGTATTTGGTCACAAGTTGGACTTGATGATCTTGGGGGTTTTTTCCAACTTGATTTTGTGATTAAGTGGCTTGACCCCCCAAATGGGCCACAGAATCACTAATGATCTTTATGTCAATTTTTAATCATGAGAGTGAAAATAAATGTCAAACATCCTTTGAAATAAGAGAGAGCTTGTTTGTTAGCTAAGAAATTAAAATAGAACCTGGGCAGTGATTGACAGGTATATTTTGTAAATGGTAGAACATATATAAAACTATAGATAAGTTAAACTTGAGGAGGTATTGTGAATATGATTTATTATATAATTTATATTTAATTAAAAAATTTGGTACAGATTGAAGAAAAGTAGGAGATTTTTTGATTTATTAAGTCTGACTGAATGAATGAAGGGATAGGCTAACACAGGTGACACTGGGAGTTTTTACTACAGGTCAGCGGAGCAGGAAGAAGTCGATGAGGCCTTTTACCGACATCTGCATGTAGTCTCACGACCACAGGCCCTAGTTCTCATGGAGTACTTAAGCCACCCTGATATCTGCTGGAAAGCCATCACAGCTGCACACACACAGTCCAGGAGGTCTCTGTAGAGCACTGATGACAGCTTCTTGACATAGGTGACGAAGGAGCCAAAAGAGAGAAATGTGTTGTTGGACCTTGTACTAACAAATAAAGACTGCCTGGGGATGTTAAGGTTGGAGGGCAGCCTTGGCTGCAGTGACCATGAGATGCTAGAGTTTAGGATCCTATATGGAGGAAGAAGGGCAGTCAGTATTACTGCAACCCTGGACTTCAAGACAGGTAACTTTGTCATTTTCAGGAGCAGTCCCATGGGATACAGCTCTAGAAGTCAGGGGGTCCACAAAAGCTGTTTAATACTCAAGCATCACTTCCTGGACCTGCATGGATAAGCAATGAGCTTCTGACAAAACTCAAATAGAAGGAGGAAATTAATGGAATGTGGAAAAAGAGAAAGGAATTTGGGAGGAATATAGAAACATTGTCAGAGTGTGCAGGGATGCAATGAGAAAGGTAGATTAGGTCCATCACTTTTATGAGAAAAGGCTGAGGGAGCTGGGCCTGTTTACCCTCGAGAAGAAATTATTTTGAAGGGATCTTATCAATGCATACAAATATTTTAAAAGAGAATGTAAAGAGGATGGGGCTTCTTCTCAGTGATGCACAGCAACAGGACAAGAGTAATCAGGCCCAAGCTGAGCACAGGAAGTTCTGTTTGAACGTGATAGAAAACTTGTTTGTTTTGAGGGTGACTGAACACCAGAACAGGCTCTTCAGAGAGGTTATAAAATCTCCTTCTCTGGAGATACTTAAATCTGGACACAATCCTGTGCAATCTGCTCTTGTGGACCCTGTTTTAACAGCAAGGTTGGACTAGATAATCTCCAGAGGTCCCTGCCAAACCCAGCCATTCTGTGATTCTGTAATTCTGTGACTAATGGAAAGGAAAGAAAATATTTACTGTCCAGTAACTAATTACTTGGGTGAGGGAGGAAAGCAGGTAGTAGATCCATATTTTATGTTACCTAGGTTATTTATGACAAAACAAAAACTTCTTTCTTTAAATCTTTAGAGGAGTAAGATGGACATATTTTCTGCAGTTTCAGTAGCAAGCTTCCAGCATTGTGCTTTTTTTTCTATTAGATAAAGTATTGTATGCTTAGAAGAATTCCAGAGAATTTTTTTCTTGATGTTATAAATTAAATACAGAATTACTCCTCAAAAGCTGATGATACTTGGCATCTGTGACTAACAAGACAAGTGGAGCAAGCCACAGTTTTATGAATATAAGTAGTTAGTGGAACTTGGTATCAATGTCATAGGGATAAAGTGCAGTGCAAATGTTTTCACAAAACTGTATGCAGTCTTAGGAAGAAAATGACTGACTAATTTTAACCACATTTTTAAAAGAGTTATTAAATTGCAAAAAAAAAGTCAGAAGAAGAAGTCAGAATTAAAACACCATGCAGGAACTTATGTACAGAAGAAAAGTGATTATTTCTTTTAAAAGTGGACTTGAATGACCAGTGGAACGAATTCAGGTTGTAATACAATAAGCATGTAGAAAATAAATGTCACAGTTACAACAACTAGATTTTTGCAGTGGAAATGTCTAAAACTTACTTATGTTAATCAGCTGGGTCTAATGCAGAGCTTAACAACCAAAGTTTTCTAATTTTATATTGTTGGCATGATTGTTTTTTTTTTGCTCTTCAGGTAATACTTTCGAAAGGTACAAAACTTGATAGAGTCAAGACCTCTAATTTGTTCCTAAAATATCTCTTTCCTTGTTTTTCCTCCCCACCCACGCCCCGTAATCCTGAAAACAATGCAATATGAACTGTTCAACTTGATCTCATAGAACTGATTGGATTTTGTGATTTTGCCATGTTTAAACTTGTCACAGTTAAAAAAATGTGTCTGTTTTTATTTGTGTGTGTGTGAAATTCATACAGCAGTAAGTGATGCCGGATTTTATATTCCTTGAATTTTCTAACTTCATAATTATGATTATTACACATAGTCACTAGGAGCTGAGTGAGCAATTGCAGCATATGGTCAGCCCTTGATGCAGATCTGCTCTAGTTAATGTTTATGCTTTAAAATTTCTGAATCAATGAAAGTAAAAAAACAGGAAATGCAACAACCACAAAACTATAGTGTCTTCTACTTCATTATTTTTACATTCATTCTCTGAAACTTTTCTAAAAAGTGAACTTTTTCAACCATTCAATCCCAAATGTAATGTAAAACCAATGAGTACACTAACATCAAGTGAGCATTTAATCTCTCAGAAGTACGGTGGTCTGGTTTGCAATTGTGAAAGCTTAGAAAGCTTACCTGGCAAATGTGTTCTTCTTTGGGTAGTTAGAACAGCTTAAGCTGTCCAAAATCACACACCAGTGGAGAGATTAGCAATGTTTGTGTCTGTCATTTTCAAATATTCATTAAATATATTAAAAGCTTTTCAGTCTTATTCACTGTGAGAATGTTGTTTGTTTTCTTCTAGATTATGCAATGTTCTGCCATACAAATTGGAACAAAATATTTGCTGTGAGTCACCTTCTACTGAAAAATTTCAGACTCCTGATATTACTCAAGTTCCAAAATGTCGATAGAAAATGACTGATGCACATCTATCATTCATTCTGAAGTGGATGGACTGACTGATAATCAATTTTTAACCAATGTAACATTTTGAGATGTCAGAGTTCAATAGGATTTAGAAATATATTAAAACAGTCAAATTCCAAGGAATTTTGAGGCAAAACCCTGTTTTAATAAGTTATATTACCGTGTTTGAATTTTGTTGATCCTTATTTTCCTCTTCCAAAATAATATAAAGGATATGAATTATAAAATTAGGGACCAATGAAATAGGTGACAGATCAATATTGTGGAGAAATTATTTGTCAGAGAATACAGTTTTGAAAAAGACATGATGGTGGGGGCACGTAAGATTTATGGAAGATAAAGTTTTTCTTCTTCATTATCTTGTGGTAATTACCAAATGCCAATGAACTTAGAAAATTAATATAAACAATTAAACATTAGTGTAGAGGTTGATTGCAAAAAATTTAGTGTCTTGAGAAATAAGACACTACATGTAACACTTCATGTAAGTCCACTTGAGTTATAAATCACTAGATACCTTAATCTTTCTCTGTAGCTGGAATTCAGCTTGGGCGTTCACAGGAATTTTGAAACAATGTTATGCTCCTATCTCCTTCCAGGGTAATATATTGCCCATCATGCCTATCTAGTGTCAGAAGTAGAGGACTAACAGTTGATCACACAGCCAGTGCTTCACTCACCAATTTTTTGAGTGCTAAAGGTCAGAAGTTGACCAGTGCTACCAAAGGTGATGATGCTATGAGGGTGATGAGGCACTGACAGAGATTCCCCAGAAAAGCTGTGGTTATCTTGTGGGGAACGAATTCCCAAGTACAGGTTTTTATCTACAAGGTGTCCATCCAGTTGACTACAGTTGTTGTTTTGTGTTAATGTGTATCTACCTAGTCGACTATAATTGCTGATGTTTGTATTGACTATTTGTTGTTAATGTTGTATGTCTTGGTGTCCACTCAGTTGACTATAGCTGTTGATGTTTGTGTTAATGTATGTCCCAAGTAGTTGACCACAATTGTTGTTTGTATTGACTATTTGTTGTTAATGTTGTAGGTCTTTGTAAATTGTTAATATTCCTAGTTGTCTGTCCCTTACCCTGTCCCAGTACTCACTCACACCGATGCACATCTCCATTACCCCCTCCCAAAATGGCGCTTGGCAAATAGGGGAACAGCAAGTCCTCCTGGGACCCAATTTGGTAATAAAAACCCCTAAAAATAACGAGCCAATGTAACATCCCAGACAAAAAAAAAAGAGTACTCCCAGGTAGGGAAAACAGTAGAGAAGATTAAACCACAAACCAGCAGGTTTTTTTTTTTATCACCTTATCACCATGACCCAACAGCACCTGGTCAACAGGACATCCCTAGATGAAGAGCCAACCAACATTTTTCTGAGGACTCCATGAGGACAGAAGCCCCAGCTCTGCCGAGAGACAAAGCTGTGTATCTCCTCCTCCTCAGCATCAGCCATCGGGAGCAGTGGTGGTGTGCACGACCCCTCGGGCTCCCACCCAAAGCTGTCTTCAATAAAGGCCTTAAAAAGGAGCTGGTCTCCTGGCCCATTTATTACATATCTCACCCCTGTAAGTCTTCAAAGGCCAGGCTGAAGGGAGCTTTGCAAATGTTGGTCTAGGGAAAATTGTCCTTGACCATGGCAGGAGGATTAGAGTTATTATAATCCCATGGCATGATCTTTAAGGTCCTTTCCAACACAAATCATTCTTGGCTTTGTTCAGCCTGGAAAAGAAAAGGCTTAAGGATCACTAGTTGTGGCTTTCCAGTACCTGAAGAGAGCCTGGAAAAAAGGTGGAGAGCTTTTTACCAGAGTGTGTTGGGATAGGACAAGGGGGAAATATCTTCAAACTGAAAAAGAGTAGGTTTAGATTAAATACTAGTTAGAAATTCTTTACTGTGAGTGTGGTGAGGCACTGGACAGGTTGCCAAGAGAGGTTGTGGATGCTCCATCCCTGGAAGTATTTAAGGCCAGATGGGATGGAGACCTGAGCAACTTGGTCTAGTGAAGGGTATCTCTGTCCACATCAGAGGGGTTGGAACTAGATGGTCTTTAAGATCCTTTCCAATTCAAACCATTCTCTAATTCTCTGATTCTATGCTGTGTAACTATCTAGGATTCTGTGAAAAATAGTAGCAAAGGGAAAAATGTAGTCCCCACTTTTTGTTCTTTTAATTTACACTGTTTTTAAAAACTCATTGGTTAATGACATGAAACAAAGAATTCAGCAATGAAGATCATCCTGAGTTATTTGAATCAAACTAGTTTTCTACAAGAGCATATTAATGATTTATTATATTTTGTCTCTTCAAAATAAGAAGTCACAGTTTTCTGAATGAGTCTTAATGCTACCTATGTTTGTTATGTTGCTCCTGAAGACGTTCCTCAATCAAAGCATTCACCAGTTTATGTCATGAAATGTTTACTAAACCGTACCTTGTTGTGTGCAGATCCATGAACTTACTGGTTCATGGATAAGAATTGGCTTTCCTAAGTTCATAGCCATCTCCTGCTGTCTAAACCAATTATATACTATCACATTAACTGGACATTAATTCTTACTATTCAATAACATTTCAAAAGTAAGTTCTTAGGAAAAAGCTAATAGCCCTTTGTGGGCGCTGCTGATGCACACAGAGAGAGAGAGAACAAACACGCACCTGACTCCAAGTTGGGTGAACAGGAAAAGAGAGCTTTATTTACATGATGAGACTATTTATAGGAATCTATCAATGGTCAAGGATTGGACAGGTGAGGATCAGACCTCTTGACTTCACTGGCTCCTCACCCATCATTCAAATGATCTATTCCTCCACAGAGGAATGTAAACTATTCTTGTTTACCAAAAGGAGAGCGTGAGAAGCTGTTAGAAAAGTGTCTAAACCTCAGAACATCAGAAGGCCAGACTCCAGGGGCAACAGATCTTAAATGCAACAGCCCAAGAGAGGTATTGGTTGCCTCGTCTCCACCACTCCTGGTTTGGTACGTGGTGAGGCTGAAGGTGTGTTTCCAGAAGGCCTCTGCACGCAGAGCACGTGCACACACCACATACACACCTACACACATGGCCACACTGATACCAGCACACACACAGAGCACTGCCACCAACGCCCACAGCATCACGGACCTCATACCTCTTCCCTCTCTTGCTGAGGAGGTGGAGGTCCTCTAGTGAGAATACATAGTTATGTGCAATTTGGATTCCTCCCAACCCAGCTGCAGACACCCAGGCCTCCCTTGCTGCAGTTCCTGACACCCTGGCCACACGGGCCCCTATGCCACATTGTACAATTGCTGCTGCTTACAATCACTCACTTCAGTCTCTCTACTGGCTGGCACTGCAAGCACAGAGACCCCCTGGCCCATGGCCTGATTCCAGTTGTCACACTCATGCCCCCATACACACACATGCACACAGAATAGGAAGTCCTTCAGCCAGGAAGAAGTTAGAAAATAATTCAATTGGAAGATGGGACAGACTGTGCAGATCATGTATGGCTCATGGTCAGACAATTGTATTGACCACCAAATTCTTTATGTATGTCTGGCTCTTTTTACCCCCTTATCCTCTCTTTTCCTATACTTGTTCCACCCCAAATCATCTGAAGATATCCTTTCACCCGTCTTTGACTCCTCCCTAACATTCTTATAAAGTGCTCTGTCTCTGCATTCTGTAATGTCTGGCATTGCCTCATCAGGATGGCTTTCATACCCAGTCACTGGGGCTGAGGCAGCCCTGGGACTGTCCTGGGAGGCATTCAAACAGGGTGTCCCTTTCTCTGAGTCCTGAGTCCCTTGAGACTCACAGTTCTGTCTGCCACAGTGCCCTTGTGGTACTATGAATTTAAGATGATAAGCCTTGTTACCTTGTAGGCTTATGGTTCCAGTTTTGGGCCTGGTAATAGCCTGCCAGGGTGTTACTTGGGTTTCCCTGCTCCTCTGTGAATTTATAGATGAGCTTTTAGCACACAGCCTAACATAATCAAGGTAAAAGAGGAAAGTAAAATACTTTAAAAAGCAAACCCCTTGAAATAATTAATTTGGAGTCCTCAGTTATTGCTATTGATCATCATTTTGTTATTCAGCAACTGTTTTAATAGAATAATCCTTGCAAGGGGGCAATCATCCTCTTATAAAGAAATAGAGATATATAGAAGCACTCCATATTAAGTTAGTCAGAAATACCTTATTGTCTTTATAAGAGCTAGATAGTATTTATTAGATAGGTTGTGATATTTGGAGCAATTTCATATAATTGTAGTCAAATATGATGATAATCTAGGTCTGCTTAATAGTTTTCGGGAATAGATGGGCATCTCTAAAGAGCAGATCATTCTGTAATTAGTGTAAGTTTTATGGGATGGATGTGTTTATAAAAATCTGTCTCTCTGTAAGGGCTGCTGCTGAGGGAACCTGAGCAGGTAATTTAGTCTCATGTCATGGTTTCATTCAGATAGAGTTAAGTTTCTTCCTGGTAGCTGATATAGTCCTGATCTTTGGATTTAGGGTGAAAATAATGTTGATAACACACTGATGTTTCAGTTGTTGCTAAGCAGTGCTTACACTGTCAAGGTGTTTCCAATCGGAAAGGAAGCTGGGAGAGCACAAGCATCTTGGAGAGAACACAGCCAGGACAGCTGACCACAGCTGGCAAAAGGGCTATATCTCTACCATATGTCATCATACTCAGCTTATAAGCTCTGGAAAAAATTGAGCAGGAACCATTGCTCAGAAAGTGTCTGTGCATCAGACAGTGAATGGTGAGCAGTTGAATTTGGGCAGCACGTGTTTTGTATATTCTATTATTATTACTATTATTATTATTATTATTATTATTATTATTATTATTATTATTTACATTCCCCTTTCTTTTCTGTTCAATTCAAATGTCTTTATCTCAACTCAGAAATCTGAGATTCTTTCTCAATTCTCTCCTCCATCCTATTGCAGGAGGTAGGGAGGACATAGAATTTAGCTGCCTGACAGGTTCCACCACACACCTGGAAACCTACCTTTTGGGAAGTGGAGGTTGGGGAGTGTGCATCACAAATGCTGTTCCTGCCTGTGTATTATACATGGAGCTCTTTAGAGATACCTCCATGACTTTATGAGGATTCCTCTTCCAATGTGAGTGCCATCTCTGGCTCAGCTCAGGGTGTAGGATGAGGTAAATACACACAACTTTGGGGTAACAATAACAGTACATTTCACACCTAATGGTATTTGGAGGTTGCAAAATAAAACACCATCCCTGCCTGAACGGAGAACACAGTATGTGATTCTGGTCTAATCAAATGGGTTTCCTTGAATAATATTGGACACTTAAATCTTCCATTTTTCCAGTGATTTACAAAAGAAGTATGGTTCACAAAAACAATGTGCTACTTTTTAAAGCAAAACGTGCAAATTTTGCCTCCTGCAGATTCAGGCTGGCTTCTCTTCTACTTGTCATCAATGACATTTCAATTTGTGTCCTGCATTAATATCCATAACAGTGTTATCCCTTTTATGTAGACTGGGCTTTTAGAGAACACTTCTGAGATGTTATTGTTCTCAGTAAGTAGGGGTAGTGATGCACATGATGATAAAAAATGCAGTAGATTCCAATTAACTTTCTTTTCTATTTTCTTGGCAAAAACAACAGTAAATAACATCAAAACTTGCTTTCATTACTACAGTCAGTAATTATGATTACACCACAGGGCCAGTCTCCTGTTATAAAAAGGTGTCACTTAAGGAGATTTTAAAGAAGAAAAAAAAAATTAGATCTAGAGGTGCACTTTTAATATTTAAACTCTAGAAGTGGTTATTTTAGAAATAATTACCCACAATTAGGGACAAAAATATATAGCATACAGATTATTTTATTTTTCAACTAATCTTCTAGTAAGCTGGTCAATTTTAACTATTTGGTAAATATTCAAAGAGTTGGTCAATACTAAAAATTTCACACTTGTTTAAACAGTTAATTAATGTCTTTACTGTGACAATATACATCACAGCCTTATCTTTTAAGAAGAAATGTGAGTTCAAATTAAGTGACTACTATTAAGTAAAATCACCACCCCATAAACTACAATCACCAATAACTGATGTTGCCAGATATACAGGTTTCATACCAGATCCATAACAGATAGGTATGATGAAGATGAGATTTTTACTGTTGTCACAATGCAACCTACAAAAATATTGCAAAGTTACAAAGAATAATTTTTGATTTTTTTTTCTCTCACACTAAGCTCTGTCACCTCTATCTAAATGAGATAGGATTTTCACATGACACAAATATTTGAGCTCAGGCAAAAGGCTTTTTATTTCAGTTCTTGTTAGGATCTATTAATAGAGAAAGAGTTTTGTCATATGTCTTATATATCTTCATATATATTTTCCTTAAAGGTTAAAAATAGTTCATTATTATTTGGCACCAAAGGTATGTTTCTTCAACATAAATATGTCTGTGTACAAACTACCATATTTTAATTGTACACTTTAAGTCATATCATGAACTGTGTTGCAAAACTCAGTTCTCCATATAACAGGTTCAACTGAATGACAGATTTAGAATGCATAGAGCTGTTGAATTACAAATACAATGAAAGACAGTATTCAACCCTTAAAAATGTGGATAAAAAGTACTCAGGATGAATTATTATGGGGCTGAGACATGCAGAGACCCAGTGCAATAGCACTTTGGAGGAATTCCTCTGATCCACTGTGGAAATCTACAGCATCACCTTCTCAACTTAGCAATTATAACAAAATTTTATAGTCAAAGGGGAAGAATAGGCACTTACTGAAAATAAGTCTTATCCTAAAATGACCATATAAAACTTTATGTAAGGATTCTTCGACTATAAATGTAACCTAGTGATTTTCTCATCTCTTGCTGTTTACATTGCAAATATCTAAAATTGTGTGACAAATTTAAAACTAAGAGTTGGATTGATTTTCCTAAATGGAGGTAACAGGTGACATTTGAGACATTCAAATCTTCTTTGTGAGCTTGGGAGGCATCACAAAAAACCTACCAGCCTTGAGGGTCTTGGTGTCAGGCTGCTTGAGGTCAGGCAATGTACATTACATACCTAGAGTTAAAAACATCTGTGTGTTTCTTTGCAGACAATAAAATCTCATCCTTGTTATCTTTCCATCTTCTATGATTTAAAACAGAACAAGTGGGATTTATTTCTCATATATTTTCAAGGAGGTATATATATTATATATTTGCAATTAACATCAGAGAATCTGGAGATGTAAATATTGTAATAGAAATAAATTATTTGGGAGACCTTATAAATAGTTTAATGCTTTCTCAAGTATTGTTAGCACTAAATGGCAAAATTCAATGAGTAAGATTCAAGATAAAATAGTTTAACTTAACAGATATTCTTATAACAAGTATTGATGTGCTTACTTTAGGTGATAGAAGCTGTTACATTCTGTCTTTTTGCCAGAAGTGGTTTGAATGTATTCATAAAACAAGTCTAAATTATCTTTCAAGTCTGAAAACTCAGCCAGCTACTGATGTATCATTACAGATAAAATCATGAGATTACTGATATTGATACTGATACACTTGTACTCAATAAAAACATTCTTCTTTCCTGTCTATTTGCTGCCTATGAGAGTGCTCTGGAATTCTTCTGAGGACAAACTATCCCAGACTCTGACACCTGACTTCTTATGTCCATATATTACCTAAGAAAATGATGGCTATGTAGTGTTGCAGATGAAATAAAGCCTTAAATGAAAGGCAAAATTCTTTAAGGCACAAACACACAGGTGTCTGTATGATGATAGAATAAAATTTTGGTTTATATTACAGCATATAAAAAAAGGGTAGTTATCTCACTGCAAAGGAATGTTCATGTCAAATTAAAAACTTCAAATTTAAACCTAAACTTCCATTATTTCAATATCTTGTTCTGCCTGCTATTTAGAATTAGGTTTGCATCCAAATACAATTTGGGTTTTAAATATGAGATGTAAATTTGTTCTGGAACTTGGGGGTGTAGGGCTGGGGTTGCTCTGGCTGCCCTCCAGCCTACCTCTCTCTGCTTGGGACAGTGGGACAGCCCTGGCTTCCAGACCCAGCCCTGCTGCCCAGGGGAGCCCCTCACCCTCAGGTGCTGAGAACACCCGAGCCCATGTGCCCTGACACACCTGTACCTTGACATCTGCATTGGCTAAAGGCTGTATTTCACAGTTCAAATACCTAAATCCATATCAGTAGAGAATAAAATGTTTATTATTATTAATTTACATTGATCCCATAAATGTCATGTAAGCTTTATGGAACAGATAAAAAGACATGGTCCATGAAATGAAAAGCTCACCATCTAATTTTAGAGAAGAGAGTAAGCAAATAAGTCATACTGCCGAAGAGAGTCATCAGAAAAGGTTTCCAGATGCAAAAAAAAAAGTAAGCTGATGTGGAGCTGCACATGTAGGCTAGAAAAATGACAATGTGAATCTCCTTAAGCTGAAAAGGTATACTCCCTAAGGCTCAATAAGAATAAAAAAATATATTTTCATGTTTTGGCACTGAAATCAAGCAAATGACCCTGTATGAGAATATCATGCATAAAAATAGGATTAAGGGAATACTGATTGTATCATTCTGACTTCATAAATGTGCAAATTAAATAATGAAACACGGCAATTTTGTTTTAACAGAAAACACACTGTGAGAATACAGGGAGTTCATTTCAGAGAAATCCAATGGAGGAAATATGAAAATCTTACACTACTGGCTCTCACTAGGCACTTACATAATGCCAGATTTTTCATATCACACATTAAATAGTTTTTGGCAGCTCATACTAGGCAGTGTTATTAATGAAAAATTGTTTTAAAAATTTGGCAGCACTGGTGTGAAAGTGAAACTAATCATAATGGTCTGCTGTGGGAATTATTTCAAGACTGACAGAATTATATTTGTTTCATTAACAGAGAGTAATTTTAAAAGGTAAAAATACACAAGAAACATTTCTTGAAATAAACGGATCCAGTAACCAATTAGATGTGACAACAACTTCCTGTAAATTTGTGGTTTTGTAGATACTCCATATTGAATAACCTATAAAAATATGACATGGACTAAAGCAGTTGGATAATTTCCAGTTACTATTCCAATTTTCCAAATGCTTTTCTTAATGTAGACAGTCCCTTAGCCTTGTTCGGACTGTCTTTGATTTCTTTTGTATATCATATAATCATCAAGCTCAGTTCATACTTCAGGATAGAGATCGAAGTTCTAATTCTTTGGAAAAATCTATGGACTTGCTTATATTTATATATTGAGGGCAATATGCCTAAGCTTTATAGGTAGTACTCAGGGCATGAGAAGCAGATTATATGTTTACAGCAATGGTGCAAACCTAAGCAAAAACACCACCAAGGAGTACTGAAAGCAGATATGTTAAAGACAGGAAAGGCCATCCAACCTGCCAAGTTTTCTCTCGGAATCTGTTTTCATGTTTTCCCCAAGATGTGTAAAAGTTCTTGTCTGGCAGTTCGTGTGCCCGAGGTGAAATAAATCTGAGCTCTTTAGTTTTCTCAGTCTCAAGGTTGTTTATTATTTTCTTATCTGTAATATTTTCTCTCAGCCCAGCGAGGTCTGTCTTGCAGGGCAGCCATGGCACTCTCTCTGCCCCTTCAGGGCGGTGTTATCTTTTTATACTAAAAACTATGTATATGATGTTTACAATTATTTCCCAATTACTATCATCAATGTTAGACAGTGAACTTCTATTCTAAACCAATCCAAAAGTGCCAACTCCACAATAGAAAATGGAGATGAAGAAGAAGAACAAAGAAAGACCAAACACGTGCTTTTTCCTCCATCTTGTGCTCTAAAATTCCCAATCCCAAAAATCCTAGAATCTATAATTTCACTTTATGATAACACTACTTAAACT
>VXBI01011925.1:228465-241298 GCA_013397375.1 Toxostoma redivivum
GAGGTCTGTCTTGCAGGGCAGCCATGGCACACTCTCTGCCCCTTCAGGGCGGTGTTATCTTTTTATACTAAAAACTATGTATATGATGTTTACAATTATTTCCCAATTACTATCATCAATGTTAGACAGTGAACTTCTATTCTAAACCAATCCAAAAGTGCCAACTCCACAATAGAAAATGGAGATGAAGAAGAAGAACAAAGAAAGACCAAACACGTGCTTTTTCCTCCATCTTGTGCTCTAAAATTCCCAATCCCAAAAATCCTAGAATCTATAATTTCACTTTATGATAACACTACTTAAACTCCTGTGACTTTTAGGTTCTCATATAAAGCTGGTAATTTGTTTAAAAGGCTATAATCAAACCCACAGATGTTTTGGGCATCATTCCAGGGTCTCAGAGCCCCCTGACCAGGGTCTCAGCAACTCTGGACTCCCAAAGGGATGTCTTAGACTCCAACAGTTTTCATTGCATATTGCCCACTCTTGTCATCTCTTATAGGTTTTCTGTTTTAACAGATAACTGTAGTTTTTCTTTTAGATCTTTATCAGATCAGATAATTTTCCAGTAAAAGGAATCATTATTTTCTCGAATCTTTGCCACTATTAACTTTAACACTTATATCTCAATAAAGTATTTATTGTATCTTAATAAAATACTTATCAGAGTATTCCTGAATATTGTGCAGAATATGACTGAAATAATGTATCCTTTTAGCTACATCTTGGCTGTGAAGTTCAGATTTGCCTTAGGCCCCAGACTAGACAGTAGTCTTTTTCAAATTTAGGGCTGCTGTAGACATTGAAAGTAGTGTTTCCCATCTCTTTTTGCTATAGGAATGTTGCAGCGGAATATCTTCTGCAGTCTTCTTCTTGTTGGGAGAAACCTGAAGTTAATCATTCACGTGTGCTCCAAATGAAACTTTCTGCACTCGAAGTTGCTCAGTTCCTCATGTTAACTACAACATCCCTGTTACCACGTTGCTGCCAGCCTGCCCACAGCTGCAGGGGGAGCAGAGCAGCTCCTTCTGTTGCTGATGCTGCAGGAAGCAACCTTCATTCAACATCTGCTTGCTGTTCTGCCCAGCAAACTGCAGCCACAGCATTTCCCAAATCCTGCAACACTGAGCTGCATGGAAGGCTTTGCTCTGTGTTGGATGGGTGAAGATGATATAGTCTCAACACACGTTTTCTCCTGTGTCTGAAGAGACTTTATGATGTCTTTCACTGCACCTCATGTGTTTTGTGTTCCTTATGATATTTTGCACTGTCCAGGTGACTTGAATCCAGCACAGTTCTTGAATGCAGCAATGAAGACCTACAGTATAAATCATGATTCCTGGTGGATTCCAGGAGTCTAAGTCCTTTAAAGGCTATAAAGGGATATTTCAGGGCATATCCCTTTGGCCATCTGATTTTCACTGAAATAGTGAAAATATAATGCAGGTTTTACAGATGAAGACTGTACAAACAGAACAAGTTTGTAAGAGGAATTTTGTCCATCTCTAATATGGTAGTATTTCAAGCTAAAATGGTATGAAGTCCTGAAGAGTAGGCAGGTATAAATAAAATGTTTTTTTGCATACTGTGAGCACATTAGTGTTTTCCTTCAAAAAGACATGCATCAAATTCTCAAACGCCATTTTTTCCATTATGGTCTAGGTCTCTGGAAAGACAATGACTTACAGTGAAATGCCTGACAAACAATTAGTTCTAACTGTATTGGCATGACAACTAGATGTCTTTTTAAATATCTTTGCAGCTTTAGTGAATTCTGAGAAGTTTCAGATTTTCACATTTCCAATAAAACCAGAAGTGGACATATTAAATACCTAAATATTTTCCATTAGAGAAGCTCATACTGTTTATTCATGAACGCTTTTGTTGATTTATGATATGATGCATGGAGCTTATATTCTTCTGGTAGTTTCAGATGAAAATTAGAGGCTAAAGGATTTTACAGCATACCTTGAAAATGTGCATAAGCATAATGAGCAGAAACTAAACATTATCTCAATTGCAACCTGAAGAATGAGACACTGATATTATATACAATATATGCTAATATATTTGGTAACCCTCCCTTACATTTTTAAGAACCAGTATTGTGACAGTGCCCTTATATTTTAATTTTTGTGGAGACAGACTCTCAAATAACATCCTTCTAAACTTATAAACTGTAGGAGAATAGTTTGTAAGGATAGTGCAGAAGGCAATTTTTCTCAATGAATTACAGCTGTACTGATTACGGAGGAGTAGAAACATCCTTGCCTGTCCAATGAGGATGGGTGTTTTTATAAAAGAGTGGGCTGGCTGGCCACTGGTTGTAGTCTACTGCAGTTTGGGATGGAGTTTGCTGGCTGTGCTGTGAGGAGGAAGGGACATGTGGTTGTGCAAGGGACAGATAAGGTAAGAAGATGCTATGTGAGGCACAGACAGGCTTAGGTGGCTGGGTAAGAGACAGGTTGGACTTAGCCAGTCATTCAGAAGGAAGAAGAAAACTTGCAGAGAGGAGAGGAGTCATTCTATGTGGAGCTGCCTGTGAGGAAAGGAGTCAGTGGGAGAAAGCATGAAAAGCTTTTATTAAAAGACTGGTGGTGGTGTCAGTTGTGTCCTTATCGACAACTGCAACAATAAATCATGCTAGGAAATGGAACCACTCTACCTACTACCCACCAACATGTAGAATTTCAAAGGTTCTGTGGTGCCACTGTTATATTCTCTCTGAGAGATTTTAATAAGGGGAGCTAAATTCTCATTAGTTTTAGCTTCTTAGTGGTCTCACAGGGATTGCAGAAGTGTAATTTCAGGCAAAAAAAAAGCATGGTGAGATGTATCAAGGTTCATATGTGAAATACAATTCTACATTATGTGTATGAAATAAAGATGGGAAAAATAAATAAAAAGCAATCTGATCTGAAACTACCACTGCCCAAGAGTAGCTAAAGGTTTGATACCTCCCTACAGGTGAACATTCTATAGAAACTCACATGCAGAGGACACAGTATCTCTCATGTCCTCATTTTTGTTTTCCAGCATACCAATATCTTTGCCAATTTATTGAGAACCGTCTATGTTCTAAGAATCCTAAAGCATGAGACATGATTGTAAATCAAGGAATTAACTCATTAGCTGAAAAGTTAACTTTGTCAAGTTTCATTTTGCATAATACAGTCACAGAATTAGGTTAGAAAATACCTTAAAGACCATTGAGTCAGACTTTTGACTTGATCACCACCTTGTCAACTGGACCATGGCACTAAGTGCCATATCCAGTCATTCTTTTAAGACTTCAGTGGGTGGTGACTCCTCCGCCTCCCTGGGAAGCCTGTTCCAATGCTTAGAAACACTTTTCATGAAGAAATTCTTCCTAATATCCAATTGAAACCTCCCCTGGCACAACTTGAGGCCATTCCTTCTTGTCTTATCACTTGTTATTTGGGAGAAGACACCAACCCCCACCTCACTACAGCTTCCTGTTAGGGAACTATAGACAGAGAGGGTGACGGACCCCTGAGCCTCCTTTTCTCCAGAATAAACAAACTCACCTCACCCAGATGCTCATCATAGGACTTATTGTTATAATCTCTGGGCATGATGTTCATTGTAAATTCTCATCAGGCTGAACACACCAGACCACATGTCAGGGAACTTGTGCTTTTATCATACAGTCACTTTAACTCTGGCAACTAGCCCACTGTGTAGCCTCAAAGGTGCTGGCTAACAAGCCCTTAAATTCTCAATACCCTTTGTAAAAAGTGGAGGCTAACAAGTGCTTAAATTTTGTATGGTACATTTCTATAAGTTCTCAACTCCCACAACACCCCTTCTCAAAGGTGCTGGCTAAAAAACCACAACACACCAATGCTCAAAGGGATCCTCTAACAAGCCCCAACACATTTCCACAAGCTCTCCGCTCTCAGAAGAAAGTCTGGTACAGAGTATGGGGAAAAAATACAACAGCTGTGTTTTGAAGTCAAAGCAACAGAGGAGTGAAATAAAGACACAAAAAGGAGAGAGTGAACAAAGAATATCACCAGTCCTTAGATCCCACATTCATCCTGCTGTGAGCATGGTCCAGAGCTAGGCTGAAAGAGAGGGAAAAGAGAGCAGGGGGTCCTAATCCTCTTAGTTTTCTAGTTAAACTGATGCATACCTATTATGTAAACTAGATTTTTTCTGCTTTTTGCTCACATATGCACAACCCCTCCTTCAGCCAGTGAGTTGGGGTAGGGGGACATGATTGAGCACAAGTCTCAAGGTAGAACAGGAAGCTGGTTCAAAACAGCACTGCTCCACTTCCATGGGATACTCTCCTCTGACCATACTTTTGCTGTTGTAATGGGCAGAATGTTTGAAGCAAAACATGCTCAGGTCTGGTCCTTCCCACTTACCTTCTAGACCATTCACCACCCTCATTGCCATTCTCTGGACATGCTCCAGCACTTCAGTGTCTTTTTTGAAGCGAGAGTCCCAAAAGTGGACACAGTACTCAAGGTGTGGCTCAGCAGTGATGCGAATGGGGGAGCAATCATGGCCCTGGTCCTGCTGGCCACACTGTTTCTGATACAGGCCAGGACACCATTGGCTTTCTTGGCCACCGGGGCCCACTGCTGGCTCGTGTTCAGCTGCTGTCAATAAGCACCCCAGGTCCTTTTCTGCTGAGAAGCTTTCCAGCTACTCTCCCCCTAGCCTGCAGCTCTTCATGGTGATGTTGTGACCCAAGTGCAGGACCCAGCACTCTGCCTTGTTGGAATCCCATCCTGTCGACCTGAGCCAATTGATCCCATACACTAAAGGGACACATAGATGCACTGTGTATTGGAACAGGTTGCCCATTCCACACAGACTCTTCACCATCTTTAGCATTCCAGATGTTAACTATTTCCAGGGTTAAAAGCATGTCTGTACATCTGTTTTTCATTTTTCCAGTTTTAACCTGGGCTCTTTCACTAGATTAAACTGACAATTTCAATAAGGCATTTCCTTGCTACTTATGTTTTAAGCTACTGAATAAATTTCTGTTCAATAAAATAAATTGATTGATTTCTTATATTTGTGTTAGAAATTGTTTTCACATCCAAATACTTGATGTTGCAGTTTTCTGCATCTATAATTACTAAATATCTTATCAAATATGGGGATTAGAACAGTGCCAGTATATTCTCACACAAGCATTGTTTTACCTATAGTACTTTTTAGCTACTTAAAGAAGAAGAGATGGAAAGTTTCCTTAGACTGTATTTTTCATGAATTGTACATCAGTATTAGAAATGATAAATTATCCAGTTCACTTACTGGGTACCAGGTAGCTTCTGTCTACTACTTTTTGAATTATTTTAAAGTTGCTCATGTCAGTAATTTCTGAGAGAAAAGTAGGCTTGTCTTTGCATAGTAACCTGAGAGAAAGAACAGCTTACCCCTTGGAATTTCACTTTGAACTGAAATAGGTTGAAGAGAAAGTAGATTTCAGTTCAATTTTTGTCATGAGGGAGTTTTTTTAGAATTCTAAAATCATATTCAAAGCATTCCTTTTGTCATAATATGTAACTAAAGTTGTAAGCCTACATTCAGTTCTATCTTATTTCTTTTTCTCTTATTCTATACTCTAAATGTCATTCATCTAAATGGAAGCTTCAGAAGCAGCTTATTAAAAACTTTATCAAAATGTAATGCACATTTCAGAAAAGAGATGGACTACATCTCTCAAGGAAGAGCATTCATCAGAAAGTTTTAAAATGACAGGCAGGTTTCTAATATCTTTCAAACATATAAAACAAAGGTCTTTGCAAAAGGAAAAGTATGCATATGGACTCGTTCCTTGTAAAAATATATTCAAATTTTGAATATTTGCAATAAATATAAAACGTGATACATAATATGATAGAATTTTTCCCTTTTAAAAAGTCTTTTCCACTTCACTGCAATGTTTTGCACCAAAGAGCAAACTCAAATTATGCCAAAAAGGCATACAATGGCATACAATTTACATGAAAAAACAAATAGCAGTGAGTATGACAAATAATTAATGTAATATAGTCTCTTACCACAATATAATAATTCTCCAATAATTCTGCCAACACCACACATGTATTTTAAAGCTAACTGAAAGTGGCACAAACAAGTTATGTTCAGTGTTAAAATACCACATAAACCTATAGATTTGTCTTTAATCTTCTACATCTATACCTAAAGGTACCACTGTCTGATTGACTATCCATTTAGTGATGGTTTGTAATAAGATCACTGTAATCCAGATGTAGCACAGCAAAGATGATGTGGTACTCCCCTCCTAAACCTCATCACCAAACTGCCTGTGGGCATCTGATGATGGAAAGTACAACAGGACATACAAACACAGTGTGGAAAATATTTAATTACTTCTGTTTTTCACCTTTATGGACTATAAATGGACAGATATGTAAAGTAGAGGGTGATTTATGCAACAGAAATAATCAACAGCGAGGGAACTGCTATGATGTTTCTCTTATTTATTATTTCTTTTAATAAAGAGGCATATGTGATTCAGCTACATGAGGTAAGAAAGGAAAAGGATGCTATAAAAGCCAAAGAGAACAGGAAGAAGAAAGAAGATGTGCAATTTCAGAAGAAGGAAAATAATTTCCTTTTGACGCGAAGATACTCTGTAAGAAGAAATTAAAAAAAGATGTAATTCCAAATAACCCTCTGACTGCTCTAATTTGGACCAGTGAAAATATCATCCCCTAATTTCATTTTGAATTTTAAGGAAGAGAAAAAAAGAAAGGATAAGATAGGGCAACACAAAAAAAAAAGGGGTAATGTCCTGGCTTACAATTCAAAATGTATTCTATCACCATCTGTTGAAACGAGAGAAGGGCTGATCCTTATCTCCATGGGAGATATCTTCTGTTAATGGGCCATTAAGTACTACTGCCTGACTGATAAGATTACATCATCCCATTGGGAGATGCTCCAGCCACGGGAGGGAGCCATGCTGTCTTGGTTTGAGAGACAGGGATTTGCTAAGGAAAGGCAAGAAACCTTTTTCCCGAGATGGAGACCACAACCCCCTCCTTTCCAATCACTATAATTTGAAATCAGACTCTTTCAGGCAGAAGATATGGGGATAGGAATAACAGTTCTTTACTAATATATATCTAACCAGGCAAACAGCAGAAAACAACAACAACTTTAGAAATTGACAACAAAACAGAGCCGTACAGCTCAATTCTAGTCCCTTTTTGGCCAAAAGCTCCCTGTCCTGAGCTCAGTTCCCGGTGCTGTGGGCAGGGCCGGTCCCACACAGCTGCAGAGGGCTGGGTGATGGTGGCAGTGGTGGCTCAGGGGTGAGAGGGAGGCGAGGGGGCCAATCTTCCTCACGGTGCCGGCCGTGCTGCTCAGCACCAGGTAGTAGGTAACAGGGGAAAGCAGCAGGGTGAGGTCCAAGCAGCAGGGAACATGGTCTCCGGCATTGAAAACCGCGGGGAGGATGCCAGGCAGGATCCCCGGCTGTCCTTTCCAACTCCACGTGTTAGCCCACGAGAGAGCTCTCCAGGCACCACACCCTCTTCCTTTTTCCGGTTCCCTTTGTCCATTCCCCCTCCCCTCACCCTCCTGCGAGAGACAACTATTACTAAGTTGTAGCCATAAGTCCTTAGCATAACAATGGGAAAAAATTCCACAGAAAGGAGAAGAAAAATTATTCAACCCCCAACACATGCCTTTCCTACCTAAATAAAAAATGAGATTTGGAACACCAAGGCAGCCTTTTCCCACTGGATTCCAGAGGAGAAAAACAGGCCTTTCCATATCATCACTGAACCTTTGGAGGAAAACTGCACCTTCTGCAGGAGCACTGCTTCAACAGAGCCACATCTGTCATCCAGGAGGACTGCAGCCACCATTTAATCAGACTGCACCAACACCCTGACTGACAGGGTGTCAGGTTGTGTTCTGACTCTGTCAGTAGTTTTATTTTGTATTATTGCATGTATTTCATTTTTTCTCTTTTTTTTTACTATTAAAATTGTATTACTGACTTGAAGTCTCTCACTAATTTTGCTTTCAAACCAGTACAGGTAAGAATGGGCAAAAGAGAACAATATAAAAATACAGACTTGTGACTCTAGTTCAGCATTCAAGACCTGTTTAATTGTTGGTAGAATCTATCTCTGAATTTGGTATAAATACAAGATATGAGTTTTGATTCAAGGAAAGGTAACTGCAAAAACTGCATGCAGAAACACTGAAAAACCATCAGCAATTCCAGTGCAAAGCAAGAACTGAAAATATTTTATTTCTCTGGAATATGTTTTAGGTTTCAATAGGAGTATCATATAAATGTATGAGCTACAGGCTGTTTTACCATTTTGAAATATAAATCTGATTATAAATAGTGGAAAATCTCATAGCAGTAACTTGCAACATTCTTTAAAAATGGATGTAAAGGTATCAAATGTCACTGTACCTTGCTAATAAGTCATTCATACTCTAAGGGTAAGTGCAGGTAAAGAATTCAAGCTCTTTGCCTGAATATTAAATAGTTGTTAAACAGACATTTACAGACAAAGGAAATTCACCATGTGTTTCTGAATTGCCAAGCATTATATTAATATTCAATTGGTGAGCTGCTGTGTAGAAAGAAAGATTTGCTAGAGGCTTAAAATGCTAAATGCATGTCTCAATTTACTGTAACTGCATACTAAAAGCACTGCTCTGTCATACATTAGAAAGAGAAGTTCAACAGCTGTTGTAATGTAGGAGAAGTCCAAATGCAAGGTACTTGGTGTGAGTTCTTAGAATTAATTATAATCACACTAAAGGAGGGGGGGAAATCCTTTGCCTACATGAATATATAGTACTTTTCATCTTAAAATTATATCTCTTCTAGGTTTTTTGTATTAATCAGTACTTTAAAGGATATCTGTTAAAGTTGAGTGAACTGGTCAGGTTGAATTAAAGCTGATTCAAACATTTTGCCATGGCTTGCACCTTTTGAACGGTACATGGTAACATTGAAATATGCTTGGCCACAGATTTCTTTCTGTTCTGCCTAGGGAAAACAGAAGAAAACTAGAGTCTTCCTACTATACTGAGTCCATCCAGGTGAATTAAATGAGATCATATGATCTCAAAATATGCTTAGGGCAACCACAAGAAAAGATATCTCCTGTGATGCCAAAAGAGCACAACTATGGCTGGGAGGCATACCCAAATTTCATGCCAGTCATGCAAAATCATAAGCAAAGTCTGATTAATCTACTTAATAATTAACATTGTCTTTGCAGGTTATCATGTAAGGATTTAGTATCATAGCAATGTTACTGACAACGTTATTACTATCCATGTCAGTCTAATTGATTCAGAAGTTTACAGCACACTCAACAGTGCATTTCACAATTCTATTCAAATATTGAGGAAGTCTTTAACAAATTTATTTTCTTCCAAGAAAAAAATAATGCAAAAGCCTAAACAAAACTAGTATTTTATTTCTTTGGAGGTAGCTTCTCTCTTTCTTTGCAGTTCCATTTAAAACGAAGCTTATAGCTGTATTGCCTCAGGAAGCATCAAAAAAAGGTATTATTCTCTCACAAAGGCATTATTTCCTCCTTATTCTATCATTACTCCCAGAGGTTAGCAATTTGTTACCAGCTCTGAACAATGCCAATTGCTGTCTCAGCAACACTGAACACTATATGAAACTTGGAGGGAAGGAGAGAGGAAAAAATCATGGTTCCAGTTTTCCTTTCATCCAGTTTCCTTATAGATGCAGAAATTAAGCAAGTTCTAACTCTGCCCTTGCTCTGCTCAGATTAGTTGTTGCAGAAAAGAGGCTGGGAAGATAGTTTGAAGTTTTACTTCTCAACATAAATAAGGATAATAGTATGAGACTCAGAATTATTATGTTTGTAGATGCTGAATAAATAATTCTCTATACATGTGGCATAAACCCTATATTACAGAATCCTTCTACTTTAATTCATATTACTTCTATATTTATTGAAATTTCTCTATTTCAGAATTTTTTTTGTAGTTATTTGTTTGGGGTATATGAGTGATTCATCCTGTCCCCTTCCCTCTCTTTCTTTTATTTGAGGTTGGATGTTTTTTTGTGTTTGTTTGTTTGTTTGTTTTTTCCTGTGGTAGATGTGTGACTTGGTCACTTCTGGAGGTAAGATTTCAAAGAAATATTAGCTATGGTATATAACTATCTTTTAAATTTTATGGTTAAATTTGACAATTATTTATTTTTATAATGATAGACTTGAAAGAGAGACCAAAAATTTCAATTGAAGTAATATTAAGTACAGAAAATGTCTTATGAATAGTTTATTGAATTCCTTTGTGAAAAAGAAAAAAAAAAGTGTTAAATGGGTTCATGTTTATAGTCTTGGCTATATAATAAAAATGGGAGGAGTGACCAATTCCCCAGAGTGCTCTGCTGCCATGCAGGAGGATCTCATCAGAGTGGAGAGATGGGCTGAGAGGAGCATTTTGAAGCTCAACAAAGGGAAGTGCGGGGTCCTGCACCAGGTGATAATAGCTCCATGTACCAGTACAGGCTGGGGACTGACCCACTGGTGACCATCACTGTGGAAAAAAGACCTCAGGGTCCTGGTGGACTACACACTATCCATGAGCCAGCAGTGCCCTTGTAGCCAATAAGACCAATGGTATCCTGAGCTGCATTAGGAAGAGCATTCCAGCAGGTTGATCCTACACCTCTTCTTAGCCCTGGTTTGCCATACAAGGATTGGCTGAGGTCACTTGGCTTGCTCAGCCTGCAGAAGAGGAGACTGAATGTAGAACTCATTGCAGTTACATCTTCCTCATGAAGGGGCAGGCACTGATCTCTTCTGTGTGGTGACCAGCAACTGGAGCTGAGGGAATACCCTGAAGCAGAGTGAGGGCAGATTTTCATTAGATATTCTGAAAAAGGTTTTCACCCAGAAGGTGGTTGGGCACTGGAACAGACTCCCCAGTGAAGTTGTCACAGCATCAAGCCTGACAGAGCTCAAGAAGCATTTGGACAATGCTCTCTGGCACATGGTGTGATTCTTGATGTGGTACTGTGGAGGGCCAGAAGATGAACTTCAATGATCTTTGTGGGTCCCTTCCAACTCAGGTTATTCTATAATTCTATGATAAAATGGAGTGAAACACAAATCACATGGAAAGGCTGTGCAAGCTGCAATAGACTTGGCCTATGCAAAGCAATGTACCTTTCAAAGATCTGAGTGATGAGTGTAAACTGGAGTCTGAAAGTCAAGATTAATTTTGTTCAAAGATTCTACCAACAATAAATATACCAGTAAATATTAAGTTGAGTCCTGTTGTTTATATGACCATAATAGAATAAAATTAATTTTCCTACACATATATTGGCACCACAGTACTGACACAACAAGAAGGATGTTGATGTTGATATTGATCACTAAGCCAGTAGATATGAACCTGAACACAAAAGAGGTTCAGACCATAGGGGAAGCTTTGCCATTTATGTTTTTCTAATCAGCCTAGTTAATCCACTTCCTTCCTGTTTAGGAACAGATCCAAATATTTACCACAGTAAGTTTTAGTAAGATGACTTTTAAGTACAATCTTTTCTTATTACAAAAAGTGTATGAAATCATTTGACTGTTCTAAGAGCATGTAAGAATAAGACTGTGCTCTAGGCCTTAGAAATGTTTCACTGGAATAACTGTCAATTTTCAGTCCAGGTTTTAGTGACAAGTGATTAAATCATGACAAAATAGCCTTCTTCTAAAGCATCACTGCCTGGAAATATATTATTTTTTATGATAAATGCAGTGAAGTGTGTGCTGTAAGATGCCAAATTCAGTTGTGTGCATTCAGAGAACCATCATTACTCTAACATATTAAAAGGTTTAAGCTGTGGCTGAAGAATGGCTGTGAGTTAGAGGAAAGGAGCTCTGAGAAGCTGTTTATTCAAACAGGAAACTAAATACTTTTTCTGAAAGATGTTCCTTTGAGCCATAGTAACATAGTTCTGTGCACCTGGCTATATCGCACAGAAGTTCCACAGATGAGCAGCTGGCTTCAGAGGAATTCAGTTTCCTTTTTCTTTGCAGCTGTAATGTCAAAAAGTTGTCACCTTGAAAACTTTTTGGGTGCTACAAAATAACATAATACCAGTAATTAAAGAACATTTAGAGGTTTTATTTTTGTCCGTTTGCTGTTCCTATGCTATCATTGATATAGACAAGCCTATCTGGTTAAACAGAATTCTTTTAAAATAAGGAATTACAAACATTAGTAATATTTTTAAAAATTCTGTTATATGAATCAGAGTATTTCATTCCAACTTCTACAGTTGTAGGGGAAAAAACATACATCATAATTTATGTTGACACCCAGACAACAGTCTTTGAACAAGTTAGCTTTATAAAACCCTCATAACATTGCTGAACTTCATTGTACATAGGTCTCAACACATTCAGTTCCTAAAGGCTTAATTTTCTCCTAAGTCTAGTTTTTCTACAAGCAATTTTAGAAATGCCTAAAAAATTAAACAAAACTTAATTTTTTAATTAATCCTGTGCTCTCAATGGCCTCTGTAGCTTTCATTATGTTTAAACAACACTCTTTAAACAACAATATGGTGTCTGGGATGGAACAAATTTTCTTCACAGAAGCCTGTATGGTGCCGTGTTTTGGATTTGTGACTAAAACAGTGTTGCGACTACATCTATTTTGTCACTGTTACTGAGCATTATGATGTCAAGGTTTTCTCTGTCACTGCCTCTGTACCAAGTGAATAGGCCAGGAGTAGGCAAGAAGGAGTGGGAAGGGACACAGGAGGGACATCTCATCCTAAACAGCCAAAAAAA
>VXBI01011925.1:242591-273085 GCA_013397375.1 Toxostoma redivivum
TCTTTTGCTTACCAAACTGCCTGTATCACAGACAATGAGTTTCCTTGGTTTAATCTTCCCATTCACTCCTCAATCCAGAAGTGGGGAAGAATGTGTGAGTGGCTGTGTGGGTGCTTAGCTACTATTCAGAGTCAGCCCACTGTAACTCTTGAAGTGTTTGTCAGGGTTGTAAGCATGAGACTGGACTGCTGACCTGACCTTGGGCTGAAATTAACTGAGCAGGATGTGATAAAGTACCAGGGAAATCACCAGACATGACAAATACCAGTCTGAGAAGCAGCCAGGTGTTAAAGGCAGTGCCACAAAGCAGAGATGTAGCTCAGGAGTGTTTAAAGACAGAAACAAGAAACCCTGAGCCTCACAGATCCTTTCAAGGAGCACTGAGTCTTGCTGGGATTGTTTGCCCAAGGCCAGCACTGCCAGGATAACTGTGCCAGTAATGCTATCCACCACTGTCACCCATGTGGTGATAGCAAAAATGCTAAATTGGGTATAGATATAGTGGTGCTGGGATTGAAGGAGGAAAAAAAAAATAAGGGCAGGTTCTTTATATGAAGGTGTATAGGTGGTAAAAAAAGGGTTAAGAACCGGAATAAGTTATAACAATTTATGTAAATCATGTCATTGGTGCTGTACAGAGATACTTGACAGGCCCTGTGTTTGATGACACAGGCTGTGATGTAATAAACCCTTAGGAACATAATATGACCCTTATAATGGAAGAAGACCCAGTGGAGATGTGCAAGGGCGATATGCCCATTAAGCTTAGAGAATAACTCAGAGAAGATGACTTTATCACAAAACAAAGAGGGAGGTTGTTTTAGCAAACAGCTGTCAAGGTGGGTGTTTCAGCTGGTGTAAATGGTTCTCCATGAGTTCATTAAATGAGTGTGAAGGGTGATGCTCCCTCACCAATATTATGTAGAAAACTCCATGTCTCCTGACTGCAAAATCAAGTCAGACACCTGTGTTCTCATCAGAACAGGTTTGTCATTCTGCTCCAGGTGTTGCTGGTCAGATCAGGGCTGCTCACCAGGGACCTCCAAACAGCCCCACTCACAGGCTTTACTTCGCCTTATAGTTAGGTTTTTTCCCCTGTTTCCTCCTTGTGGATAAACAATTCTCCTCCTTTAAAACTTTTTTGCTATTTATTCCAGTTTTACTGATTTTACATACTTGGTTTAATTTTGGCCTTAGACACCAAACCCTAGGTGAGCCAGCAGCTTCTATTTCACTATTTGTTTGGCTTCTTTGCCTTATATACAGCTCCTGATACTTCCACAACTTCCATAGTTTCTGCCTTTCCTGTCTTAGTAGCTTAGGCCCTGGTCAGATAGGGCAGTTACTTTTCCCCTTATGTTTTCTGCAGAATCCAGAAAATTCTCATGTTAAAACTTTAAGATGAAACTCTGTGGAACTCCCCTAATGACAGGTCACCAGTCTAATGTCACCCCATTCACTGTAATCCGTTGTGCCCAACCCATGAGCCAGCTGCCCACCCATCACATGATGCATTTATGCAACTGTGTGCTGGACATCTGAAAATATAGAACAGCGAACTTAGTGTGCTTTGCGTGATGCTGGCAGGCACAATCAGATGGCATTTTCCATAGCTCCAGTACATTCCAAGAGTCCTCCATGTCTAGCTCCTTAGTGATTTTTCTTTTAACTAGATGACCCATTAAAGTAGAAATACCTGCTATCACATTGAAATTCTGACCCACTGCTGTGAAACAGCAATTCAGAGTATTGGGCAGTAAAGAAAAAGTGTTGAAAGCTTTATATTGTGCAATTTTAAATTAAAAATTCTGTTTAATTGTATTTGCAGCAGTTACTAATTAAAACTTCAGATCAAAATTCCGTTGTTCAATAAATAACTATAAATAACAATGCTTCCTTACTTTTTCTGAAATGTGTTCCCCTTCAACACTGACAAAAATAGCACCTGTCATTCTCAAGCATACTGATTGGAAGGTTTAGTTTCTTTATCAGCTATTTGTTTTATGTTCTGTCTTTTTATAGTTTTTTTGTTTGCTTGTTTTCTTTACATAAATTTGCAAGGTTGGTGAAGCAATTAACTAGATATGACAGAGGCTAATTTCTCTAAATTACTCCTGAGAGACCCCAGAACCCTATAAAATCAGCTAAAAACTGAAGAAACAGCTTTCATAAGTTGTGAGTGAGTTCTGAAAAATCACTACAAATCTGTCCTGAAATATTATTAGCATAGTAGGGCAATTTAAATAAATAAATAAATAAATAAATAAATGCACTGAGAAGTAAACTGAAATTCCAGGGAGAATAACATAGTTTTTTTCTTTGGTGGAGGTTACTTATGTGGGTGTTGGGGGTTGAATAATTTCTTTTATTTTCTGTGGAATTTTTCCCTACTCTTATGCTAATCACTCCGGGTTACAAGTTAATTGCCTCTCACCNTGTTTTGTTGTCAGTTTTTATAGCTGTTGTTGTTGTTACTGTTTACCTTGTTAGATATATTAGTAAAGAACTGTTATTCCTACCCCCATATTTCATGCCTGAAAGCGTCTGATTTCAAAGTATAGTGATTAAAAGGGAGTGGATTACAGGGAAAGGGGCTCATCCCTCTCCTTGGCAAATACCTGTCTCTTAAACCGAGACAGTGGGATATTATCAACTTTTTGTTATGAGGAATTGTGACAATGGACATACAACTAACACCATAAACAGTTTCAAGCACCAGCACTTCATTATTCCAGAGTACAACCTTTTATACCCTTCTCCTTCACATGCATAACACCTGCGTGCCAATCTTTTGTGATTGGTCAATACACATCAACATTCCCTGCTTCTTTTCCTTCAGTGCTGGTCACCTGTCTTACCCAGCTGCATCCCATTAGGGATGAGACTTGGCCACAGCCCCATTCCCTATGTCTTATAATCTGTTCTCCTACAGAATAGTAACTATAAGAAAAAACTGAACTATTGCTCAGACAGTGCAGTGATACTGCTGATAGGGTGTAACTTTTTTTACTAAAGAAACAGCTGCAGAGAAGAGTTTGTGTAAAGCATAAATAACAACTTCTCTCCATAGCCACTGAAATTTAAAAGGTAGGTAAAAGAGAATGCTAGTTGAGCAAATGATATATAAGTTTTCTGTTAAACAACTCATTAGCACAGATCAAACATCAAAGAACTTCCTAAATTTTACTCAAGAAGGCAAATTAATAAACATAAATATGATGCTAAAATATTTTTGACCCTGGATGGAATTTCACCTTCTCTGTATCACAAATTGGAACAAAAATGTGAAATTTCTATATTTTTTCGAAAAATAAAATTGTATATTACATTTTGTCTTGACGGGACTCTTGTTTGGTAAGGTCAAAAATTCTTGCATAAGTAAGATAAAAAAGTTTTACTTCAGTGGTATAATTTAGAATATATTATACAGTGGTCTGAAATTAATATTATTGAATCATAGAGTCATAGATATCAAAAGATGTCCAGCACCAGTCCTGATACTGATTCTTGATGAGCACCACTCATCACTACTCTGCACTTGGACATCAAGCCATTAATTGCAATTCTGAGTGCAACCCTTCATTCCATTCCTTATCCACGGAGTGGTCCATCTGTTAACTACAGAATTCACAGAATCACTTGGTTGGAAGACACCTTCAAGATCATCAAGTCCAGCCCATGCCCTAACACCTCAATTAAACCATGGCAGCGAGTGCCACATCCAGTCTTTTTTTAAATACATCCAAGGATGATGACTCCACCACCTCCCCAGGCAGACCATTCCAGTACTTTATTATTCTTTCCATTAAAAACTTTTTCCTAATATCCAACCTATATTTCCCTTGGTGTAGCTTAAGAGCGTGTCCTCTCATTCTGTCAGTTGCTGCCTGGAGAAAGAGACCATGCCCTACCTGGCTACAGCCACCTTTCAGGGAGTTGTAGAGAGTGATAAAGTCACCTCTGAGTCTCCTTTTCTCCAGACTAAACAACCCCAGCTCCATCAGCCATTCCTCACAGGGTTTGTGTTCCAAGTCCCTCACCAGCTTTGTTTCCTCCTCTAGACATGCTCAAGTGTCTCAAGGTCCTTCCTAAACTGAGGGGCCAGAACTGGACACAGCACTCAAGGTGTGATCTCACCTGTGCTGGCTACAGGGGAAGAATGACCTCCCTGCTCCTGCTGGCCACATTATTCCTGATACAGGCCAGGATGCCATTGGCCTTCTTGGCCACCAGGGCACACTGCTGGCTCATGTTCAGTCGGTGTTCACCAGTACCCCCAGGTCCCTTTCTGTCTGGGCGCTGTCCAGCCACACCATCCCCAGCCTGTAATGCTGCAGGGAGGTTATTGTGGCCAAAATACAGGACCCAGCACTTGGATTTATTCAACTTCATCCTATTGGACTCTGCCCATCCATCCAACTGTTCCAGGTCTCTCTGCAGAGCCCTCCTACCTTCCAACAGATCGACTCACGCTCCCAGCTTAGTGTCATCTGCAAATTTACTAATCAAAGACTCAATACCCTCACCCATGTGATCAATGAAAATATTGAACAGGACTGGCCCCAGCACTGACCCCTGAAGGACCCCACTGGTGACTTATCCCCAGCTGGATGCAGCACTGTTCACTTCCATGTCTATCCAATTTAGAGAAAAGGGTATCATGCAGGACAGGAGATGACATCATTTGCTCTTCCTTTATCCACCAACACTTTAATCCCATCATAAGAAGGTCCAAAATTGTCAGGCAAGATTTGCCCTGAGTAAAGCCATTCCAGCTGTCAATAATCACTTCCAGATTTTCCATGTGCC
Organism: Toxostoma redivivum; assembly: GCA_013397375.1. NCBI lineage: Eukaryota > Metazoa > Chordata > Aves > Passeriformes > Mimidae > Toxostoma > Toxostoma redivivum. The sequence continues at coordinate 247,401 of VXBI01011925.1, forward strand.
TTAGCATAATTTCCAAGAGGATCTGCTCCATGACCTTCCCAGGCACAGAGGTGAGACTGTTGGTCCCGAAATCTCACTTTTTAAAGATAGTGTTTATTTTTATAGTGTTTATAGTTTCCTTTTTTCCAATTTGAAGTGTTTTGACACTGTTGAGGCTATAACAAAAATTCTGCCTATTTGTTTTGGAGTATGGAGATGTGGGAATCTATCAGAGTATAAGATAATAATGAGAAAATAACTGCCCTAAAAAACGTATCAGCTAACAAATACTTTTATCAAAAGTATTAAACTGTGACACGAAAGTTCTATCAAAGGTATGAAAATCGAAGTGCTGGTGTTTAGCATTATCAAGTGTTGATATTAATAGTTAGAAGTGAACTTTTAGGCATTTATTAAACACTTATGTTATAATTAAGGAGAAGGAAATTGGATAAGTTTGGGAAAATAAAGATGTATGATGATACAGTAGGAAATGTCACCACTTAAATAAAGGTCTTTCTCTATCTAGACAATAAAATTTACTAATGAAGCTTCACAGAAAGGAGAAAAAAAACCTGCTGTTTCAACAATTATGTTATCCAAATCATTGCAGATGAGCTATGGATCATCAATTTACTTTAATTTTTTAGCTTAACTATGACAGTTCATGTGAGGAGAATATCTAGTGCAGTGGAGTTGGAAATGAAGCATTTCTTGTTTTAGTCATATCTGAAGAGCCAAATCAAACATAGAAATCTAAATCAGTGAAATCATTCAGTCTCTCAAAAACTTGAGTCACCAGTTCTTAGATGAGTCATCATTTATAACATTAATATAGCCTCATAGATGTGCATAGGACTTACAGTGTTCACTTAGAAAAGTATTGTTTCGTCATCACCATGCTCCACTTCCAAAGTATCTGCATTCTAATCAACCTTGACCACATATATTAATAGAATGTTTCTCAGAAGTGTTAAGAGAACATAATTCTTTTTGGTGGTTAATAAAACTTCTAGGAAAGCAGAAGTGGCTATGGTATCACCAAAACATTTCTGGAAAGTAAAAAAAAAGCCGACAAAACCCAACTTCACAATCTATTTACAGGACAGCAGTATCATTCTAACAGAAGAGAGAAAATTTATTATTATCAACAGTGATCCATATCTACATGTGATCCTTTCCATACATATCTTTGAAACCCATATTCTGAACACAAGTGAAAAAAAATTATTTTCAATTAAAAATACATATAAGAAACTTGGTAGAACACAGGTGGTTGAAATTTTAACTTACATATCGTATGAAAGAATATAAATATAAAAATATAAAAATTGAGGTGTACCTGTTGTTAATGCGCTCTACTACTGGAAAGTCCACCTGACTCTATAGGGGGCTGGTCACAAGGTAATAAGACTCCTCTCAGTTTAATGGGTAGGTAACCTTCTTCCAGACAGAATTAATAACAATCTTAGAAATATTCTTAGTGAAGAGGATTGCACATATACTAAATAAAGAGATTTTGTAGGAACGCTAAATTAAAAACTACAGAATTTTCATTAAGATACAATGTCAATTGCAAAAGTAAAAACAGTGTGTCACATTTAAAACGTAGACAGTTAAAAGAAATTCACCTTAGAAAAATGCAAATTGATATAGTTGACTGGGGGAAAAAAAAGTGAAACCAAATCAAAAACTACCATCTCAACAGGCAACCCTGTAAGAATGTTTTTCCTTCCAAAAATAAGAATTTTTTTCCATCAAAGATGCCTTAAATTGGTATTCCAGAGGAGCATTGAGGCTTGCTGTGCTCTCAGTTCTGCTGACTGACACACATATGTTTGACAAGGCATTGATTCTGGTAATTCCTTTTCACACCAGAGACAGTCATAGACAGATATCCTTGTGCTTGGGAATGATGTTCCAATCTAGGAATTAACCAGAAGATGTTGGTCTGACAGTGAGACCTGAGGCACATGCTTTGTGAAGAAATAAAGAGAGAGACATTTACAAAATAGTTTATTCCCACCGAGTTTCTAAAACATAGGCTTTAAAAATCAAGAATTCTTTGTTGTTTTAGAAGCCAGTGTTAAAGAGGAGGTGACAGAAGCTTTGGTTAAAAACTTTGGCTGACTTGGAATCCAGGTACAATGTACTAAAAGATCCTCTGTATGCTCTGTCCAGTAACTCTTTTCCTTTTTGAACTGGATAGCCAAAAACTGGAAACAGTACTTGTGATGCAGTCTCACCAGGGCAGAATAGAGGTGGAGTGTAACCTCCTCAACCTTGTGGCCACACGCTTCCTAATGTACTCCAGCAGTCAGCCACAGAACTTCTTGCTGCTGCTACCATCTGCATCACTGACTGAGTTTGTTCTACTGAATTTCTTTTCTCTGTGATCATAAATGTCAGCTAGATTACTCTTCCTGTTCATATTATTGATATGCTTGAGTTTTGAAAGGCTGATACTTTAAAAATTCTTTGATTGATTAACTTTAATTTGAAAGGCAACCAATGATATACCAGACTTTCAGTATGTAGGTGGATAAGGGGGTCCGTGGAGGTCCAATGCTCCGACCCAGAAAGCTGCAGCCTTACCAGAGAGAGGGTCCTGCAAGGGACCACCTTCTAAGGGGTCTTCGGGCAGGTCTCCTAGACACTGGATAAACTTCAGCAAGCTGTAGCCTGTGGCCACAAGTGATCAGATCTCAGTGAGATCAGCTCAGTGATTTCAGCTCTGCTTGCAAGGCCACCCCAGGCCAACACAGGGACAGAGAGACAGAAGAGGCATACGGCAATTCCACAGGCATTCCTTTATTATCCAGCAGCCCTGCAAAGGGAGCCAGGGACAACAGCTCCCTGGAGAACTGGGCAGAGGCTGGGGATTTTATGGGGGAAAGCTAGGATGGTACCAAGGGGGAAAGACCAATGGGTTATAAAGGATTACCATGGGTATTAAGGCATGGTGGGATCACTGAAGCCTTTGGGATAGCTCACCATGATAAAGGAGGATGTACCCATCTAATGGCCTTCTCTCCAGGGGAGGGTTGATGTAAGCTAATCACAGCCCATTTCAAGGGACATCCCTCCAGGGCAGGGCTGTGGGCAGAGCTGTGGCAGGCCCATTGGCCTCCACAGCTCCCCCTTCTGTATTTAGTAAGAAGGCCTCTCCAACAGCTGTTTTAGAGCAACAAAAAAGGCATGAAAATATAAGTAACACAATCAGAAACACAACAAAAATCCATAAAACACCCTTAACCAAAGACAAAACCCATCCCATTAATCCCTATTGTCCGAAAAGTTCATTGACCCAGTCTGGGTAGTTTTCCACTTTTTAGTCCTTTACTTCTTCCTTCAGTTTCTGGATGTTTGCATGGATGGATTTTGAGTGCAAAGAGAGGTTGAAGCAGCACATTCCCTCAAAGTCCTGGCAGCCATGTCTGTGGGCAAGCAGTAGGAAGTCTATTGCCGCTCGATTTTGTAGGGATGTGTGTCTAGTAGTCTCCTCATCCCTTAAAAGATCGCTCAGGGCAGCAGATGTCATGTTGGCCTGCTGCTAAGCCAGCACCCCAGGTGATTTAGCTTGCCAAGGGCTTTAGCGGCATCTACCCAAGGAAAAAACAGGGAAACCGCGACTCACTTTCCTGTGTTCCAATTGTAAACTTGGCTGTCGCAACTTGCCAGGGCAGGCCCATCGGCCTCCACACCAGTACCTAAAGGAGATCTGCTAGAAAGATGGAGAGGGACTTTTGATGATGGAATATAGATATTGGACAAGAGGGGATGGCTTCCAACTGAAAGAGAGTAAGTTTAGATTAGATGTTAGGAAGAAATTCTTTACTGTGAGAGCAGCAAGGCACTGGAAGATGTTTCCCAGAGAAGCTGTAGAGACTCCTTTCCTGGAGACATTAAAAGTCCTCGGGACAAAATCCAGTAATGCACTCCAGGGGGCCCTACCTGAGCAGGTTCTGTGGTTCTATGACCATGATCTTCAAACAGCAAAAAATGCCATCAATTTGCAACTAAATATTACATAGCTATTATATGTCAAGTCTTACTCAATATATTTATGACATTGATTGTAAATTTTCAAATTTTATGAGGATTTATTTCTATTTCAGTAGGTGAATTTCATTTCCACCAGGAAGAATGACCTAAGAAAATCTTGTAGGTAGTTTGTGTCCAGCTCAGTATAGTGACAGAGGATGCAAACTTATAATTCTATCAATCACTTCAAAACAACAAATCCATCCACAGGGAGCAAGTACCATGTCTATAATTAACTTTAAAACAGATTCACATACTTTTACATTTTCCTTTGGTCGTACAAGCTACATCTCTTGTAAACTCAAGCAATTTTCTTAAAGGCTCTATGACCTACCAATTAAAACAAAGACTTCTGTTGATCCAGCATTCCAAACAGCAATTCAAGTCAGCTCCCTTTACAAGCAGCAACAACAAGCTCCCTCTCTTTGTTGCCTTTTCAGCTACAATTGCACTTGAAAAATGCCCCTAATTAATTACTGTGAATGGCAGTAATATTTTGAGACCGATATTTGTAGAGAGCAAAGAAAAGGCAGCAGCCTTCTGCTTTTTGTCAGTGTGATTCAGCCTGGAGGCCCAAGTGAAATGTTTAGCTTTATTTGTATAGGAGCATAGGCAAATGAAAAAATCTCAAAAAAAAAGTGTCATGAATATAACAAAACACATTTTGGCACATTGAATCTCTTTTATTATTTCTATTCATACACTATATCCTATGTATGGGTGAATTTGCCTTACATCACACATGATTTTCAGATAAACCTTTGAATTTTATCTCTGTTGTCACATAAAAAAAGTATTTGTTTCTAAGAAAATCACCTAGAAGTAAACTTCAGATTTATGTATCTTATGTTCTTGGCTGCATTCTGTGCTATTGCATGGCTAAAAGAGGAGAAAAAAGAGTATGTAGGTGTCACAACCTGAGTCTGAGACCAGGCTCTTGAGAGCTTTCGTAGCTCTTCAAGTTTAGACATAGCAAATGTGGTTAGAGAACAAAGCAGACATGTATATTCAACATCACTGGGCTGTTTTATATCTGGAAGAGCTAGACTTAGCCAAAGCATGTTCAGTGTCTGCATTTTCAGGAATGGGGCAATTGGGTCACAGAAGACTGACACATTACTTCATCAAAATCTGTACAGAAATGTAAACTCCTCAGGAGCTGACCAGACACAAATTTAGGGTAAGAAAAGCAGCAAGTAGATCCTTAATCATCTCATGACCCTGCAAAAAGTATAGAAAGAGAGAGATAAAAAAGAGAATTAATGAAATAAAGGTGGGGGGGGAAGGAAAAGAGAATAAACTAAGTAATGAAAAATATCGGACTTGTAGTCTCTAAATTTTGTTTCACTGCACATGATGTGGATTTGTTTTTTTAAGGCAGAAATATCTATACACTATGCATTTAACTAAGTCATTTTATAGTGGGTTTGTTATCTGGCCTGATGCAGGTGTTAACTGAGAGTAAAAGACTCAATTAATTTGCATGGCTCTGTGCAAAAATCAGCTTTCTTTTTGACCCAGTGCTTCAGAAGCAAACACGTGTCATCATTTTATCCCTTTAGCACTGTGAAAAAAATACTACATTGAGCATTCCTCTTATATCCAAATTAGTTAAAATAAATTCCACCATTCAGGAAAACTATTAATTGAAGAAAGTGAGAGTATAATGATCATTCTTTAATTTAGAAAAGGTAGTACTAGAATTCTCTCAGTACACTTTATTAAAAAAAATATTGTGTGGAAGTCACACTGCAAAGAAATTAAATATATTTAAACTCAAGTAATTAAATTCCTGTGAGCTACTTATAAAAGGAGTATCCAGCAAATTTTCCCTCATAATTAATATTTGTACATGCAAATAGAACTAGTAAGATATGTTTAGAATATCTGGAAGTATTACGCAGAGGGAGTTTTTCTGACCAGCTGTTTCTGTAGAGTTCAGTGTTAGCCTTATTTTGTTCAATAAAATTGCTAGGTTCTAGTTAAACAACTTTAAATTCACTTTCTTAAAACCCTCCAATTTTACTTTTTTTTTTTTTTTAATTCTGGAAGGCAAATACCATGTTTATACTAATGAGTTATTTTGATGAGTTATTTAAATTTTCCCCCCCAAAGTGTACCTCTTTACAAAAAAGATTCAGTTATTATACCAGATGTTATATTCTACATGATTTAGAAAATAGTTTCTGTTGTGTACTCTATGATTTACTGACTCAGAGTTTGAAATTCCTGCAAGTCACAAATCTGTATTGTGTTTACAAATTAAATTAATAACATTCCCCAGAAGTATAATGAGAATCTCTTAATAGCATATGTTAATATAATTAGCTGTTTTCTAATGAATCTGAAGGGGAAAAAAAGGCATACAATTAAATGAAACTAATCTGACCTTTAAATGAATTAGAAATCATTGTGAAGTTTAAGTAGCCATAAACAGCCATAACCAGTTGTTTTTTCATCAGTTACATGAATAAATAGTTTAAAAATTTAAAGTCTATCACCCATTAAAGAATTAATTCTCATTGTCCAAAAAATTTTAGCTCAGTTTTTACTTTAAATTCTATTTTTAGCGTGTTAATGATTTTAGTTAAAAACTCATATTTACAAACGCAAATATATCAACCAGTATGAAAACCCATTATCTCTACCTGTTAATCATATTTCTCTTATTTGTTTCCATATTAGTAATTCATTAATTAACACACATTCCTGTGGCAGCTTTGGTTCCAATGGATCCTCATCTTTACAAAATTTTTTAAAATTCTTAACCTACTTTATCTCAATAGAACCATACAAATTTACTGATGTCAAATCATATTAAATCACAGTAGGCAAAGTCATAAGCATATTACGTCTTCAGCTAATGTGTTTAATTTAAAATAGCTTCAGTTTGCAATTTGTCAGTTGAGGGTTTACATGTCTTCTTTGTGGAGGAGGAGTTTGACATTGAGTTATGCTTTTACATTGTGCAGTAATGTAAAATGTTCAGAGCATTTTTCTCCATTTCAGGCAACTGCCCATGATGTATCTATTGACTCCGATGTTCTAATACAGCTCATTCCTGCCAGACATTTTAATCCTATCTATCTGAATTGAAAAAACATTTAAGAAAAAGTATTCATCTTTAGACTGGCTCATACTACAATTATTACAAGGGTGAGAACTTGTAAGTGTGCTGCAGTCTGAGCATCATGTGTTAGTCATCAGCTTTGATCAATATTTTGGAGCTTCTCTTCTGTCAAAAGGGATAGAAAGCAATTATACAGCATTACCACTGAGGTGCTATTCCATGGTTTTAATTAATTTTCTTCTTTTGCTCTAGAAATGAGTAAGTTTTATGATATTCAAAATCCTTCTACATTTTCTCAATTGCTCTTTTCTCCTTCAGTTATAAACTATCAACAACAGTGTCTTCGTTACTAAATGCATTGCGTGAAATATATGTATAAGATATAAAAGACAAGTGCATGTTTTAAAATAGTGGGGACATTTTTACTTCTGTGTAAGGATACCCATATCTTTCTCCTCAGGGCTTCTCTCAACCCATTCTCTGTCCAGCCTGTATTTGGATTTGTGTTTCGGATTGTCCCAGCTCAGCTGCAGGATCTTGCACTTGGCCTTGTTGAACATCATGAGATTTGCCCAGGCCTATCTTTCAAGCCTGTCCAGGCCCCTCTGGATGGCATCCCTTCCCTCCAGAGTGTTGACTGCACCCTACAGCTTGGTGTTGTCAGCAAACTTGCTCAGGGTACACTGGACGCCACTGTCCATGTCACTGACAAAGATGTAAAACAGCACTGGTTTAATGCAACCCTTGAGGAATGTCCTCAGAACATGCTTAAGTGTTCTTCTGCAGTTTTAGGATGTGACAAACTTGTCCTTATTGTTTTGGTTAGCGTTTTGTATGGCATGCATCAATCATGGGGGGGTTTTAAGTTTTCTTTTAAGTGTATTCTGCAATCTGACATAGTTTCAAACATCCTTTTCCCTTTTAAATTATTTCTTTTTCCAGAAAAAATGTTGACAATCGCACCATGGAGTGCCTGTCAAGCACTGTGGGATTTGATACTGTGAAATCCTACTTTCCCACCCCACGCCTGCCCATAAGAGTGAAAAGATAGGCATGGCTTCTATGAGGAACTTCACCTTGTCAAGAGGAGAAATGGAATCTATAAATGCACTACTACATTATTGTTAGGTATCTAAGGTCAAGGGTGACCATTACTGAAGACTCAACTCTCACCATTGCAAAGAAGTCATTTCAGTTTAGAGGAACCCTTTATCTTGACTTTATCTAAATCAACAGATTTGGTTCAGACCAATTCTTCAGACACTATGAGAAATCACTCCGTGTGTCAAAAATGAGCGCATGTTTCTAAGAGATTTGACATTTCATTTCTGCTCAGAATTAGATGTAGGGATTTTCCTTGTAACCTAGATCCCCTGAATGTTCTATGTGCTATGTCTCTCAGAGCTGAGAGATGTCTCAGCTGATGGGAGACAGTCATAAAAAGACTTTAGGAGAAATTTCCATTTCCAATATCCAAGCAGCCTTTATAATTCGACTGTACCATCATATATTTTATGTTTTGCTTTCTGTCCCCTAAGGTGTAAGGAAGGTGAGTCTTTCATGAAAAGACAAAACTCAAGCTCAAGTATTAGATTAGATCGTACATTCTGTAGTTGCTTTGAAAAGATTAACATGATTTACATATATATATCTCCTGGGTTCCATGTTTTCTTTAAGAAGGACTATAGGATTCAGAAGCAAGACTTAGAGGAAGTTATCTTCCTCAAAGCATATGTACATTTATAGCAAATCCAAGAGAAGAAAACAAATCAAAAAAGGGATTTTCTAAAGTATTACTTAATAGAAATACTTTATAAAAAAGGTAAAGAAAATCAATCTCAAAAATGGAACATACTATTTTTAAAATTAATCCACTCGGAACTGAAACCCATTATTTGCATAATTTCATACATATTTCCTGTATTTGAATGCAGTAAGAGTGAGGAATTTCTGCTCTGTTTAAAAGAGATTTAGTTACTGACAGGATTCAAGTACAAAAATGCAAGAATGCACAGATCATGGAAATGATGTAACAGAAAAATTTAAAAGTTAAGAAAAGTGGTTTGTGTCAAGGACTTGGAATTAATTTTTAAAGAAGCGGTTAAGCAATAAGATAATCAATGAGAAAAAGATCAGGTGGAACATCCTTTAAAACTGTAAAGTTTTACTGTTCACAATTGCCATATTAAAAGCAAGTGAGAGTAATGAAATTCAAAATAAAAAAAAACCAGTCTGAAATAACAATATATACAGTATTAAGATTATTACATCATTATATATTAAAAAAAACAAGGATGGATTTCAAACATGAGTACATTTGTTTCTGAAATTAAACCAATATTACTGAAAATATCAGAAAAAACCAGTTAAGTATACATGTGTGTTTAAAAAGAAGAACTTCACTTTAAAAATTCCATTTAAACAGTGAAATTCAGTAGAGGATTATTGGAAGAAGTTAAGAAGATGAATTAAATTTCCAAAGTTCATGTGTGGTAACAGACAATATAAGAAAGGTTCAATTAACATCCTTAAGGTTTTTCTAATAAATACAAAATCTCTTTATGACAGTTACGGTTTTTTAAAAATTTTCGTTGAGGTATCAAATAAGCTTAATAATTTTGTATGAGCATAAGAATAGCTGTTAAATTCCTATTTCATTTACATTAAAATGTAAGTTTTTATACACCTTTTTTTGTATCTCTAAGTGTTTAATAATTTAAACATTAATTTAAATTACATTTCATTATTGATACAACAAGCAAAGACTTTCCATCAGAAGTGCATTGTTAAGACATGTCTCTGTATTTCTCATCTTATTTTCTGATAGCTATCATACATCTGCTAACCTTAGTGAATGAAAACATCATCAATTTAAACTATTTTGTTCAAATGAAGAATGATAACTAGTAACTGCTGAATGAAATCAACTACTATTTTTAAACTTGGGGTTTATTTTGAGGTAAGATAATATTAAATATTTACATAAAGTAAGTTTGAATAAGCATCGCTACTCTTTTAAAACAAATGGATTAGTTTTTTAGGTTTTGCATGTTATGAAGTGCATTTCTAAACTGTAAAGATACAAACTACAATTTTTATTTTATTCTTAAACTCATGTCCTTTTACTACTTATTCCATAATGTCTATCCAAGTGAAGAATGGGAGGGCAAGGACTTGGAAAAAAGGCAACTGGATGCCTCTTGGATGAAAATGCCAAATTATAACAAACCTCTCCAAGTTCCACCAGCTGCTTCTGCTTCATTATGGGAATGCTCTTGTTCTAGGGAAGAGGTGTTGCCAGCCATATCTGGAAAAGGCTGAAGGAATAGAGAATACCCTGTCAAACAACATTTTGTAGCAATTCTTTGTTGCTCACCAATATGTCTTAATTTTATAAGGTCTACTCTTTTAAATTCAAATCATAAAAGAAGTAAATCTGTCATCCATGTATGCCAATACCATACATCAATGAAAACCTCCATTTTGTTACAATACATTGGGAAAGTGTTGTCATTCAAGACCAGCTACGTAGTCTCTTAAGAGTAATTTCCCGTCAGAGTATAGATGAGATATTTTGCGTGATAAATTGCAGAAAACCCCTTAAACCAAACTGAAATTCTTATTCTGTGGATAAATACCCAACCTTTGAGTTTATTATCTGACACTGCACATAGGAACAAGTTAGACAACACTACCAACATATTTTTAATTTAAATACTTCAGAAGAATGAAATAAACTTATACAGGGAAACAACATAGTGGTAATCTACTAATTTCTTTTTTCAGGTCTCTTGACTGTTGAATCTTAATGCTTCATATTCCACAGCTGTTGGCAGAATTAAGTAGTCTAGACAAATCAGAATATTAATGATAAATATTTCCTATGAAAAAAACAGTTTCCATACATTTGTCTAAAAGTTATTTTTAGCCTCCAAATTCATCTACCAACTTCTGCAGATTATACAGTGAATATTAATAGAACCGAATACTCATATGTTTTTGTACTGGATTTACTGTGCAGGGGAGTTTCATTTGGGTCTAGAAGTCTTTAGAGAGCAGTGTCATCTTTTAGTAATTTATATTTCCATTGTTTGAATGGTATTTCAAAAGGATGTATAGGTCCTTGCACAAGTCCAGAGAAAGACAAGCAAGCTGGTGAAAGGGCTGGTAGGCATATCCTGCCAGGAGCAGCTGAGGACTTTGGGCTTGTCTAGTTCAAAGAAAAGGAAGCTGAAGGATGGCCTCATCATCCGCTCCTCAGCTTCCTGAGGAGGTAAAATGGAGAGGCTGACCTCTTTTCCCTGATATCCAGAGACAAGTGTGTGGGAATGGTTCAAAGCTGCATTAGAGAAGGTTCAAACTTGATGTGAGGAAACCTTTCTTTACTGAAATGATCGTCAAATACTGGGAAGGGATCAAAGAGTGATCAGTGCCTGTTGGTGCTCAAAAGGCATTTGTACAATGTCCATAATAACATGCCCTAACTTTTGATCAGTACTGAAGTGGTCAGGAAGAAGGACTAGAAAATCATTGTGGTCACTTCCAACTGAAACTATTCTATTCTTTTTTGAGACAAATGTGCATTTTTCTTAGATTCAGAAAAAGTCTTAAATGAATACTCATATATAAGCTCGAAGGTTCAAACCTGGAATCAAGAAAAAATCTGTTATCAATTCTTTCATTCATGTATTCATTAGGATTTTTAATAAACTTAGAAATTTGACTAAAAATGTTTTAAATTTTAGCCTTGGAAATAGTGCTAAACTTCCCTTTAGAAGAGTGGACACATTATTTTCCTGAATTTTGGTTGGAGATTTTGGGCAGGGTCACAGTGTTCTGACACAAGTGTTAGAACAGCCTCAGTTTGTAAGCTATGCATCTTCTGACATGATAGGATCCACAAGGAGAGAAATTTGTTGTTGTGGTAGTTACAAGTTACCACATAATCTTCCAAGAGAACCTAAATTTTTTTTATACAGTCAAATTATGCAGTCTATTATGTGGTCAAATATCCTGCAAACACTTTTCCCATGTTGCTCTCTGGAATATTATGGATCAAGATTTGTTAGATTACAATGGCCTTCACTCCTGGGCCATTGAGGGAATTGATCACTGGGTTTCATCACAGTGACTGTATTAATGCTTCCTCTCAAAATACTGTTTACATTTTGTGAGATGTTAAGAAATTCTTCTTAGTGATAATCCTATGTTCTTGATACAGCTGTTGCAATAGGAAGTATCTAAAGCAGATTAGCTGGTTGATAAAATTTTATACTACCCTAGAAGCAATTATGACACTTTGATTTTCTTCTTTTTATTAAAGACAAAACTTACAGATTTATAAAAATGCTTTAGTGAATGGTCCTGTATAATCTCGTTTTATTCGCCTACTCTGAAATAAGATTTTAAACAAAGGACAGTGTTTTGTTTATGATTTGTATAGTGCTTTCATTTGTTTTTCTGCCTCCCTATGTTTCTGAAGAGTTATAACCTTGATTTACAGCTGGTTTGCCTGATTAAGTCTTTTTTTTTTTTTTTTAATATACTAGAATGTGTGGTCCCAGAACTCAGACATTTTTTTCTGGTAGTGAAATTTGCCAGCTGAAATTCTCCTTTTTTTATTGCATTCTGCTTTTAAACGCTTCTGGGAAATGCTTGGATGCTTTTAAGCAAACTTCATCACATAAAAGACATTTGTAGTAAAAAGAGTGACTTGTCTCAGCAGGAAATGCAATTTTCAAAGACATCAACCATAGGAGATGTCTACATTCAACTATGTATTATGACAAAGAATTTGGTTGCTAGCAGCAGGAATATCTCTGAGCTGTAAGAAATCACAATACTCTTTGAAACTGGAGAATATGCAATCTGTCCTATGCTGGAGATATATTTAAGAAGTGATTAGGCTAGCTGAAACAATGGCTGCCGTCACATAAAAAGTGAAGAGTGTGAAGGTGGTCAAAAATTAAGTATATGGAATAAAAACTGGTTTCAGTATAACATAATAAAAATTATGGATACGGATATGGATATGTCTGAATGTGGGAGCAATGCTAACAGCAGTAAGAGAAGAAAAAGAAAATGAAAACATGCACAGTGTTCTGGGGGGAAATACATTTGGGTTGCAATCCAGGAAGAGGATTTTGGCTTCCTTTATGTTAATATTCAGAAGAACTGAAATTTGTAATATTTTATGTACATAACAAGAACTGTGCCAAACATATTTCATCACTAATTTCTTCCTTTACTCAAAGGATCTTTAGAGCTGGCATTCATAGTAATTAATTCAGTTGATTAGGGCATGATGCTAATAAAGCCAAGGCTGTGGGTTCAATCCCTTGTAGGCCATTTTCTTAAGAGTTGCATTCAATATTCTTGTGGGCTCCTTCCATCTCAGAATATTCCCTAATTTTAATGAATTAAGCTGAGTGAGGTGCTGTACTAGCTCACAGACTGCTAAACAACAGCTCCTATGGTTTAATTGTTAGGGCTTCTACTTGCATATTTTATCCCACACCAAACCTCAACCTCCCAGACAGTGCCTGAGTGTGGCTCAGGAGAATAATGGGCCAAAGCATAGGCAGCATGAATGAAGATACCTGTATTTTACCCTGGAAGAGAATATAACCATTAATTTTATTGGATAATTTTTTCTCTCTCAAGCAACAGAGCCTTTTACTTACTGGAAGAAGCATAACCTATGAGTCTTCATATGACTCAGCTGAAATCTGAAATAATGTTAGGTGCAAGGCTGATGTTGTACAATGCCAACCAGTTACAGCTTTAGCACTTTGTCTTTTTCAAAACTGTTAATACTGCACATTTAATGTCTAGAAACATTTTTTAAACTTTCAAATAAAAATTGGCTAATTGCAGAATTACAGAATCGTGGAATATGCAAGTTGGAAGGGACCCACAAGGACTATCAAGTCCAACTCTTAACCCTGCATAGGACCCTCCCCAAGAGTTACATCATTTGCTTGGGAGGACTGTCCAAATATTTCTTGAACTCTGTTAGGTTTCATGGTCACTCTGGACAAGACAGCTGCCAATCTCCACTTGCTCATGAGATCCACTCTGTTGACCAGCAGCATATCAAGGAGGGCATATTTCCAAGTGGGCTCCTTTAAGACCTTTAGGTTCCTTAAAGCTGTCATCCAGGTTTTTTAGGAATCTTCTGGTGCAGGTTGTACCAGCTGTGGGATGCTCCCACTTAATTTCTGGCAAGTTAAAGCTCTCCATAAGGACAAAGGCAGTTGACTTGTAAGTGTCCCTTAGTTCCTCAAAGAATAAATTTCTCAACATCATCATCCTGGTTGAGAGCTCTGCAGCAGACTCCTGCAATGACATCTGCATTATTTGTTTGCCCTTTGATTCTCACACGGAGACTCTCAATTGTGCCATTGCCAGCTGTGAGCTCCATACATTCCAACACTTGCATTACGTACAATGACAACTCCCAGCCTCTTCTGCCCTGCCTGTCCCTCCTGAAGAACCTGTAAACATCCTGTAAACAGGGCACTGCAGACAAGGACTCACCCCACCAGATTTCGCTTATACCAGTAATGACAAATCTCTGGGACTGGGACAAAGCCTGAAGCTCCTCTTGTTTGTTCCTCATGCCACGTGCAATAGTGCAGAAACATTTCAAGTGTGGTACATTGGAGCTAACACCTCATGAAGCAGAATGAGACATCCCATTAGTGCTCATTTCCTCAAGTTATGGCACACCATCCCATCACTTGTTACTGGCAACCCTGGGTTTGTCCCTTTTCCCTTTTTAAATCAACTTTTAAATAAAAACTTCTGATGATGACTGTGCTATTCATCCACTTTTTTGCAAGATATATTGAACCAGTATTTCATTTCAAGGTTTACAGACGTTTAAAAGAAACAAAAAAAAAAAAAGTAAAAAAATAGAAATAGCAAGCAAGCTTTTTTCTTTCTTTTTGTGTGAATTTAGTTGTCCTCAAAATAGTCTCATATTTAGTTTATGGTTGTTTCATGCTGCAGTATTCCTGAAATAAATCAAATCAGTCTTCATTTACAGCAATCAATGTATGTGATTTAAACTTATATGCAGAATGAAGCACTCTTTGTTCCAAAAAGATCCCAAACAAATGATTGTCATTGCTGTGACTGTGGAGATGTCATGCAGAAAGTCCTTAGTCCCACCTTACAGTATTAATTCAATCATCTTTCTTGTTTTTGTCCTGACATGAGAATTTAATGATTACACTCACATTTTAGTCTAACCTGTCACTACCAATATTTATCCTGACATAAATGTTAAATACTTTGGCACCCAAAACATTTCTGACTGGCCATTTTCCAGGAGGAAAAAAGTATAGATCCCAACCTGAAGAATGCAGAGAAAAGAATGATATCCCAGAAAAGCAAACTAAAAAATGCAATAACTAATAAAATTTCCCAACTAGATAAATGCTTTTCCTAAATTTAAGTTTTTTTAATGTCCTTTGCTACATTCATCACTCTGCTATATATAGAGCTGCCTTGCAATGAGGTTTTCTTAGCTGGATGACCAGAAGGGTACAGCCATCCCCAGTAAAGCTTCATATATCAAAAATTCTGGTGATGATTGCTGTAAAACTTGGAAATCCAGTTGAATATATTTTACAGTTATATCATGTGGTGACTATCAAAGTTCTTATAAGGCATTGACATAAAAGCAGAGAATACAAAAAATTGTTAATCTTCAAACCAAGCAGTCAGTGCCTGGCATCACAGTAAATCCACTGTTTTCCAGAAATGCTCACTTCTACACGCACATTTGTCTTGTGGTTTGTGCATAGAATTAAACCTCAACCAGTTCTACTGATCACATGGAGAGCAAATGTAAAGTACATTCAAATGTATCCCCACCAGAAGTAGAGGGGACCTGGTCAGCCTCTTGTCCAAGCAGTTATCCTCATTACCAGTTCACTTTTGTGTAAAACTCTCTGTTATATCCTGCTAGTCTTCCTTTATGGGTTATGTAAATTTTAAGTCAGATCCATGAAGTTGATGTAGTTGATGAAAACAGCTAGAAGTGGCTAGAAGGCAAATAAGATAGTAGAGGTACTGATTTTTCTTTCACATTCTTCATTACTAGATTACTACACAGCATCTAATCACAAAGAACAGAGTTATTATGAAGTTCCATCCAAGGTTTAAAATATATCATGTGTAACAGTGTTTCTTTCTCTCTCTTTTTTTCTCTGACAATGAAGTACAGAGAAATGACACATTTCTGACCCTGCAGGAATCCAGGAAATAAGGGAGGCAACTGAAGGCAACCTATGACATTGGCAAGATGAACTCTTTAGACGGGAACTCTGTTAAATTGGAAGACAGTACTGTTTCTTTTAAGCATGTTCTTAATTTAAACAGATGTCCTTTAAATAATTGACAAACAACCTTTGAATTTGTATAATAAGGGAATGCATACAAGCAGGAGGTATTGTGTTGGAAATTAATAGAAAATGTCATGCAGTTCAGCATCTTACAGAGCACAAGTTATGACAAGCTGGAAATTCTTGCAGCCTGCCACACAAACCAGGCAATAAAGAGAGATTTGAAATAATTACACTTATTTGATATTAAATATGACATCACACTGTGTGTCTTGTCTGACAGCTAAGGTTCTGAGCATCTGATTAAGGCCTCTGAAACAAGTCCATGGAAAAGAAAATTCCAAATTTACATTAATGTATTAGCCAGGGGAATCTGCAGTTCAGTCAGCATTATCATTGCAGACCAGCAAGAATGGCAAGCACCCTGGCTACTTTTATTTTTACATGGGGCTTTTTATTTAATTAATAGAGTCACTAAACATTTATGTGTTTTGGTTCTGCTGTTACCTTCTGACAGCCTAGAGAGAATTTAAAATTCCCAAGAGGGTTTTGATATTGTCTGGACCTACTTAAAATATATTGAATCCAACAAAAAAAGCACATTAGGCATTTTTTCTTTCATTAACAAAACAGGCTAGAGAAATTCTACTGCCTAAATACAGTCTTTAAAACACTGCAAGAATTTTGGAGACTGGACTTCAAATTTGTTTGTTAAAGTGTCTCCCTTTTTTAATATGTAGCTAGCCCATAGTTTTCATTTCTTGCATGAATCTTCTAAACATACAAGCTTTCCTATTCCTTCTTCGAGGCAAGGAATAATGAAGAAATAATCAAAAGAAAGACTAGCTGCTTAGCTCAATGACTACTCCTCAATTTCTTTTGATTTAGTATACAATTAGTTTAGTTTCTGGCACTTCACAGACTAAAATGGATGCTTAGATCGGGATTCAGGACCAGAATGTAAATATATATTTCTAGAAAAGTGTCATTATTATATATCTCTGGGTTGCTACTTCTTTGCTATTCTATTAGACTTATTGCCTCTGATTATCACATCTTTTGCTTGTCCCAAGCAAAATCCAACAGGTTTTTTGTCTTTCTTATTCTTTTCTTTCCCACAACCTCTTGGAAAAAACATTTCTTGGAGGGGCAAGGATTTCTGGTGAATAGGAAATTATACTTATAGGTAGCATTTCTGAGAAGTAACTGGCGCAGTGTCACTAATCAGATTGTTAGAGCACTGAATCACCTTTCTCTGCACTTCTCTCCATCCTTCACCTGCTTTAATTATCTAAGCAGCAAACACTCTGAATCACTCATAGGCAAATAGGCATTTGAGGAACGCCCGCCCATATTAATATTCCTTATGTAGTGATTGCATTGACAGTAATAGATTAATTTCAGTCACAATCAAATATGTAAAAAAGACTGTATAGATATAGCTGAGAATGAAATTTCAAGAAAATGCAGACAGTATCAAAGATCAAGACAATATCAAAATCAGAATAGATATTTGAAGGCTAAACTGAAGTTGTCAGGTAAAGCAGTGACAGGCATCTTTAAAAGACCTTTGTTTAGATGACAAAAATTCTGATCAGTTAGAAGTTATTCCTGAATTTTTCCTGAAACAGTGACTCCAGTAAGAAAAAAACAAGAGTTAGAAGAGGTTACAAATAAATAATAAAGAGATATAATGTGAAGGAAATGCACTAAAAACCAGGTGGAGAAATGTAAACCTACACACACACACATACACGTGCTCATTAATATTTTTGAAGTCTTAGTGTAACATCAAATAGAATTAATGTTGTGTATGAAGTAGGAAGGAATTTCCAGGTCCAGTTTTCAAATATAGATTTCTAAATATAACTTCTTAATTTTATATTTAGGCATTAACCACGTATGTCGATCATGACTTAGTACTGACTAGCTAAAACATATATTTGGATACCTAAAAAAATCCCAACACCTCTTCCCCCCGTTCCCAAGGAATATTTGAAAATCAACAATAGAGAATTATAGGAATTCAATTTCATTTAAAACGCAAACAAAGTACAACCTGGATTTCATTAAATTATGCTTAAAATAAAATTCAGCTATTTGGATTTTAAATTAGAAGGTGCCAGTAAAAGCATTGACTGAGAATATCTCACCCATCCTCATTCCTTCTAATTATCTTAAGGTCAAATAAAAAAGAAAAAAAAGAATAAAGATTAACAGGAGGAACAGAAGGAACACTATAAATTTTAGACATTTAGTAGAGTGCCTTATACAATAAGTATTTGTAAAAATGTATTAAAAGGTTAATATATCATAATAAGGTTTTACAAAAAAGTGACCTGAAGGCAAAACTAAATATAATTGCTGATTTGGCTTAAAACCCAGCAGGAAAACTGACCTCACTCAAGCTGCACATCTTCTCCTACCCCTTTCCAATACCAGAGGAAATACTAGGACAGATTTCAAGTTGGAATCACAATTTTACTGAAGAACTGGCAATAAACACAACAATGTTAATAAAAGAGGGCACAAAAGAGAGTGCTGTACCCACAAGAGGGTATTCATCACCCAACAAATAAAAAACACTTCAAAGAGAGAGGGGGAGGAGAAAGGAAGAGCATGGCATTGTTTTCTAGACAAAGGCAAAATGCTGTCTCTCCCCACGCTGCCCATCACATTGCACCCGGGAGAACAAAGGCAGCATGCTGGACAGGCTCTTCCCACTCACCTTCCTGTCTCCAGTCCGCAAACAGGGGAAAGAAACCAGGGGCAGAACAAAAGCTGGACAGTTGGATCTAGCTAGTGCTAGAAACGCAGCCCCTCTTTCCCTCTGTACCCAGGACAACTGCAATAGCCCTACACCTTTTGATGTTATCAGAATGGTTTTCTGCATTGATTTTATTCTTATTTTTCTCAAAATCATAGATAACATGAAAAGCCTCTATTGTGTCATCTTTGAAGAACTTCACTTGGCTGAGAAAATTGTTTTTCCAGTGCAAAGGTTTCATCTTTGCATCTCTGCAAAAGTTTTGGATTTATCCAGTGCATGATCAATAAGACAAGAATTAGAAGACACTACCACTTCTGAACTGAATCAATTGTGTACTATTACATTAAAGATTAGTCTCAATCTCATCCTAAAGTGGTCCAGATATATCAATTCACGGTATATTTAATTTTATAAATGTTGCTCTAATTATATATATTAATTCCAATGAAGCAGAATTGTAAGCACCTAGAAAGCTGTGTCAGTGAGGGCATCATGCTCAATGTGTTTGTAAAAACAATACGTGACACATCTGGCTGAGTTACAGTACCAATACCACTTAAAAGATCTTAAGGCAGTGGAGAATCCATAGCATCTTGTCACAGCCCCAAAGGCATTAACAGCTTCACCTGGGGTCCTCAGCCACCCTTGCACACAGACCTAGGACATCATTGCATCTCAGCTTTGTGGCTATCATAGCTCCCCAAACAATATTGCAGAAGCACCAGTCTACAGCCCACTCCTGGTGTCCTGGATATACCCCCCACTACTATGACTTGGCTTGCCTTGATTTCTTCTCCTGCTCTCAGGTGAGGTCTTGGTGGCACTCTCAGCCTGGTTCATCACTTGTCCTACTGATGGACCAATGTCACCTGTACTCAACTCTGCCCCTGTGTTCAGTCCTTGCAGGATTTTCCCCTGCCATCAGCAGGGAAATGGCCTGCATAGAGCCAGCCTTGGCTCCCAGATTCCCGTCCCTTCAAATGCAGTTGTCCCTCACTGCTCCTTGGCATTCCACTCTTAAAAAATCTTTACCTTCATGCAGTCTGAATTCCTCTAGTTTTAGATTTTTGATAACAGTTTTCATTGTGTTTGAGCCAGCTAAGCTATCTTCTTTTCTGTTACAAGCAATTACAGATCCAGTGTTTGTTTTTGCTACTCCGCTTAAGTAATAATGCAGAGGTAGATAAAAATACATCAGTTTTGTTCCCCTTATGTGTCTGTTGTTATTGAAAAAGCATGTCATGCTACATATTTTGTGGTATAACCTGAAACAAAATGTTAGGAATGTTACTAAAAATTGAATTTTGCTTATGTCTATAGATGAGTGAGCTGGATTGTTTGAGGACCTGCCTAGAAAAACTTCTGAAAACTATTATTTTCCAATGACACTGTAAGGATGAAAAACACTGTTGGTTCTGCTGCTGCAATAGACAAAGGGAGTTAGTCACACACAAATGCTACTAACACTTTTGAGTCTGTACTAAGACGGAAACCAAAGTATGGTGCTAGAGGCACAGACTTGCTAGAAACATCACATTTTTGCATGAGGCGTAACAACATTAAATCAATGATTGTGAAAAGTCTCAGCTTTGTGCAAACATGAAGAACATTAAAAAAACCCTTTGGAAAACATTTTACCTTCTTATATTGGAAATATCCATTTCCATCTTTCTGCTAGGTTTCTGAAATCCTGGAATATTTAGATGACATCTTTATTAACTAAATTTATAATCTTACTTAAGACCATCAATTAAGATTGCATTAATTACAACTCTCTGCTACTGAGCCCTTTGTTACAACCAAAATAAGTCATATATGTTCAGTACAGAGATAAGGAACCTCATAACTGAGCCATGCAGGTATAAAAGTTGTGCTGTGCATTCACGAGTATTTCCTCTGCAATGCAACAATACAAGCATGTTCCTCATGCAAGTGAGGCCCAGAGTCCATATGTGGGTCCTTTATTTAATCAAATTATATTTTTTTCTATAGAAAATGTTCTATCCCCATGAAGGGACTGTGGACTCCCAAGTGTGGGACTGTGGAGAGACAGTGCAGATCAAAGCATGGAGGGCCTTGGCAGAGCATGATACTACACCTGGCAGAAATAGCACTTAAGGTTTTACAGTAGGGGTGAACACTGAGATGGGCCAATTTGTCATACTGCAAATCATCCTAGGTGACAAATTTAAGCGGGAGGAGCATGTTAGGAAAAGCTATGCTGGAGACTTGTCTGCAGATCAGACAGCACAGAAATGATGACAGAATTTTAAAAAATATAAAAGGGATGAGAAATATAGCATTAAATAAATTAAATATAGCATTATATTTTATTTTTTATATTATAGTATTAAATAGATTGATAGGAGAAAAAATCAGCAAGTTTCACTGTCATCTGTAACTAAGCTTTCTGCTATGTATAGTCATCAACATCATGAAGGTCATTATGGAAAAAAGGCAGGAGCAGTAAACTGATGGCAACAAGTTATTGTAATAGCATGCTAACAAATGGTCATCAGTCTTTCTGATGCTCTATATTGCATTAATAACATAATTTAAAATAATTTTTGGAAATAATTTTACAAAATAATTTCTAAAAATTTGCTTCAATATGTCCAATAAGGACAGAACTCATTCTCTGTTTGAAATCACTCATGGTAGGAATAGGAAATGCTCTGTTTATTTTAACCACTGGCCAGATTTATACCTCTATAAAGTCAATAGAAACACTTGTTATTTGGCATTATTTCTGCTAAATCATCTGGCTTAATTACTTAGAAGTTGTCAGGAAAGACCTCTTGGTCTTTCAAACCATAAGTTTTTTTTTTTCAAAACTTGTTTTCAAAACATAAGTTTCAACTGACAGTTGATGTTAGTTTACACATAGTTATTATTTTTTCCACTCAAAAATTGTTTACAGCCTGGTAAAAATAGAGAAAATTTATCTCTTTTTTCCCTTCCTAACACTCCCCTTTATGTTGAAGTTGCCAGTCATCTTTATCTTTACATTATTTAGTCCATTAATGTAATTAAGTTAAATTTACAATATTTTTTGTTTGAAGTTCCCTCTTCTTGACTTTGGAGAAGTGAAAAGATTTGCTTGTTCAACGTTTATTTTTCTTCTCTCTTGCCCCTGCAATCTATTTTCTTTATATAGAAATTATTACCTTCTACAAACTCTGTCTCACTTTTATCCATAAAAACGATTGGCTTTTACAAAAGCAGCATCTAAAATTAGAACACTTGGTTACATGACTACCTTCTGCAGATCAGATGAAAAAACACTGAGTATATTTGTCGGTGACCATTAGTACTATCCTGCTGATCAAATCATTGTATGTTTTTGCCTGTATTCACAGTGTGTCCTTTTAAAATAAAAAAATTTAAAGAAATAATATGTTAAAGTTTTTGGGTTTTCAATATGATTTCACTTTCTTGATTATTTCCATGGAGAAAGAAAATATTTTAAGTGATGGAAAGACAGTGATGAAGATGTATTAAAAATGTAAGTCAGAGATCCAGTCTCCAGTAAGCTTCTTGTATTATTTGTTTAGAAATAATGCAAGAATTCTTGATATATTTTATATTTCTTTCTATACATTTTTTGTAAATAATGTAATTATAAGCAAGAACTAATTAGGTCTACTATCATGGCTTTAGTTCTTTTTCTTTTATTATTGACATAATTTACCTGTAATTACAGAAAACAATCAAAATTACCAGTGTAAATAAATAGGGAAATTTATATAAAAATTCAGAAATATTAAATTAGTACACATTTTTTTAAATGCAGAAAATTTCAGGTGTTTCAAAGGAGAAAATAAATAAGTACAAAATGTTATTTAGCCAAAAATTTTCAAAGGATTGTCACACTAACAGTGTGGAACTTTCCATTAAACACATACAAACAGTTTGATTTCAAATACAAAATGCAAAGTTATTTAGATAGGAAGACTGTCCTCTTTTAGTGCCCTGAATAATGAACAGACTTCAGCAGAAGAAATTATTTGTTTTACTTAAGAGAAACAATAAGTTATCAGTTAATGCCATTTTTTTAAGTTGCATCATAATATACAGGATTTTGAGGCTAGAGCTTCACTAGAAATGTTGAACCATGGAGAATATTCATGTTAGGTGAGATTGTGGTTCAGATGCACAGTATGTATTTTAACATGAGAAATAAATCCTTTATCTGGATGTCTGGATACTTATGCTGCTGTTTTACTTTTGATGACAGGTTTTGATGAAGAATTTATTTCCTTTTTTTGTTTTGTTTTGTTTTTTGTTTGTTTGTTTGTTTGTTTAAGAACTATACAAACAACACCTACTTCAATGAAAATTGAAGGCAAGGTTTATGTTGCAGAAGATCAAGCAGACCCCTTGGCAGTCAATGATGTGAACCTTGATGTCACAGTTTGCATCTTGCTATTTGGCTTTGGTTTTAACAGTCTTGACACTTCTGACATCCAGTGACATTCAGCACAAATTCACTGAATTATGACAGAAACTAAACTATAACTGAAGGTAAGAGCACATGCCAATCATGGCAATCAAGGCACATGCCTTTTTTACCTTTACATGGATTTTGACAACAAAACAGCACTCATGAATATGGCCACTGATAAACACAGTTGCATTAGGTTTGCATGGCAAAGTTTTGTTAGTGAGGCTACAGGGGTGGCTTCTGTAAGGCTGCTGGAAGCTTCCCCCAGGTCTGACAGAGTCGATGCCAGCTCTGCTGGCCAAGGCTGAGCCTATCAGTGACAGTGTTAGCACTTCGGGAATAATGTATTTAAGAAGGGAAGGAAAAAGCTGTGGAACAACAGGAGTGAGTATAAGTTAAATAAACAGCTCTACACACACCAAGGTCAGTGATGAAGAAGAGGAAGGAGGTGCTCCAGGTGCCAGAGCAGAGATTCCCCTGCAGCCCCTGAAGGATCCCACACTGGAAGAGGCAGATGAGCCCAAAGGGTGCTGTGACCCTTCTGGAGCCCCATGCTGGGCAGACTCCTGGCAGGGATCTGTAGAATCATGGAGAGAGGAGCTCACGCTGGAGCAGGTTTGCTGGCAGGAATTCTGACCCCATGAGGGACCCATGCTGGAGCAGCCTGTTTGTGAAGAACTGTTTCCCACAAGAGCAACAGCACACTGGAACAGGGGAAGAGCAGAGGAAGAGCATGAGAAGTCCTATCCTTGAGGAGAAAGGAGCATCAGAGAAAATGACTGATGGCCTCAGCCCCCTGTTAGAGCTTCATCCAGCCTGACCTCAGAGGTTTCCAAAGATGGGGAATCCTCAGTTTCCCTGGGCAACTTGCTCCAGTGTCTCACCAGCCTCACCATAAAGTGCCTCCTCCAATTTAAATCCTTTCAGTTTAAACCTACTGTCTTTTATCTTATTATGAAGGTCTTGGTAAGAAGTCTCTCTCTGTCTTGCTTGTACTCTTCCATTTTATATTAAAGTACTCTTTATTCAGACAGTGGCAACATAAACATAAATGCAAATAATATTTTGCTGTTTAGTCTAATATTCAGTCAAGTTGATAACAATTCCATATCAGAATTTTACAGAGATCTGGCTCCAGACTTATGGTTTTGATTCTTACTGTTTTCCATTATCCTCCACCTCCATGTATAGTCCAAAAGATTTATGTATCAGAAATTAATAGGTAAATAATTACCGACAAAAAAAGTCAGATTAGCATAGGAAAGTTGGTTTTTAAGTTTTAAATTAAGAATAATTGGTTTCGAATTCTCCACAATGAACAGAAGGTGGGTAGCTGAAAAACTCAATTAAACAAAAGACAGATTTTTAATTTTTTTAAATTTTGGTTTTTTCTAGGAGAAAACATGAGTGAGAAAGGACAAAAAGAACCAAAACATAACAGAAAAATATCCTTAAGCTTAGTACAGAATTTTTTTATGCTCACACTTTTTTTTAAGCTGATAGAATTCATGGATGATAAGCTTGATTCCCAAGGACAGTGTTTGTAGAAGTAGTCTACTAGTTAAGTTCCAAGAAGTCCATTGGCCTTATTTATTCTGAACATTGAAAACTATATAAGAAGTATTCAAATATAACTGTTTAGACCTTATCCACAGCACTTATAAATAAACAAGAAGCTTAGAAAAATTATATCTTGCACCTAAAATTACTTGCATATTAGTTTATCTGGAAGAAATTATGAATAGCCAAAATAGCAAAATCAAAATAGTCCAGAGTAAAAAATCAGGAGGAATTGCACCTATAAAAGAGCGAATAAATTATTAGAAATAGTATCTCTGTTATTTCTCAGAAAATTACAATCTTAGTATCTGCATTGTCCATGTCCCTCTACAATTCATTACAATTTAAATTTCCTAGCTAAATATTACTGTACTTAAAATTTTTGTAGAGATTGAGTAGGCTGACAAGTGTTACATTGTAGTGATAAGCATTTTAGAGATGCAGGGTAAACATTGTATTCAGCAG
>VXBI01011925.1:273157-285292 GCA_013397375.1 Toxostoma redivivum
AATAATATATTTAAATTCATATATTTAAATGTCCTTTTTACAGACTTTGTTCTCATTCTCTGTGTTTGTTTGGGTTTTTTTGATCTGTAGTGATTCTCTTTAGAAATGTGTTTGATTAATATGTAATTCAGCATCCAGGATGATAGACTTCTATATAATAGATATATTTAAATGATAAAAAATAGTTTGCATATTAAAGATTATCTCCATGACCATAAGAAAAAAAAGGTTTACCTAAAAGTATTTTGTAAAATAATGTCCATGGCCTCATGCAGTTGTCACATGTTTGTCTGTGATCTGCTAAGTGGAGTACTACATCATATATGTATATAGATATATAGGCATATATATTGATATAGACATAGATAGATAGATATATATATATAGATAGATTGCAATTGTTAACTGTTGAACAAAGGAATAGTAATATGGGAGTGTGAGAGGAAGAAAAAAATCACTTAGATATTAATGGAGAGAACAGATAAAGAAAAGAAAGAGCGAAGAGAGTAATGAATGTTTCTGCCCTTTTAAATCTAACCAACACCTGTGGTTCCAACATTTTCCATTACTTTTTTTTTTTTTTAATGTATTAGTCAACTTGCATATGCTGCTTTGCCCTTTATAAGCACCTTGTCACAAATTAACAGGCCTTCCATGACAGAATGTCCCTATGAAGCAAATGACACTATTGTAGTAAAGAATGGTTGAGTCTGGTCTCTCTTGGACAAGATTGTTAGATATCATTTATTCTCAAAAGTATATTAACCATTTTACAAAAGATATTAAACTTCCATAGCATCTGTCGATTACACTTCAACAGAACTGGACTGAGTAATTTACATCAGGTAACTACTGAATTTCATAAATTTTTTTCACCTTTATTCTCATTACGCTTCCTTCTCTCATATTTCATCCTGAAATTGTTTACTTGGGTTTTATGGTACTGGGGAGCAACATTCATCTTTATTTTCTTTCCTCCCATCCTTTTCTTTCTTACATNTTTAAATTTTGGTTTTTTCTAGGAGAAAACATGAGTGAGAAAGGACAAAAAGAACCAAAACATAACAGAAAAATATCCTTAAGCTTAGTACAGAATTTTTTTATGCTCACACTTTTTATTAAGCTGATAGAATTCATGGATGATAAGCTTGATTCCCAAGGACAGTGTTTGTAGAAGTAGTCTACTAGTTAAGTTCCAAGAAGTCCATTGGCCTTATTTATTCTGAACATTGAAAACTATATAAGAAGTATTCAAATATAACTGTTTAGACCTTATCCACAGCACTTATAAATAAACAAGAAGCTTAGAAAAATTATATCTTGCACCTAAAATTACTTGCATATTAGTTTATCTGGAAGAAATTATGAATAGCCAAAATAGCAAAATCAAAATAGTCCAGAGTAAAAAATCAGGAGGAATTGCACCTATAAAAGAGCGAATAAATTATTAGAAATAGTATCTCTGTTATTTCTCAGAAAATTACAATCTTAGTATCTGCATTGTCCATGTCCCTCTACAATTCATTACAATTTAAATTTCCTAGCTAAATATTACTGTACTTAAAATTTTTGTAGAGATTGAGTAGGCTGACAAGTGTTACATTGTAGTGATAAGCATTTTAGAGATGCAGGGTAAACATTGTATTCAGCAGTCAGATATCAAAACTAGAGTCTACAGAAGAGAGCTAATCCATCTTCTTGCACTAGCTAAATCTCACCGTTACTTCATTCCTCTCAGTGCAATGATTATTGCGTCTTCTGTTCATCACATGCATCCAAATAATTATACAGACCTATAAACAAGTTATATGAGGGAACCTAGAGATGTCCTCTGCTCCATATAAATGTCTGTCTGTTTAGCTAATACATAATGGAGGGGAGTTTACTCCTGAATTAAAGCTGCTACTGAGAGCTTACAAATAATAATGCAGAAATCTGATGTATATTTATTATATATGCATTATTAAGTATGTGTATTTGTATATTTACTGACTGAGCTCTTGTCCTTAGCACCATATTCTTCTAATTTAACATGGATTTTCTTAAGTGTTCTATGCTACTTTGTAATACAAGTATGACTGTACAGAAATAAGAACAAAGTAATTTGCATCTGTTAGAACATGAATTGATATTTGCTACAAAATAGTCACAATATAATCTGACTTGCACAAGTCCTGCAACAAGGCAGGTGGTATTTTTATTTCTTTTGTTTACTCATAACATGCTCTCCTTTTTGGTTCATTGCCTTTATGCAATTAAATTAATAAATTTAATATATTAATATATTAATATATTTAAATNAATTGTTAACTGTTGAACAAAGGAATAGTAATATGGGAGTGTGAGAGGAAGAAAAAAATCACTTAGATATTAATGGAGAGAACAGATAAAGAAAAGAAAGAGCGAAGAGAGTAATGAATGTTTCTGCCCTTTTAAATCTAACCAACACCTGTGGTTCCAACATTTTCCATTACTTTTTTTTTTTTTTAATGTATTAGTCAACTTGCATATGCTGCTTTGCCCTTTATAAGCACCTTGTCACAAATTAACAGGCCTTCCATGACAGAATGTCCCTATGAAGCAAATGACACTATTGTAGTAAAGAATGGTTGAGTCTGGTCTCTCTTGGACAAGATTGTTAGATATCATTTATTCTCAAAAGTATATTAACCATTTTACAAAAGATATTAAACTTCCATAGCATCTGTCGATTACACTTCAACAGAACTGGACTGAGTAATTTACATCAGGTAACTACTGAATTTCATAAATTTTTTTCACCTTTATTCTCATTACGCTTCCTTCTCTCATATTTCATCCTGAAATTGTTTACTTGGGTTTTATGGTACTGGGGAGCAACATTCATCTTTATTTTCTTTCCTCCCATCCTTTTCTTTCTTACATTTATTTCTTCACCTTCCAAATTTACCTCCCACTATTCTGTTCATGTTGTGTGTGTCATTTATCAATTGCAAAATAATAACAAATTAATTATGGTGTAAGTATAGAGATTTGTGTCTCTGACTTGCTATTGCACAGGTTTATGTTTCCAGTCCCTTCACAAAATAATATTCCTGATTTATATCTCTTGCATCATTACAAAAGAAGTCTGAATTGGCTTACTGGTGATGTCAAGCTCACTTACTGATGTCCTCTCACATAGCTTCCTCTTCATAGACATTATACAAGTCCAATGATGCCTGCACTTTCATGAATAATATGCTTAATCTCAATTTAAAGGATACTTGACCTCAACTTTGCCTTAATTATAATTATATTACATTACATTTTCAAACAGCGAGAATGTGTTTCATTTTCAAAGGCTTTCCTTCCAGCATCAAGCTTCATTAATTTTTACCTTGCCAGTGGCTAGTAATTGCTTGATTAGTGATACTTTCTAACTGAGCTATGAACTTTTGTCTTTAATTATTAAATATGCTATCACAAACCCTCTTCTAGGACTACAGGTATAAATTACTTTAATAAATACATGGAAATGGATGAATACTCATGTATAAATATAAATATTTAAAGTTATATGGTGAAATTCTTTTAGCAAGGGGTTGCATATATGTATAGATTTGTGTCCTGGTTTTGGCTGAGATATAGATAGTTTCTTCTCAGTAGCTAGTAATGTGCTGTGCTTTGGACTCATTATGGGAATAATGTTGATAACCCACTGATCTCTTGGTTACAGCTAGGTTGTATTAATTGTAAATCAAGGACTTTTTAATAACTCATGCTCTGCCAGGGAGGAGGTACGCAAAAAAGGCTGTGAGAGCATGGCTGGGATAGGTGCCTGAAACCGGACAAAGGGATATTCCATACCACAGAACAACACACCCAGTATATAAATTGGGCAACTTATCTGGAAGAGGGGCTGATCAGGGCTTGGGACAGGGTCTGGCATTGGTCAGTGGGGTGAGCAATTTTAATGTACATCATTTGTTTTTCCTTGGTTTATTGTTGTTGTTGTTGATGTTATTGTATTTTTTAATTATTAAAATGTTCTTATCTCAAGCTACAAGTTTACTTTTGATTCCCCTCCCCATTCCATGTGCAAGCAGCTGCATAGTGATTAGTTGCCAGCTGGCTTTCAAATACAACAGTCCT
This sequence comes from Toxostoma redivivum, assembly GCA_013397375.1. Classification (NCBI taxonomy): domain Eukaryota; kingdom Metazoa; phylum Chordata; class Aves; order Passeriformes; family Mimidae; genus Toxostoma; species Toxostoma redivivum. The sequence goes on from VXBI01011925.1 coordinate 277,271, forward strand.
TTTTGGTGCCCAATGTGAGGCACAATGGGTTGAGATGACAGATCTGACCAGAGTGTATTAAATGAAAGTTGTTACAAACATTCATTGTATTGGTTCAATAGTTGCTGGTTATAATGGGGATTCACTTGCTCTCACATGACAGTGGTGGAAATAAAGAGACGGGGTCTTCATGATTTGCATGCACAGAGCCATGAAGCCACGAAGCCATTTATTGATGCACAGAACAAAGTTTATATACCTTTTCAACTATTACTAAAAATAGTTCACCAATAGTATTCATGTAATTAAGGGATATTGCTTACTTGTAACTAAATAACATTGACCAATCTACGTCTAGCTATAATGCTGACCAGACACATTCCAAAAAGCACCTTGTACAAAGCACTTTCTTATCTCTTGCATTCCTTTTCCCAAATCCCGCTTACTCTTGCCAACGTTTGAGGCCTACTCTTGCTTGTGGCCTACTCTTGCCAAGGCTTGCGGCCTACTATGGCTAACACATCCATGTCAGTTGTGATAAGCTGAGCAGTGCTCGCAGTTTTGCTCTCTAGTTGTATTCCCACACTCATAGTTGTGTTTTAGCCCAGTAATAGCAGTAATAGCAGAATGTAATAGCCGTAGTAACTTACTTGCAGTATGTGTTTCCTGTGGTAATGTTTATTGTCCTTGGGGCCTGGGCTAAGATTATTATTGAGGGGTATTTTGTAGTGTTGGCTTATGATATGCTTGTGTTGCTGGTCAGTAAATCAGTTGGTGAATGTATTCAGTATTGCAAACACCTCAGTATTTTGGGACTCATCTACTGAATGATCCACTGGGAATGATCAATAATCATACTTGTGGCCTTTCCTCCTCAGAAAGACAGCCTGTGGGGGAGATATATTTCCACATCTTCCTTCCTTCTTTCTTTCCTTCTCCTCCAGGCTGATTACCATACTGCTTGAAAATTTTAAAGATTTTGAATATCCTTTGAACACCCTTGAACCAAGCCTGGTGTTTTTGATAGGAACCAACATTGATGCAAATGTTTCAAGTCTTGTTTAAGGTCAGATAGTTAACTAAGAATATCAACCAGAGATCAGCCCAAAGGGTGGATAGTTCTGAGTGTTGGGCTGTGTGGGATGGTATGGGCAAGTAGCTAAGGCAGCGTGCACCTCCAATGTGTTTGCACCTTACCCCTGAACAAGTGCAGAATCAAAAATACTTGTAAAATATTTGAGAAAGGTGTGCTGTCAACCTGGCACCTAAGAGAGGACCCAAACCACTACAATGTGTTGGGGCATGACCCAGGCCTATCAAGTGGTGTTCAATGCTGTTCAGTACTTTTGGGGGAGAAGAAGGTCTCTGAATAAGACAACACACACTGCAGCTACTCTAACCATTGTGACAGCAGTGTGGCTGCTCTAAACCCCAGTGACAGATGCTGCCACTGAACCAGAGAACAAACACATGCCAGTGTCAGTTACCCCTGTACAAAAGCAGAAGAAATGCACACAAAAGTCATACTGTAAAAAAGCATTAGCAAAAACAGTCAAGGAGGACAAGAATGTCAGAGAGGAAAAAGAGGATGAAGAAGCAGGGCCGACACAAGAGCCATTTTCAATGCCATTACCAAGACTTTTACATAGGCCATCATAGGAACAGGAAGAAGAGGCAGAAGAGTCGACCACCACTCAATCCCTAACTTGAGTAAGCTGCAGAAGATACAACACGATTTCATGACTGGTCCAGAGGCTCTGTGCATCCTTGGCACAGACTATCTCAGAGTATTTCAAGGACCCAAAAGCATATTGTGATCTTTTGGTATAGCTGCCTCAGAGACAGAAGAGATTATACAGTTGTCTATCTTGCCTGGTCTCTTAGACAGCTCTTCTGTTGTGGGGTTTCGGGAGGCTGAAGAACAGAAGATGCCAATCACTACCAAAATGGTATACCAGAGGCAATATCACACCAACCAAAATTCCATAACTCCCATCCATCAATTAACTAAGTGACTGGAAAGCCAAGGTGTGATCAGCAGGACCTGCTCACACCCTTTACCAGCCCCATATGACAGTATGAAAGTCTGATGGGGAATGGAGGCTGACAGTAGACTATTGTGCCCTCAATGAAGTCCCACTGCCTCTGAATGCTGCTGTCCCAGACATGCTGGAACTTCAATATGAACTGGAGTCAAAAGCAGCCAAGTGGTGCTACAACTGATATTGATAAAGAGTTTTTCTCAATCCATTTTGCAACAGTTCAGGCCACGGTTTGCTTTCACTTGGAGGAGGGGTTAGTATACCTGGCATCAACTGCCCCAGGGGTGGAAACACACCCTGATCATCTGCCATGGACTCACTCAGACTGAAATGGTGAAGCTCTGGAACACCTGAAACACTCTGATGATGTTATTGTGTGGAGAAATACAGCAGCAGAAGTTTTTGAGAAGGGGAAGAAAATAGTCCATATCCTTCTGAAAGACAGTTTTGCCATAAAGAAAAGGGTCCTGCAGAGGAGATACAGTTTTTTGTAACAAAACGGCAAGATGGACATCATGGATCCAATAGATGCTATTACTAAGATAACAGCAATGTCTCCACTAACTAACAAGAAAGAAACACAAGCTGTTTAGACGTTGTGAGTTTTTAGAGAATGCACATTCCAAATTACAGTCTGATTGCAAGCCCTCTCTATTAAGTGACCTGGAAGAAGAGTGATTTCATATGAGGCCTGGAGCAATGATAATACTGTAACAAACCAGGTAGGATATAGTTCATGTAGCTAGACCCTTGGGAGGCTTAACCCAGGTCCCACCCACAGAGCAGGGAATATCAGCACCAACACCAGGGAGTCTGGCGGACAGCAAGAGGAAGCATCAGGCAGCAGCATGACTCCATGCACGCTGGCAAGTCTTCATCTGCAACTAGAACTTCTCCACAAGTTCCTACATTCAAGGAAGGGTTTGCCACCATCTTGTCCCTTTGTTTCTCAGAGCACACAGTTGCCCATGTGTGTCTGGGATCGAAGACAGGCCTAAGGCCTGACATATTTGGTCTGCAGTTGTGCACGTGGATAAGATAATGTAGAAGAATTTATTGTTAGTTGGTGGGACTAACCGTCAGAAATGAAACTATGTATCAGTCTGTCCTGGGGTGACTTTGTCATGTTTTGAATTGTATCCCCATTTGTCTGTTTAGCCCAGAAATAAGTTTTTGTGCCTTTAAGGCTGGATTTAAGAGTGAAGGAAGGGGGAGGAGAAGTGGTGGAATGTCTGAGGCAGTTGTTTTAAAAACACAGAGACAGGAGTTCCATCATCTCATCCTCCTGGACTGTGTCACCGTGGCGGACAACGGAGAGAGCTCTCCTTTGCTNGTCACCCGGTAGGATTTATCCTGTGAAAGGGAAACAACATACCATGAAGCCATTGTGATCATGGGCCATTGTGACCTCATCTCATGTGCTGGCCCCACATGAGATGATGTGGAGACTGGCCACTCCTGAGGAGGAGATATATGGTGTGCTTCTGGGGTGGAGAGGTGATGATGACATGAAGGACAACGTTTTCATCCAAGGGATGCCCTGGAGGTAGGCTGCCCTTCTGCCCCTCCTGCCCGGGAGCCATGCTCTATATCCCCCTCCTGCTCAGCGGCTTCTCTCACATCCAGGGGTTGATATGTATTTATTGCTTTGCTATTCTGACTGCATCTTGAGATTTTTGTGCACAGGCGTCTTCCCAAAACCAACATGGAAGCTCCATCTTGGAAAAGGTCTGATGCCATTTTCCCTTTGTCTCCGTACACACAGGCAGCATTGGGGCTATCTTGGGGGGGGATGGTATCCCACCATTTTGGGTGGCCATTCCCAAGGAATTAATAAGATTTAGCACTTTTGTATCTAGTGATTACTCACTGTTATTTTATGCTTTTTGCTGTTTCATTTATTAGTAAACTGTTATTTTTTCACTTAAATATTCTCATAGTAGTTGCTTCTTAGTGGAAAGAGATTGGTAGAAACTAAAGGGAGGTCCACCTCTTTAAATAGTCTTAAACCAAGGCAATGGTAAATGAGATTCTTTCATACTTATGTAATTATTACTTTATTGAATAATAATTTAAAAAAGGGTATGTGAAAGTGGAGCAAAATTTAAAACTTTAAAATTTAACTTACTATAAGAGGCTAGACAATAATGTAACGCATAAAATGGAACAAGACTACCTAGATAAACTAATAAATATGAGCTTCTCTTTTGAAATTGTGCAGTGCAATATAAATTATTTTTATATTAATTTATATAATTTTTCTTTAGTTTTCTGTTGATAGCTCCAGAAAGAATCTTCTCAACTAATTACTTTTAACTAATTTAACTAATTCATCAGTCCTCAAACAAAATCTCACTCCGCAACTCAATATCCTTCACAAAGAATTTCTCTTTTCTTTTCCTGAAAGCTATTTTAAAAAATAATAACAGAAGTTTCCTTCCTTAAGCCGTCAGGGAAATGTTCATGGTAACTGAAATCCTATTTTGAAGGAAATAATAGTGCTTATTATCATAATTTTTACATGAAGTTACAGTAGGAATTATATATAGGTCAATGTTTTATCTTTACAAATTTAAAGACAGAAAACAGAGAAACTGAAAAATTAGTTACAGTGCAATGAAAACAGTCACTAACCAAAAAGATGTAAAAGTAAAAAAAATGAATGGGTATTAAAATGCAATAAAAAAAAAAAACCTATTTTTGTGCAGGTTCTTATATGCAATTTTATCCAATCTGTTTATATGGATAATACAATGTGTATGTCATTATTTGCATAACTGGCAAATTTAGTATTATTTAAACATTCTCAAATTCACTGGTTATTTACAAAATAGGCAAGTGCCAGTTCTGTACCAATAGATAAACACCTTTCTACATTCAGATAAATCTTAAATCCCATGTAAGAAGAATTCACTATCAACTTTCTCATAAACACTGTTCATTCATTTCTGAATACAGTGTGTTCTGTACAGTTGGATGTGAGACATTCTGATATCTTTATTTGTACAATATAATTCACTGGCTAGTCTTATACACAACAAGTGAACTAATTCAGAAAGAAATCTTTGTTTTTAGACTATATAATGTTGTGATCTTTTGTTGGATCCAACTAAAATCCTTAAAAGGGTTGAATTCACAGGGTATGGTAATCACCATGACAGTTACTAATTTTTGGTCACCTTAAAACTTGCTTTAATTCCCACTGTTCTTGTTATTTTGTTACTAAGACTAGTAAGAAAAGCCCCCAAGAAGAAGATAAACAAAAAACAGAACATTCAAACATTTCACTCCTCAGAACTTCATATGCACACCCATTTCATCACCATTAGGCATTTCTTATCTTCATATTTCCTCCATGGTACCTTTATACTAGACCCACATGAGTGTGTGAACAAGTTTCACAAAATGACTGGAACAAGGAGTTGACTTGAAACATAACACAGCAAAATACAATTAGCCTCCACAGAATTTCTCCAGATTTTTAGTTTGTGTAATTTATAGTTAGTTCCATGCTATAAAGCCTGAGAAATCCCAAAATACCATATAATAATGGCATTAGAGAACTTTTATGTGTAACATGGGCCCATGTTTCCTCGGATGAATAAAGGATTTGAGTTTATATCCTCCATGTTCCATCTAAATATTCTTTTTTTTCCTAGAGTAGGTGATTGGTAAAAATTCTTCTCAGAAACATTTTACTAAATATTTTTTCTCTCTCTGTTTGCTTTGGTTTTTCACAAAATCCCTGACTCTTTAAAGTAGTCTATCTCTGGAGAAAAGAGATTAGGCCAAGCCCAAAATAATCTCTTTTCCTAATAAAAAACCAATTAAGACAACAGCATTCACAATCTATTTAGTTTTCCTGAAAGCAATAAGTTTTCTTTTTTGTTTGTTTTGTTTTGGTAATTGTTATACATGTATAACATATAGTCACATCAGAGAAATTTTTTTGCCATAGTCTGGCCACCAAAAATTGCTCTCTGTGATAAATGTAAAGATGTACTGTACTTTTCCCAACAGTTATCTTTACTGTTTAATTATTCTGAGTATTTTAGGAAAAATATTGATTGCCAAAAAATTTATACTGCAGTGAAGAGACCACAGTGAAAACTGAAACTTCTTACACTGAANGAGAAATTTTTTTGCCATAGTCTGGCCACCAAAAATTGCTCTCTGTGATAAATGTAAAGATGTACTGTACTTTTCCCAACAGTTATCTTTACTGTTTAATTATTCTGAGTATTTTAGGAAAAATATTGATTGCCAAAAAATTTATACTGCAGTGAAGAGACCACAGTGAAAACTGAAACTTCTTACACTGAAATGTTTATTCTACTGATGTCTGTATAAAGTAAACAAGTTTTGATCCCCACATTATTTTAAATAGTTTTAGATAAGATAAGCATTGTAAGATAAGCCAGTCCAATCAGCTATAAATAAACTGTTTTACCTCTGAGTGAATTAAAATAGCAATTAGGCAAAAAAGCAAACAGGAAGAAAAACCAAAAAGCTCAGCCAGACCACTGTTTTGTTCTTCAAGGAGACATATGCCCCTGAGTTATACCAGGTTCACATGCGGTAGAAAAATACCCTTTTTCTTACCAGTATTACACATGAGTTCGACTTGAAGATTCATATTCCCATTTTAGAGGTTGCTGGATTGGGTAGGCTGATGAAGATGAGGCTGCTGTGCTCCTGTGTCCAGAGTCCAGCCAGGAAAAAGGCTCATCACACAATCCCCAACAGGAGCACACACACACCACACTCACAGCCTGCTGCATGAACAGCCTGTCACACATACACGCATCCAGCATGCACACAGCTGGCTGCACAGACAGCACAGAGAGAAAACAGTGCCTTACCAGCACCTGTGCAAATGTACAGCATTCACACGAATATGAACAGCACAGATGGCTGATCTTTTTCCTCCACAGGAGCAGAGTTTAGGAAAGTCTGGTGGTAGGATGATAGAAACCCAGCTGATTGGGGAAAGGCAATATGCCTTTACTAATGCCAAACTCACCTGATCACCTTCTACAGCAAAATAGCTTATTCTGTCAACATGAACAGAGCACTTGCTTACTTGGACTTCAGCAAGTCATTCAACACCATTTCCCAAAGTCTTTTCCTGAACAAACTGCCAAAGCACAGCTTGATCTGTGATTTGGGTATGGAATTGGATAACAGGCTGCACTCAGTGTGTGGTTTGAGCAGTGTCACTGAAAGGCACCTGGGGATCTTGGTGGACAAGAAGCTGACTGTGAGTCAGCAGTGTGGGGCTGCAACAGCAAAAGCAAAATGGACCCTGGGCTGCATCTACAGAAATATTATTAAGAGGGGTAGAGATGTGATCATCCCATTTCACCCAGAATTTGTAAGGCCCCCACTTGAAGTACTCTGTCCATTTCTGGCACTCAAAATTTAAAAGGAGATATAATTAAGTCTTTTGTCCCTGGAAAGAGAAGGCTTGTGGGAACCTCATAACACTATCCCTATATTTAAAGGACAGTTACACAGAGGGATGCCTGTCTTCATGACAGAAACCCCATGAAAAAGTCTGTGCCCAGTGGGTACAAGTTGCAGACCAGGACCGATTAAATCTTGATACATGAGATAAATTTTTGCAGTGAGAACAGACAATGACTAGAACAACCTTCCCAGATACATGGTAGAATCCCCATCACTGGAGGTTTTACAGGACATGATTAAGGGGGTGCTAGATAATCTCATCTCGGCTGAGGAAATGTCATATAATTATGTCAAAAATTTCACTATGAATATCCTGAAAAGCAATACTTACGAGTGTGAGAAACAGAAAACACTTGCATTGTTATCATTTTTGTGTGAAAGACACCTTGAAATAAAATTTATTTGTATAATACATATTATATATTTGTTTTACATTATTTTTCATAACATTTGAAATTTGATCATGTTTATTCGTTAGTATATATCACATCATGCTAGATTCCATTTTTAATAGTGTTGGGGGTTGAATAAT
>VXBI01011926.1:0-24693 GCA_013397375.1 Toxostoma redivivum
TAATAATTAATTTATTAATTCTTTGGTATTACGAACAGGAAGAAGCAAGTCTGCAGAATCTACTTTAGTAGCAAATTATGTGTTTCTCAGACATCCTTCAGATGCAAGAGAAAAGTTCTGATCTGCCATTTCCCTTGAGACTCTGGTAATGAATTACTTCAAAGTGTAATGCTATATATGATCTAAATTGAAGAGAGACAATTCTCTCTTAATTTTGCAAGATCTGCTTTGTCTGACTACACACTGACTAATTTAGGAGTACTGAAGACCCTTTAAAGTTACTGAAAACAAAGAAAAACATAAGCACTTTCAACAAACTTATCATAAGAGCAAATCTACAGATAGTCATATTTTTCTCTCCCTATGTATCAGGTTACAAAGAAAAAAATACTGAGGTATAGAATGTTATAAAGAAATAAATATTTTTATTGTTAAATGGTAGCCATGGACACTCTTGTTATAGTTTTTCCTTCCTGGGAATTACCTTTTTTCTTCAAACACCACAAGACAATACCTAGCTTATGAGCAGTACCTGAATAATAGTAAAAGAAACATTATTTTGCCATCTACAAACATTTTTAAGTAAGGGTAGAATATATTTCCCTACAAAATATATTTTAAGGTCTTTTTTTTCATATACAGTAATATCAACAAAGAAGGCAAAGTTTAATATTTTTTATTATGATAATGGAAGAGTTTCATATCAAATAAAATGATCTTAAAATTCTTATAACCCACACTTGACACCAGCTGCAGTTACTCATAGGAATCATTTGCTGATCACATACAGTAATGTACCTGAGACAAGTAGGGTCTCACACAGATTTAAATAGATTTTAACTAAAGATATTGCCCTATATAAAGGAAAAAAAATTAAGAGTATCACTAAGAACAAAATCATTATCTTAAATACTGGTAATATACCTAATTCTAACTTACGCTTTCCCTAGTAAGTTTCCTGATAGCATAATTAGATTCTACTAAAAATGGAGAAAGGGTTTTCTTTTAAGGAGTCAATCCCTCTTCCTGCATTCATAGAGATGTTTTCCTGGACAGTTCTAACAATTATGACACAATTTGCTTGATATACAAGTAATAAATTATTTATATCCACTTAGTGTCATATAGAATGAATAAAATATGTCTTCACTTCCAGATAACAACTAAATTTCTATCAATTTTTTAATAAGTAGGATTTTGCTTTAAAAATGTGTTACTAATTTTAAAGGCTATATTAATTAAATAACTCTGCATTAAGTAAAAATACCTTAAAATTTAAAATTATATTCAAAAATTTAATTTGCTGCCAACATCTGAAAGCAAATCAGGTCCCTAAAAAGAAAACAATTGGCTGATCCACTGGAATGAAAGATTCTCTTGGAATGATAAAATATGTTTTGACTTCTGGCCTTTTCTGATGGCATTTGCAATTTTTTTTCATTTAACTTTTTGCTGATGTTCAAAGCTGAGGAACTGTATTCACAATATAAAAGTGGAATTATGTTTCCTCCAATGGGTGAAGCTGTAAAGAACATGAGACTGAGACCTGAGAGAGTTAAAACCCTTAAGGATCTGATGATATCAACAAATAAAATAAGCAACCACAGATAACATTTCCTTTACTGAATAATTTATTTTTAAAGCCAAACCACTTTTCTTTCTAACCTATTATGCTTTTAATGTAGCTCTATTGAACTATTTCAAAACAAAAACTATTTCACTTGAACTCAAGGTAAAACAAGTACAATAGATAATAATATTATATATTAATATAATATTGAGCAATACAAAATATTTTGTTCTTTGTATGGCAGATAATCTTATGAGCTAAAATCACAAACCCTGGCTTACACACTGTTAGAAATTAAAGCAATTTATAATATATATACATGCACACATCAAAGCTCAAGAAATGCCAGATTAACATAGTGATAGTTTAAGTTGATGTAATAGGTATTTTAACATAATACTTCTAGAAGTGACATAGAAAAAGCATAAGACACCTTATTACTCAAGTAGGATGCTAACTATTCTGTTCTTTATAAACGGGATGCATTCTAAATCACTTCTGCTTTTTATAAATTGGTCTTTTTACCCAGTGAGATTTTACAGTATTATACCAAGGACATTTTCATCAGATTAAATTTTTAAAATTCTTTTACGTTCTGTGTTCACAGCACAGTGCATACAAATAATTGTGGAAATGTACATGCAAACTTGGCTAAAGTTACATTCAGGTAACCCTCTCTTTTTCAAGGAATGACAAAAACTCCCCATGTTCCTACCTTATAGAGTATCTATTAAAACGTACAAACAAAACAAAACAAAACAAATCAGGCCCAAAACATATAATAGTTGCTTTGGTAGAAAAATTGGTTTCCTTCAAGAGAAACACAGCACAGCACATTAACTAACAGGCATAAAATAATTCACATACAATATCAGAGGTTTACATACCATCAGGAAGGCAAGGAAAAAAGCGAGAAAGGAAGGCAAAAGAACAAGAAAAGATACAGGGAAAGGGAATACTACAAAACTACATTATACTTCATGTGGTATGCAATATTTTCTAAACAGGCCTGATTTTATTTTTATGGACCTAATATTGTAGCAAAATAACCACAAACCAAAAGCATTTAAATTTTCCTATATCTGTTCCCTTCTTCTGGCTTTTTTGGTGGTTTTTTTTAATTGTTTCCTTTTATTTCATAATAATTAAAGATAATAAATTGTAGTAAAACTGGGAGAGAGATTTTCTAGAAAAATGTAGGCAGGAGTTGAACTTTTAAAGGTATCATCAGGTCTGATCTCCATGTAACCTGAGGCGTATACTTATTTATCAACAGTAACATCACATTTAGTTATTGAAGTGCATTACATTAAATAAGAACACCCAAACAGGTTAGGAGATGATGTTAATATTACCTTTGTAAAATGAGTGGGCAAAGCTCTGCTCAGGAATTAACTTGGCAAGGAATCCATGGTTCAAACTTGGGTGAGGGATAGATGGTATGACCACAACTGTGGAGAAAATCATGGAATCAAATGTGAGCCAGCTAGTACTCATGTGTGGCCTGGTCCACTGTGGATCCATGACAGATATCCTATCTCATTGAAACATGCAAATATGGTATTACCAACAAAAAACAAAACAAAAAAAAAACCCTAAACAACAAAGGCATTTCTATAATAAAAGGAAAACAACTTCTGTATCAAGAGATAGGAAACAGCATACCTATTATTTGGGCACTTCAACAGCAACATTTATAGGGAAAGGAGACACAGAAAGATAGATAGATATATACAAGCAAATAGGCAAGACAATAATGGATGAAAGTAGCAGTTTCTTAGTTCAGAACCATAACATTGAATCAGGAAGGCAAAAAAGAATTATAATTTCTCTTAACTGGCTACATTCATGTAGTGTTTTTAAAATGGGAAGCCTACAAGAACATTGACTTCAGAAAATTATGTAAACTTATTAAATTAAAACATCACGATGAATCATAAAATAATGACTAAATGTGAATATGACACAAATTGGAAGAAAAATTCTATGAAGAATGAAAATTAGCAACTCCATAAATGAAGAAAGCCATTAAAGATCAATACAAGAACAAAAACATACACAAAAATTTTCATAGACAAATGCAGCTCCTGTTTTCAACTCTTTTAACACAGAAGGTACAGTTATAATCAATCCAATCAGACTTGGAAAAAAAAACCAAAAAACACTGGACTGAGTGCAAAATATTTGAAAGAAAGTGGGGTAAGCTTTGCGTCCCTCGTTTCTAACAGGTTCTGAGACCTATCAGACTCCCTCCTTTTGGGCTGAAGAACACATGTCAGTAAAACCACTACTACTAAAACATATCACAAACAGCTCAGTCAAAGAAGGAAATAGTAATGTTTTCCTTTTATTCTATTGTTATCATAGACTTTTAAATGCAGGCACCAATATAGCAGGGCTCGAACAAAGTACTCAGTCCTCCACTACTATCCCTTCACAAACCTCCTCACTCAAATAGAAGGAGCTCATGTGGGGCAATCAGCTGTGTTGTCTGTTTATTCATTTCATGGTATAAAGATATCTGTTCTTCCTAACACATAACAAATTCTGTAAGATTTTTGGTGAACTACCTTGCAATTTACAGCTTTAACTCCAGCAGGAACCCTGGTCTCTGAAAATTATTTTTAAATTAAAGAAAAGTAAAAACATAAAAAATATACACATGAAAATTAGTAATACTCTATAAGCAAATATAGACAATACCTGAAATATGGCAATGTATTTTAAAACCCCAAATTATTATCCTGGAAGAAAGTAGTATATATTTACTATTTAGGATCTTAAGCTACTCACTAAAAATACTTTGTAGTAAAATAATTACAGTTCTAAAAAAAAAAATAAAATTAAATCAATCACATAACATTTGAAGAAAACAAATTTACCTGTACTTGTTGGTGAATTTATTTCTTGTCTGATATTTCTACCTGCCTGGCTCCCAGACCTCGCAGTTTCTCGCTGTGGTTCCAGGATGTCGCGGTACTTGGAGACCATCAGGACAGAGATGAAATAAACTACTGCCAAAGCTAGGAATTGAGCTTGTTTGCTGTCATCCTGTGCCAGGGAAAAGGAAACACATCTAGAATATTGAATATTTTCATAGAATTTTCATATGAGATCATCACAAGGCTTAATAAGTAATATCTTTCTGAAATGCTGCTTCTGCCAGCATAGCAGCAAATGGATAACCAGAAAGCTGAGTGGATTTTCAGTGGTGAAGTACACACACAGAGCACATACTAAGTACTGAATTTTGGAGGGAATTCGGCAACTACACAAATCTCAGGGTCTGTGGAGTCAATGGGTGTCTCAAAACAGAGGCCTGACTCTACGCTGAGAGGGCTTTAAAGGCTTCCTGGTAGCAACGGCAACTGTGTTCTGCTGCCCCAAGGATGAGATTGTGCAGCAGGTAAAGGGTACAATTGCTGGGAGGAAAATCTAAGCTCACTGATGTTTCTCTAGCTGATGCTGGATACACAAGCAGGCATATTAGCTTCTGGTAACATGTAAAAGCAGGGAGAATGCACCACTGTTTTTCTTTTAGAAATGAATTCCAGCTTGTGCATTCTGATTTCTCCTTCCACAGGAAAGGTCAGAAGCAATCCTAGATTTCCAGGACTGATTTAAGAGAAAGCCAGGACCACTATAACTTAGCTGTCTCTTTTCTTCTCAACCCCTGTAATCTGCTGTTCAAGGGAAACTGCCATCTATGGCTTAGATATTTTCCTGACTAAAATTAAATTCCATTAGTTCAACTAAAATTTCTTTATTATTATTATTATTATCATGTAAAACTTAACATGATAAAATTAAAACTTTAGTTTCTATCTACTCCTATATTGGTTTCATCTTTTTTTGATTCCAAAAATATGGCTTTCTATTACAAATCCAGCTTGTTTTCCATGGTTTTGGGTGTTATTTAACCTGGCTGCATGTTTTTGCAAGTCTTAAAATAACTGGAAATTATCTTATTAATTTCTTTTACAGAAGTTCCAGAAACATGCTTTCTTGTATTCTTTTCTCCATTAGTTAAGAAAAGAAGAAGTGACAGACTATTGCCACTTTGAACTCAGGTTGAAGAATTTAAACATAACATATACACTTGCAGGTATACAGTAATAATTCCTATTGCACTACATTCAAAACCAATTACATTGTGGTGCAGTTTTGTGCTAAAAAACATTGCAGAATAAAAATGAAAACCATTTTTATATATGTTTGCATACATAAATATGTTCAGCAGAAGTGAGAATCGTGTTTACAAATTGATTTGCTGCATTTCTGTAACTTATATACTAATTCTTCTTTCTACCCTGGTTGGACAAATAGTTGACACCTTTAGTAAAACTATTTTAATCAACCTAAGTCATAACTGATTTATCTTGGCTGTGACTATTTGGCTAGTATAAAATTAAGGCTGTGTGTTAAACACAGTTAACTGCTAATCTCAGATAGCTTAATCAATATAATTTTTAAGTGCAGAAGGTGGCTGGTAGTTACAGTCACAAACAGATAGTTTGCAGGTAACATATGAAGTGCCACATATGAAGGATATTTTTAATTGGGTACAATCAAGATCTCTCTCAAAACATAAGTGATGATTTTGCAGAAGAAAGATTTACAGCATATATTACTCACCACATCACGAAAAACAACTGCTCGTAGACGATTAATATCAACATCCTGAAGAAGCCTATCAGGGTCTTTTATGGGAGAAAGATTTCCAGGGACATTTTCAAGGGGAGTCTAAAAATAAAAAGTAGTGAGATTTTTTTTTGTCCCCTCCAAATATCAAAGCATCTCTGTTAGAACCTTAATTTGACATATTTTTTAGTGATGACATCAATCTTAGATGACATTCCACATAATACTCAGATAAGGGCTCTAGAAAAAAAAAGTGATGCTTTGAATTATTGCCTTAATACTATTTAGATATAAATTGTTACATCTTTCCAGTAGCTTGGAACAACTGTATCTCTAGACAGAGTTAAGATAATAACTTTCACACAAAATTTTGTTTCAGATTACAGTTACTTCATAGTAGAACAAATTATTTCTAATATGCATGTTATGTTTGAAAATGCTGAACAGAAATATAAAAAAGCAAAATGTTAATTTTGCTGAGACTTATTACAGGCTATTTATAAAATAATTGCTGCTATTTAAAAAACATAAAATAGCATGCTTCCTTTAAAAAATAAAATGTATTAAAGGTGAGGTCTAAACACCTAAAAGTCTCCTTATAGTGATTTTCCTTGCAGTGAATGTGAAAATATTGAAAAATGTAATGTCTCTGTGAGACTTGATAAAGAAAGGAGCTAACTTTGTAAAGGCTATTTGAAAAAGTCTTTAGAGAAGAAAAAACACTGATTTAGTAATGAAAATATGATAGCAAAAAAAGAAGGGATCCTTTACATTGGGATCCTTTACAGTGTCTTGTATTTTGGTAATAGGCTCTGCCAAAATATTTTAGACTTTAATTTCTCTATCCCTGAAGTCTTAAAGCTGTGAACAAGTTTAAAAAAAAATTTAAAAAAAAAGGAGAAGAAGAGATTAATGACACTGGAAACTAAGTGATTACTGAATATCCAATAAAATTCACTTCTAAAAGCAGATAGTAAATAGTGATGCCTAATATGCATTCAAAGGTCTGTTGAAGCTATTGGAACTCAGATATTTCACCAACCGAGATGTGATTGCAGGATTTCATCAAAACTGAAGAGTACCCTGCTGGAATAAAAAAATCTATGCAGGTATATATGACAGAGGTGAGTAAGGGGACTTTTCTTTCTAGTAGGCCAAGAAAGAGTGCAAAAGCTGGTTAGAATTCTCCAGTCATACTCCTGCATCAAGGTTTTCATCTTTCAAATAAGCCTCCTGACACACTTTTACCATAAACCAGTTAACAGGAAAAACCTAAGCCTTTGCCAAATATTTGAGAAGGCAGTTACAATTATTTTCTGATCCTAAAAAGTGGTGTTTCAGACTTGTCATCATTGCTGTTGGTTACTTAAGGCTCAGTTACCTTGGTTGCTGCTGATGCTGTTACACCCTGAAGAGCATCTTGAGTTTTACCACCGATTAATGATGTCTTGTTTACTCTCTCTCTTTGCCTTTGCCTGCATTCTAAGCAGTTCCTCACAGCTACACAACAAACTAAAAGAAGAAATGAAAATGCCACAAATTAGAATATTTTTCAATATTATATTTAGAACAGCAATTAGCACTCATTACTAGTATGCAGTAATTGAAAATTGGATTAAAAATTTGAGAATTAGGAACAACACACAAATTCTATACCGGGAGCAGTAAAATTATCAGTAACATAGTAAGTGGTATGAATAATGGCAAACAGTGAAGATAAATGCCATAATTTTGCAAAATGTATTGAGGTCTACAGTGTCTGCACAAGTATCCCACTCTATTTTACATAGCCTATAGAGTCCTACAAATCCATGGAGAATTGGATAAGAAAAACTGCAACATGGATGTAGCAAAGCATTTTAAGAAAAAAACAGTCATCTTTTTACTGACTTAAATTTAATATTTTTACTCTCCCTGGATATATACAACTTGAAATACATAAGGAAGAACATTTTCAGACATGTCTTCCTCGTGTCTAAATTGAATCAGTCTTAAAAACGTATCGAATCAATAATAAATGGGATTTTCACTTTATCACATCAAATCCTACTTACAAGGTCCTTTCCTACACATGTCACTATTTGATCCATCGCAACTCATTGATCTGTAAGTAACTACTTAATACATACTGTCTGCTGACTTACCAAGCCTTAGGCACTGTCGCATTAGACCTCCAGAAGACATGTTTTTTTCAGCTTCAATCTCACTAAAATTTAGAGAACTGGCAAATACTAGTACATCAACCATTGCCATCAGACGGCTGAGAAACGTTACTGCTGTCTCTGCCGACATTCCTTGTGTCACTTCAATATTTTCCAATTCAGTCTTTAAAAGGAGATAATTGAATTAAACAGTTTGAACACAACTGAAATATAAAGACAGCACATACACATAGAAATCTAAATTGTTATACTTAATGGCAGATAGATTGAAAAGTTATTTTAAAATCTCCTACTGACACCATTAACACAAGCTATGAGTGAAATTCAAAGTAAGGCAAAATGAAGAGTGAGAAAATTATTTACATTTACATGCTGTAATAGATGAGAAAATGTCTAATATAAATGAGAAAGTTATTAGCAATTACTTAAAGACAAAGTAAAGGCAGATAATAAAACAATGCATGGTGTAAAAGGGTGCAACATATTCTTACGTTCTTCCATAGGCTATGCAAACAGGTAACAGATTAAAGGAGTTTCTCAGTGTAGAGCTTTTACTTTTTAATGTTCCTTTAGATAAACAAGCAAATGCGAAGAGTGGAGTGGGAAAAAAAACATACAGTTTTGCACTCTGTCTCCATGAATTAATTTTCCCTGGAATCTTTACAACATATAAAATTCTGACAGAGTCCAATTCTCCAATTATGTTTGCTACCTCACGACAACAACAGAGGCAAAGTAAAAGGGACAAGTGACATGGCGCACAGCTCACATGTCCCTGAGAGTTTCTGTTTCTTTCCTAATATATTGTTGGACCCTTCTTATTGGGACTTAGCAGAAAATTTCTGAATGAGTTCAGTATTTCTGAAAGCTAAAATGTTTTTCTCCAAAAGGACACTTAGATGTCTAGAGTCATGTTTTCAAATGCCTTGAGGTATTTAACAGTGCAGATAAGTGATGAAACAGTCAGCTTAATCCAAAAATAAATATCTGTTTAAACAATTTTACCTCTGGAGTTAGGCAATTTGAAAACAGAAATGTGTGATACTTGTCTGCATCCAGAATTATATGCCTAAATACTATTTTAAAATTTGTTTTTTAAGGGTGATTGATTCTTACTGATTGCCAACAAGCTTTCCAGTTTCAAGACTTTTTGAGCACACAGCTTAGTCCCTTGGAAAAGTACTTTCATTGTGCTTCTCTACTTTTATTAATTTGCTTTGAAGTATTTATAAAAAAAGTATATATGTTGTGCTCTTAAGGTAATTTCCTTCCAAAGGAAATAAAATATACAGAAAACAAAAAATTGATTTATTTCCGTACTCCTTCAACATTATTAGCCTCATTCATGGCTTACTTTTAAGAATATTTTTATATCAAATATTATAAAAGTGCAAACTGTGCCAAACAGTATTAAGGAAACAACTGTTTTGAAAGATGAAAGATACAAAGTGGCATGTGTCACCATGATAGATAGCCCTTCATTTAATTTCTCTTAAGGATGTACCATGTCAGTAACATGAGTCATTTGGGAAGGGCTGTCATCTGTCTGAACTGCCCAATCATATTAGAAAAATAGTAAAATGACAACTCTCAGAAGAAATATTTTCAGCCTATCTCCTGTCTTCCTTCACCAGGGCTCCCCTGTTTAGTTTGTGCTGTGTTCCTACGTTTTGGAAAAATAGTTTGCTGGATTTTTTATAACAGACTGGAAGAAGATTTTTTGAAAGCACTCACCCAAAGAAAACGCATTTGCAAAAATCTATAGCCATAACAGTCTGCTAGAAAAACTCATATGTGATTATGGAAACTTGAACTTTGAACTCATGCTTGAAATAACATCAGGCTTGCTTGCAGACGGTTGACTGCCTGATGTTGATTTTTATCAAGTTTCAACTGTATTATGCCAGTCACAGTCTTAAACCTCTCAGAATATCTCCTGCTTTATTATTTTTGCAAGTTATCTAGTACATTCACTTAACATAAGACTTTAGTGCATTTTAGCAAGCTTTTAGGAAGCTTTGAATTAAAAAATATTTTTTCGTTTTTTACAAATCTCCCTAAAATTCTGCTACATGGAGAAAAAAAAAGGCTGACAGTTTTTTTACACCAAACTTAACATCACTTCTACCTGTTAAATACAGCACATTGGTTTTGTAATAGTGTCTAAAATATATTCCATTATTGATCAAGCTGCCTTCTAGTATCACCAATATTTTAGATAGTGGTGTCTCTAAAACTCATTGAAAAGTGCACTGATCACCATTCCATAACTACTCAGTACAATTTAAGAGCAGTACAAAGTCTCCCATACAATGATCATGTTCAGGACATAAAAAGTTCCTCTACAGACAGCTGCATTTATAACTTAAATTAGCTCACAGGCCTGACTACATTCAGCTAACAGCAAGCACCATAAGTGACAGTGCATTAGGTTATTAAGGGAAATATGGTAGGAAAAGACAATTACTGCACCTAATATACTCCTATTCATATCTCATTGCATTATATAGGAAAATAATAGTAAGAATAATAATAGTAAAAAAAAAAAGCCAAAATATCAAATGATCAAAAATAAGGTATTTTTGAAAATGGAAAAAACTGAAACTTACAGCAGCAATACTAACCTTAGAACCCTGGACATGCAACAGACAAAACAGACAACAGATCACAACAATAAAAGAAAAAGAAAATTATTTAAGTTAACTAAAAATACAAGGTAAATTGAAACAAATTAGTATCTTGGAATTATACATTTGTTTAACTTATATTTAAAACAGCAAAACATTTAAGCTCAGCATAAACATTTGAAAATAAAGACTTGTCAAAGATAGCTATGCACAAAGAAAACTTAAATCTTATATCATTATAGATTTCATGTAAACACTAGTTCTTCCAAAGCAATGTTCATCTTTTATGTAGTACATAAAGTAACTTTATGAAGCAATGCAAAACAAAGTAATGTTTTAACTAATTATACAGATATGAGCATTTTACAAGAAGCCATTCAAATGAAATGCAATAAAGTAGTTGATCCTTTTATAAGGAGGCAAATACGTTTAAAATGCTTTGAAAAAATATGAATTACAACAAGCAACTTGGTTCTTCATTACATAATGCTGTTCTCTGGCATACACTACAAGATAGGTCATTATAATGTTACATTTGGGTGTGATTTCTTCAACCTAAACTAGTATCAAACTAGATATAATAACGTTTTTGAACCACAGGAAAAAACAAATCGGGATTTACTAAGACAGACTGATTTGGCCTTCAAATTTCATTGATTACAATTAAATATGTGTGTTAAATTTTTATGGTTTAGTTTTAGGCAGAACCACTTTCTCTATTGTCACAGTGGGCTAGGAATTAATTCTTAAGTTTTCACTGATTCTGTTTTAAAAATAGAAAGAAACTTCAGAGTAAGTCAGTTATCATTGCTATAATTTAAGCAGTGGAAAAACCTAATCTTACAAAAAGGAAAACAAGTTGAAATGAACTGTTTTCTTCCCTCTTGGGACAGAAAATAGCATGCTTAAACAGTTTTTAAATGTGTCTTCATATTTTCGTAGTTGGATGCAGCTGGATAATTAACCTGTGGCTATTATCTCTCAATTACTAGCTGACAATTTTCGTATCAGTTTTACCACTTTTGATTCTCAGAATTGTTGTAGACCACACAGCACCCATGGAACCACACAAGTCCTGAACATGATAATGCTAACAACTATACAGAGGTCACACATCTCAACTTTTAATCCACAGACATAATGAGGCCATCATTAAATGTTTAATGGAGTTTTGTGCACAGTTCATATAACACCAGCAGCCCTCAGATCACAATTTGAGGGCTGATATATTGAATTCCGAAGAAGCTGAATTATAGACTTCTTAGAATAAGTGGGAAAACAAATAGATGGCAAGGGTTCTGGAAATTTGTTCTGAGTTGTCTCATATATTTAAATTCCTCAAATTTATTTTGCCTTGCTCAATGTCCTCAAGTCCTTGTCACAGCTGCTATCCTTGTAGCAAGCACTGATTACTTCCAATTGCTAGCTTGTACACAAAGTGTTTTAACTGCAAACCTGCTTCTATTAACAGAAAGCATCTTCTGCAAGCCTTTTCCTATACAGGTCCTGTTTTCCACACTTACACAACATCTTAATGCCTTCCTTATGGTTGCAGTTATATTTAGAAAACCTCAAGGACATCTCCAACAGAAAGGAGAAACTATAAGGAAATTGGTATTTTATATTTTATGACCTCCTCATAATTGTAGCAGAGTTATCTAATATTCCCAATTTAATATACTAGACATCAGAATTAAAAGTAGAAGACACCCCAGCCAAAAAAACCTGCTCATATTTTCTGCTAATATTTGATTCCATTTCAAATTGTTTCATATATACAATTGGCAACATTTTAAAAACACCAGCATTTGAAGCAAGTCCATGTACAGACCCTGGAATAGAGGTAGTATAGAACTGAAACTGAGTGAAATATTAGAAATTGTGGGACTAGGTTATTGAGAATTACAGTAAACTTTGCCCTGTATGCCATACAAACATGTAACCTTCTCTGCACTCATGAGTTATCCACAGATTTGTGAGTAGTTTGTTTACATCAAAAATGCATTTTCTTCTTTTGTTTTGTTCTGTTTTAATTTATATTTAAAGTTTTCTATTCAGATCATCCTAATTTGGATTAAAAACAAACAAAAAACAAAGCAACAAAAACCAAATAAACAAATGAAAACCCCAAACCAGACCAAAAAGAAACCTCACAACGTAAAAGGCAGATTTCTATTAAAAGAGTTCCATAGTGAGGGAATTCCATAGTTAAGACTGTCTGTGCTACAGTATGCAAGGAACCATGCAGTGATCTTCCGCTCAGCCCAGAAGAATTGCCATTTCACTCCAAATCTTACGCAAAGGAAAAAAAATTCGTTTTGAAATGGCAAGTTTTTCAAGCATTCATCTTTTTAAGGAAACTGGGACAGTAATACTTTTTTTTAGCAGGAGAGGGAACACAATACCGAATCTGTTGCACAAAAGAAAAACATACCAAACCAAAATGCAATTGCTCCAGCATTTGGAAAGTCATTTTGCTAAATTTATCCTTGGCTCTTGTCTTCAAATAGATTTAATTAATTCAAGCATCTAATATTCAGCATCTGTTCTACTATGAGAAATAGGTGAAGTGCTTTATAAAAATCAGAGGCAATGCGATACCTGTAAGAGTGTAAGAGCAACTAACTCTATAGCAGATTGTTGAGAAGAGAGTTTTGCAGCAGAATTTAGGACTGCTTAAGAATGAGTAGCCCAGAGTGAACTCAGATTTGCTTGAACTCCGATTGGTTCACTGAAATCAAGGGCCTGTGCATAGGCAGGACTGTGAGACAGTTGAAAAAGGAACTGTGTGCTTCTGTATTTCTCCCTTAGAAAACAAGATATCTCATAAAAAGAGACAGTATTCCAGCTGGATCCTACAGGGATCTGGTAGATGTCTACATCATAGATATCTGAATTGTTTGCTTCTGTTGAGTAGATCTCCACTGGCTAGAAATCTAGGCACAATATAAGTACTTCAAGCGAATACTGAGATTTACCCTAATCTCTTCATGGATTCCATCCCTGTTTCAATCATCCCAAAGTGAATGGGTGGAAGGACCTTTACTGTCTGTTCCATAGTCTTTTTGTTTTCATGTGTCATTATTCCAGATCAAAAAATAAAGTAATTTTTTTAAAGCATGTATTTACATGTAACTACCTATGTCACAAATGAAATATACTAAGAGGAAATAAGTAAGAACTGCTACTTTAAAATTTCAGAACGGGTCCCAAAGGACCTTCAGTGGGAATATTAGATCGTAACCATTCATGAAAGTGAAGAAGGAAGAAATTAAATAAAAATGAGCTCACACTTGTTGATAAATTGAATATATGTACTCTATAGGATCTACAAAATGCGAGGGTTTTGACACCCCAGAAAAGCTCTGCAGAACAGAGATATGGAGGATCAGAGACTAAACAAGAGGAAGATGGCGTGGATTCAAACAGGCACACCAGGAGATGTGACTCAATCCTACAAAGTCGTAAAGGATATGGAGCTGAATAAAGACATGATTAACCACTCTTTTCATAGTATAAACAGTAAAGCACATAGTGACTTTATGCATTTAAGCAGGCTTAAGAAAAACAAAGACAAGAAGTGCTTCGAAGGTTATATAATTGCTTTGTCAGGCTCAATGCCATAGGATATTATGGAAGCTAAAAGTGTAAGTAGCTTCAAAAAAGATTAGATAAAGTCTAGAAGGATGAATTTCTCAGTGGTTATTAAATATGACAGCCCAAACACCCTCTCTAGTTGTTAAAACCCTAAATGCTGAAACAGAGTGTTATTAGAGCAATCAATATGCTTGCTCAGACTTCTGCATTTTGATGTAAGCTGCAGTCACTGTTGGTGGCAGAATGCTGAAACAGACAGGCCCTTGGGCTGACCCAGTGAGGCAGCTCATGTAGCCTGTTTACAGCTTCCTCTTGGAAGAGTAATGCAATACGGCTTGAGAGGACTTGTAAAGCATGCCCAGTATCAATTACAGAACTCCACAGACTAACAGGTTGGTTGGGGTTGGAAGGGATTCAGGAGGTTCAACACAAAATTTAAATTCTATACCTTGTGGATCGAAAATTATTCATTATTGTAATTAATTACAACACAGTAGGTTCCACGTGGAAATCAAGAAACACTTTTCCACAGTGAAGCTGACACAAATTGCTCAGGGAGTTGATGGAGCCTCCATCCTTAAAAGATAGTGAAAAGCTGTCTCAACACAGTCCTGGACAACTGGCTGTAGATGGCCCTGCCTGAGCATGGGTGTTGTACCAGGTGACTTCCTGCCATCCCCCTTTTCAGCCTCAGCCATTCTGTGATTCTGTGAGTCTTTGAATCAGCAAGGGAGAAAGCTTACAGGTCCTTTCCCCCTTTAAGAGTTACTCTGGCAGGAAGCAGCCAGTAGCAGGCCTGCTGTAAGTGTTTTTATGCAGTGGAGATGTCATATCAATCTTCCAGTTTCAAACCTCTTCTCTCTTTCCATTAGCAGCTTCTGGAAGGAGGAGGGTGAGACAGCCTTTTGTAACTGATTGCTTTCAGTGGCCTACTTTGCCCTTTCAAGACTGAGAAGAAATATATTCTGAACCAGCAATCCATCCACTTCTCATAGTAGTTCAAGGATGCACAAGCATTAGAAGTCTGAGAATCAGTATGAAACTTCTTTTCATTCATCATATGATGGATATTCACAAGTGGTCTGATGCCCAGCAGGGCATCTGCACCCTTCAAAACTGTGATTCAGAACAAGACTCAGGGAGAGCACCTGCTCTAAGGAGGGAGGATGGGCTGCACTCTTCATATCTGTCACAGCGATGAATAAATCCACTTCCTTTTAATCTTTACAGATGGGCAATGAGGAACAGGAATGGAGTAGAATGGGCAGCAAGAATCCCTTCTCTTTTTTTTTTTTTTTTTAATTCCACACAATAGGGTTCATTCAATTTGAAGCCAGAAACCAAATTTTATTAAATTACTTTATTTCACAATTTATTTTTATTGACCTAGACAGATGGTAAAATTAAGCATTCAAGTCATACACACAGTCCCCATATTGTGGAGAAATGTGTGCGTAATACCCAAATTTGAAAATGTAGTCTTTTGTATTAGTGCATGAAAACCATTGCTACTGAGCAAGGCAGTATTGACACATAATATTTTAAGAAATGGATGTGCAATTATTAAAGCTGTGTCAGATACCTATCTATACAGACACACACACAAATATATATATATTATCCAAAATATATAGAGGGAAATGTTGAACCTCAAAATTATTATTCCATAGAATGGGTCTGCAGTATCATAAGCCAGGTCAAGAGTTAAAACCAACAAAGAGCATTCAATGGAATTGCAGCCTATTTAATGTTGTGCTTGTTCTATATTTTTATATAAGAGATGTCAAAACACCATCCTTTTCAAATGATGCCTAAAATGTTTGTTTTAAAAAATTTCTCCCAATGTCCTTTACTCTAAAGAATGATAATGCACCCTGTGTTTCAAGGTGGCTCAGTGTGTACTCCCTCATACTTGTCAATATTTACAATGAAGCACTTGAAAAATCAGCACTTTAATGGTATTCTTGGGACTACAGGCAATAATTGTAATCTTTCACTTTTGCTTATAGCAAATATTTTTCCAGTTAATGCAGTGAAAATAGTAAAGTGACAACATTTTATCACTAATTGCCTGCCTGAAAATCACATTAACGTTCAGCAAATTGGCAGCCCATACATTCATACTATTGTATTACATATAATACATATATATATAATATATATATTACAAAATAAAATCTGCAGAAAAAGGCTTTTTAACTATAAATAAGAGTAAAGAAAAAGTAAAGTAATCGCAACTGATGAACAGCTAGAAAAAAAATTTAAGCTTTTACTACAAACCACATTTGCAGTCTCCAGGGCCTATTACCTACATTATTTCAGAGGAGTCTCTTTGTCCATTCTGGGTCACTTTGTCTCCCCTTTCAAAGACCAATATTAACTACAGATAATTTTTACAGGATGCTCAAGATGACATTTAGTATGAAAGAAATAGTCACAGATATTTAATGCACAGAAAAGGCATCCCATCTGAATAACAAAATTACTCTTGTCAATAATGCAATGTTTATAAAATATTCCTCCCTTTTTAGTGATGATACTCTGCCTGCCTGAGCTTTAATCTGCTGAGAACTTACAACTTTGAGGGGAATAAAAATATCATTTATTTTCAATACAAAATTGAAAAAGACGCCAACAAAAAAAAATGGGGGAAAGGACCTACTGAAGGAAGAAGTAAACAGAGTAGAGAGGGGATGATTTCTGGTCTCGTTTGGTATGCAAACTATTTGTGGCCATGCAAAAAAGTTTTATGAATATCAATGAGTAGACATCATAAAGCATGCTGTTTTGTTACAGGAATCATTATCCTAATGGTCATCCTTTTAAATGAAATATTAAATAAAAATGAAATATCATTCTTACTAAGTACTTCTTCTCTGATAAAATTGGCATTTCAAATGCAAAATGTTATAAACACTCTGTATATCAAAGTGTAACACTTGTATTAGAAATTTAAATTTTTGAAGGAATTAGAAGAAAGGGGACAGGAGTCCCTAAAGAAGAGTCAGCTGAAAATAATGGTTTGCATTATTAACAACAATTTCTAATATGACCACTAGGTGGAAATATTGTACTTACAGTTGGGGATGTGGCTGCTGACAGCAATGGTAAAATTCCTCCACAAGCAATAATAATATTGTCTACCATTTGGGAAATGAGGTGTATTGTATTATGTACAAAAATAATATTTTCATTGCTATTGACAAAGTCCATCACAGACTTTGTGGAGTGGCTGCAAGGACAGAAGAAAAGATGGCTTAAAAACAAACAATTAAAATAAATTTTAGATAAATACATTCTTTGCAACCATACTGTGAATGTTTCTTTGAAAAAAAAAAAAGGAAAAATCTGGTCTACAAAAATTTGCATGTAAATTGTCTAAAAATATCAACAAGGCTAGTCTAATGAACAAATTGATAGCTATCTCTTTCTGCACAGGATTATATTCAAATACTCAGCTGAGAACATCTTCTAATCTTTTATTCCCATCAACCAGTACTTCACAGGCAGTTCTGCTGAAAGCAGTAGAGTTGTTTCTGCAGCATGAAAGCAACTATTAATATTGAGTTCACCATGCTGCACCAGAGCCATTTGAAGCACCCTTGATAACACCTAATGATATCACCTGCTACTGTTTTAAAGGAGAAACTTGGTAACATGGCCATAACTTAATATTAACTTCGTTAACTGATAATAAACCTAGCATTAATAATAGCTCCCCAAGCCACAGATGCTTGTAAGATTAGGTGAAATCTCAGCAAGTCCTAATTGGTGAGTAATTGTCCCATGAAACAGTCACTCCCCAAATATATAAAATCCCTGGTGAAAATATTGAGGAATACTCTGCCTGTAAGTATGGTCTTTCCCCAAAGCAGCATTTGTTGTCAGCCAGCAAACAAAAACTAAAGGCTTCAACTGCAAATATACAATCTGAACTTTAACCTTCAAGCATTATCTAAACACAATATATAACCCCCTCCCCCTCCAGAGTACCTCTATTAACATGGTCAAAATGTACAAAAAACACTAGAAAATCATATTGCTGTCAAAGTATTATACAATCACCAAGACTAAACCCAACCAGGAGCTGGCATGCAAAACAAAATTTTTCAATAGAGTTTTTTCTTAGAAAATGTTATAGGAAAGAGGTTTTATTTATACACATTGCAGTAGGGAAGCTCTTTTAATTGATCAGTTAGCAAGATGGCCATTAGCAGAAGTCATCCTGTCTGGAACAGAGACAGTAGATTCTAATGCTAAATATAACCTGGAGAAGCAGCTCAGTTTGTTTAGGTATTCAGGATTTATAGAATTCCTCAAGAAAACAGGAATTACTACCTGTGAAATAGAGCTGTTCCAGGATGGGAAGGGGTAAAAAGAGAAGACAGAAAAAGCAGAGAGGCACTGCAGCTAACACAAACTCTTTTCCTCCCCTCCATCCCAGTAACATCCCATTTCCAACATGCCTAATTTTTCCTTTTTGGTGGAAACACAAGAGGAAACAACAACCCACCTTCTCCAAACATGTACATCTGTTTCTAGTGCAAAAAGCAAGTCTGTCAGGAGCCGCTGGTGCATGGGAGACCATTTAAACTCTGGAATCCGAAACATAGTTGTGCGTGGACCTGGACTGAACTGTCGTCGCTGCTCCTCCGTCATTGGCATTCCCCGAAATCCCAAGTCAACACGTAAATCCCGGTCTTGCTGGGTGACAGATCGACCCTGTATTGCCTACACCAACAAGAGGTTCAAAAATGATGTTAACTTTATGCAGTATGTGTTTGAATGCAATATAGAATCTGAGAAAGGACAGGATAAAACAATGCGGCCACACACCACAGGAGATACTGATGTTCCAAGGCAAGCAGAATCCTTCAGTAAATGAGGTACTCCAAATCAAATCAATCAGTGTTGAGGGGCTGTGGCTGGCCCCCTTTTCAGCTACTCACCAAACTTTTACTCTCAGGTTCTTCACTTGAAGTCTTACAGAAAAAACCAAATGTAGTCCATTCAAGGTCAGTGACAAGACTTTGTTTATATGTAACAATTATATTTTGGGCTAATAATACAATTTTCTTTGAAGCTTTGACTGAAAACATGGATAAATTACATAGTGGTGGTAGCTTCAAGAAATGTGTATTTTTGGACAGCTCCTCATTTTTTAAAACCAATAAATTTATCTGGTCTTTTTAGCAGGATTATTAGAGAATTACATCTAGTCTCCCAAATCCAATTTTGCAAATTTAAAAACAAAAGAGAACGTTGCAAAATAATTATATTAGCAATGTAAAAATGGACATAAGCACTGGAGTTGAACTGAAAAGCTTCTTGTTTATTTAGTCTCACCTTGATCTCCTGTAGCCAGTACTTTGAGAGCAGAAAAGGCTTCCTTTGTATAATTTGACCTCTTGGGATTGAAATTATTACAGTTGCTTACATTTCCTATTTTTTCCTTAGCGTTATCTGTAAATTATTGGTTTCTTTTTTCTTACATTTATCTAAGATTTTAATTTTTTCACATGAAACTTCTGCATAGTGCTTTCAATTTTATTTTCCTTTTTTTTCGAGTTAGAAGTATAGGAAAGACTGAATTCTTCAATATTTGATCTATTATTAATAAAGGTAATAACTGTTCTTAGAAGTAAGCAGTACTTCCCATCTCTGTCACACAGTTTGCTTGCTTTCTTTTAGTCCATTTGAATAAAAGATAGTTACTTTTTACTGATAAGGCAAGGACATGATTGTAGACCTGTTTTTAGAGAATCTGAGGTTAGCAACTCCACTAAAATACATTCTCCTTCAGGTACAACTGCAGGTAACCCTCATGCCAGCAGCAACAACGGTATCATAACTGTGATATAACAGAGGAGCTTTTATCTAGGTAATAATACTGTATCTTGTAAATCTGCAAGAACGGGCTTTGATGTGCATTTCCACTGCATAAACAAGCATGAAACATGTAAGTATCTCCATTTAGGTGGCTGGTCTTGAAGTAATTTTCAGTGTTTTCAGTGGTCTCAAGGAGTTCAAATCTAACAAGGCAGTTATTATACCTACAGCAATCGAAACTCCAACCACCAGCTCCACTGTAAGCATACTAAAATAAAACTTCTCATTATTCAAGAAAACAATAATTATCCATTCATATTTAATAACTACTTCAGGTTTTTTTTAACATTAACTTTGTAAGAAAACATATTTAACCATGGACAGCTTAGAGTTCATAGCACCCAAAAAAAGAGATTGGAAGATAAATTTCTGCTGATTGCTCAGTTGATAATTATTTTAAGAACATTATTTAAAAGAGAGATTAATGCCCACATATTTAAACCAATTCATTGTAATTGAACATTGATTTTAGTGGGAAATAACTGTTATTCAAGTAGTATGTGCAATATATATTTTCTATACAGTCATGAAAGATTTCACATTATGGCATTTTCAAAGAAAATGGGCCTGGAAGATATACATTTTTCATATAAAGAAATATACATGAAATAACTCTCAGATCTCACACTATTAATCTCCCCCTTAGCAATGAGCAGTGATTATATCATGGCTACTTGAAATTTACCTGGGTTGTGGTAGTTGTCTGGATTTTCCGTATCTCCTTCCCTGCCTCCTTACCATCATCAGATCTTTCTGTATCTGATATTATACTTCCTGCATCAACATTAGGTACAGTTTTGCTACCAGAAGACTCTGTCTCAAGAGTTGTGGCAGTCATTTCAGCATATTCTAATCCTTTAGACGATGAAGACAACTCCCTCTCAGAAATGCTATTCATTCCATCTGAAGTGGTGTGAATCTTGAACTCTTTGTCCTCTATTATACTTGAAGCACAAGTTATATCTACACTACCTGTCATATGTGCAAGCAATCCCAAATCATCATTTACCCCAAGATGCATCTGTGTCTCTTGCACGTTTGGAATGGCAATGTGATTACTTGAAAGTTCAGGAAGGAGTTTCTCCTCCTGACTAGGTATTTTATCAAAGAGAAATGAGGTATTGTTAGTAGAAGGTTCATCTTTCTCATCAGCCAGAGTTATTAATGGACCATTATCTTTTTCCTCATTCTTCTTAATAATACCCACACTTCCATGAACATTGTTTTGGAGCTTCTCAACAGCTGCACTGTATACATTATCTAGAAGAGATTCCACTTCTACCAGTGCACCATTTTCTCCAGTTCCCAGTGTCTCTGGTGACAAATCCATATCATCAAGTTTTACTTCAGTAGCTTCTACTTTTTCAGCTTTTATATCAACTAAAAGGTCATGAACTTCCACATGCACTCCTCCTCCTCCAGGTCTCTCAGCAGTTCCAAGCACATCATCTGACACCTTTGTAGCCATGAGTAAGTCCCTCGTATCTGTATTGACAGGGTAATCTGTTTCACTTTCTGGGCTTTGACTTTGTGAAAGATCTTCTATCTCTCGAATTTCCATTCCACCTTTTGCTCCTGTTGTCTGAGAGGAAAGACCTGAGATGGTGCTCACATTCCCCTTTTTCCCCTTTTTTATGTTTTCTTCCTCTTGCCTTTGATACTCTTCATACATTTTTGCTAGATATTCCTTGTGAGCTTCATATGTGACCTTAGAAAGAAAAGATTACATGGATGAATACATGCTAGATGAACTGGTGAAAATCTAGCAAGATTTCCAGCAACATATTAAGTACAGCTTACAAAGTGTTTGACAAGAAAAAAAGCCACCTTGACATGAACAGTGAGAGCCACCAGATGGCACTAAATCACTTTACATCTTAAATTGCTCTATTACTACTGCCTTTGGGTGTTAACAGTATTTAAAAAAAAAACAAACACCTACAACCTGTTTCTTACCTTGGAATGGGCTATAGAAAGAGTATCCACCCATACTCTCCAGCCTCCCCATTCATATTTTATTGCATGGTACAAGAGAATACGGAAAATGTTGTAAACCATCTCTGTGATCTTCTGCTCTTCTGAGTTCTTAGGATTAATATATCCCAGAGAAAACATCCAGTCCTGCCACACTGAACACTGAAGTAAACATCTGAAGTGAAATAATTAGTTCAAAATATATTCAAATAAAGTTTCTTTATTTTAACATTATGATGGTTGAGATGGGAGGAATATAATCTCTTAACATCAATTCAATGTTAGCAATAAACTTAAAAATACTTCAGTATGGAAAAAAAAATTGAAGTGTACTATAGAGAAGAATCCAGTATTAGTTACTGAACTAAGAAATGGTACCACAGATGTATTAAATTTATTTTAAATATATTTATTTTATTACAGACTATAAAACTCTACACAGAGTACAAGAAATTGCTATTACCCAAAAACCAATGACAAGAAAATACTGTTTGTATTGACATACCTTCTGTTTTCACGGCTATTACTAAAGAGTTTTATCATATCGGATAAGAACAAACGTCGAACTTCCATCAGCTCTGCACTTGGCGTGGAGTTTTTTAACAGCGTTGCCACCACCTTAAGAATCACTTTGAAAGAATAAATTAGTTACATAAAGCACTTTACCAATGTTTAAAAAAAGAAATAGTTGCTGACTGCCATTAATATAAGAGGTAACTAAAATTCATATGTATCTAAGATACGTGAATGACTAGTTCTCACTTTCTGAACCATCTTTTCAAAAAACAAAAACCCCAAAACCTCTAGGTGATACATTTATCAAACAAACATAATAAATTGTCCTTACTTGGATTCTGAATTTTCACTGTTGAATCTGGCTCTGGATGCGGTTTATGAACAACTTGGGTGCATACTTGTTCTGTCAAAATCTAAAACAGAGTGTTAGCTTCCTTTTACCATTTTTAATGAAACACTACAGTATTTCTTTGTTCATTTTAAAGTTTGTAAGAACATTTACTGTGGCCACGTGCAATGTCATATAAAAAAATTAGATGAAATATTTTACATCTTGAAGAATAAAGGAATAGAGGAATAAATAGAGGAATAAAGCAATTCCTCTATGCAGGGATAAAGATTTCATGGTGGTACTGTAGCTGATTAGCTAAAATTTCAATTCATTGCCTAAATATACAATAATGGTCTTTTAAAGATATTCCATTCATATTTCTCTTATGTTATACATTCACAGATAAAAATATCTTTCACAAGCTACATACATCAACAACTATTCTCACACATTTCAACAAAATCAAACTGAATAATTCTTAAAACTGGGTTTGATTACTTCAGCTAGTAAAGAGAAAGCATCAGAGACAGCATTCCATAGGAATAATCCTGTGGCTTCACATAATGAGGAAGACAGCATTCTCCTGTCACTTGAATTGTACTTGATAACCTAATTAATCTGTATTGAGGCAACACCACAAACATTTCACACTGGGATATCTGTCACCGCATGTGTGTATGCAACTTTATTTTTAAGAACAAGCTAAAAATTCAACTATATCAATGCAGAATTCTCAGTAAATACACTCAAGTAAATGCATTTCAAAATAGAGTAATTTCAGCAGTAATATTTATTTTAAAGAAGAACTTTACCTCTCATTAAAAGAAGAATAAAACTAATGTCAGTCATAAACACACTATCTGAGAATAGTCTTTGTATATTTATATTTAAAATAGAATGAAAATATGGCCTTGCTTTATATGAGAGCATATGGAAAATATCTGTTCCTTAGGATCAGTTTCTTAGCAAATCTTCTGTACTTACAGCACTTAACCCCTTTCTTCTCTTTTCCTCTTGCTATTTTTTTTCAAAAGTAAATGCCTGTGGATGCTGAACTCCATCAGGACATTGATTTTGTCAATGTGTTATGCATTTTCTGAGAATATCAATCACAGAAGCTCTTAGAAAACTGAATGCAGGAACTAGACTCTGAGGGCTCAAGTGGTCAAACCATAAAAGGTAATGTGCAATAAAAAAGAACTTGGATCTAAGTCACCGGCAAATAGATGACGTTTAGGTTTTTATAATCATAGGGTAATAATTTTCTACATTACTCAGACTTAGAACTGTGAAAACCAAGGACTCCACTAGTCTCTTTTTTCTTATCTGGCACCTACCCTGAGCATCTAGTAATTGAAACTATTTGTGACTAAAAAAAAAAAAAAA
>VXBI01011926.1:24742-72838 GCA_013397375.1 Toxostoma redivivum
AAAAAAAAACCTAAAAATCTTTTTAATGCATAAGATTTTCAGAAATTGCAAGAGATGCTATTCTAAGTCACCATTTTAGTAAAAATTGAAGATGGGACATGCTTTTTATGCGTGTAGGCATGAAGACAAAGGTTTCAACCAACTTGATGTTCTCAATATTTTGCTCTTACAAAATTGCTCATGATCGAAACTGAAGCTTCTACAAGAACCTGGTAAAACAGCTGAATGCTTTGGGGGTCATACTTCTTCACCTCAAGGAGTATCTGCTACATAAAAGTGGCTATGTTAACTATAATTTGGCATGGTTAAAAAAGAACCACACTTGAAAATTTTGTAAACTTAAAATGAGTGACATGAAAAAGAAAAAAGAAAAGAGAGGCATCTCTGACTTCAGCACTTTCCATTCTTTTTTTTTTTTTTAAAGTGATGAACAACCTAAGTAACAGGATCTCTTCCATCAGAAGTGGGAAGTTTTATAGAGCTTATGTAAATATTATGACATTGTTAATAAAAACAACTAAAGCAAAATATATCATGAACCAAGAAATACTTTCTCAAAAATTCTAAAATTTTTCTCAAAAGTCTTGAGAATCAGGATTATAGAGCACAGAGATTTTTAAGTCATACTTTTTACAGCAGAAACAACAATCTTTACATTTAATAATTTGTACCTCGTAAAGCGTGTTATATGTTGTAACGGTCACTGTATTTGTGTGCAGCATCAACCTTTCTCCAAGAAGAGTGAAAAGACTGTGAGTATGCATGATTTCAACCTTTCTCCTGTAAGAGAAAACAAAAACATTAGGCACATGCCAAGCATGATGAGCATTTTAAGTAAATGCAAGATAAAACTCAAAACCCAAAAAATTTTGATGCTGTACTAAAAAGCTCCCAAGCTTGTGATTTTATATATATTTAAGATATTTCCCACAATGAATGCAATTGTACAAATATACAAAGGTTCTTGGAAAACAATGTCGTATTTAAGATGGGCTTTTGTATAAAATAAATCATACAGCATTCTCAAATTCAGCTTCTATCTTACTCAGGGTAAGAAATTTCACAGCGTACATAGGCTGGTTAAAATGTTATCACTGAAGAACACACCTTTTGTCACATCACAAAAACTCAGGACAACCCAGCTTCATATTTTCCAATATTAATCACAGAATTGGTTAGGTTGGAAGCAATCACAGTAGGTGATCTGGGCCAGCCTCCTTCAGACTGCCCAAGCAATCTGTAAGTGCTAATACTAATATATATATATATAAATTGATTTTTCAGTACCACCTTTCTTCTTTATATATCATTGTCTCATGAAGCCAAAATAATTCAATCCTGGAATAACACATGTTGTAATGAAAAAGAAATAAAATCATGAATAGTTATGAAATTCTATGTGATTTAAGTGTATTTCACATCTGGGATCCAAAACTACTCAAATCTTTAAAAAGTGGAGAGGGAAGCAGCTCACATCAATGAATTCCCCTTATCCCTAAACCCCACCTTTTTAAAATGGCATACAACATCATAAATAGAGTACTTCTCATACTTTGCGTCATTAAATTTACCTACTACTATAATGGATATGAAATAAAAATAATTTTTCAAAATAAATAATAATCTCTATTAAAGCACCAGAAAAATTTTAAATAAGATACACTAACATTTCTAAAAATTTTATGCATTCAAAAGGTAAGAAACCATTTTCATAATTACCAGTGGAAACAGCACATAAATTATATAGGTTTATATTTAACTATTATATAATTCATTCTAGAACTCTTGAAATTAACAGATTACTTTATAATTTTTTAAAGTAAGTACCACAAAAGAGGGTGGCAACAACTTACAACGGTGTGTACTTTTCTATGCACAGAAGGGAGTTCATAGTTACTTAAGAAAAAACCTATAGGTATTCAACCTTTTAAGGTATGATTTAACAGATAGAAGTAGAAATCCATTGGGAGGTTTAAATGTATGGGTAAAACCCAAAGGTAAACAACTTAATTCAAGTGGTGGCATCGAAAGAATCAAATAGGACAGAGAAAGAAAAAAACAGGATTTTGTCGACTGTTTAAGTTAGACAAAGTAGTCTATCATCACAGATCACAAAGAAAAATCAATTAAGTTATTCAGGCTCTCATCTAACACATTACTGGTAATTTCTGAGAATCAATTACTTCTACTTTATAGCTTCATCAGTGATGTATATATGAACTACAGCAACAGTAATTGGTTTGGTACCTAAACATTTGTTAGCAATATTGTATTGGTTTAGATTTCATAAATCATGTAACATCTCTTTATGCGATTCTGCTTCAGTGTATTATAGTGCAATGCCTGTTTCCTGTACTGTGAAACAGGAATATAAGTACTTTATAATTTTTGTGGTTGACTTCCATTTTATAAAGTCATGTATATGCACATATATGTATGTGAACAAAAAGGCACAAGCACTAGCGGTAAAACATGAAACTGAAGGGCGTTTTTACTTGCTAAAATCTACATAAAATATGCACATTTGCAGATGTTCAAAGGTCTAAAAGTTGAAAAAAAAAAAGCCCTTTGAAAGTTACACAGAGTATTCAAGGGGATTTCAATCACTCCAATTACATGAAAATAAAGTTAATTTTTGCTAAGTACATGTGTTCACTCAACAATGGAAACTACACTGATGTATCCATAATTGCAAGTAGATGTTAAATTAAAATTTCAGCTTCTGAAAATTCTCCTTTCTTTTTTTGTAACCACAGAATCATAGAGTATGCTGAGTTAGGAGGGACCCACAAGGATCACCAAGTCCAACACCGGGCCCTGCATAGCACCATCCCCAAGAGTCACACCATGTGCCTGAGAGTATTGTTCAAACATTTCTTGAACTCTGTCACGCTGGTGCTGAAAAACTTTTTCCTGATATGCAACCTAAACCTCCTCTGATTCATTTTATGCTGTTTCCTTGAGCCCTGTCACTGGTCACCCCAGAGGAGAGATCAGTGCCTGCCTCTTCTCTTCCCTTCACAAGGAAGCTGTACCTGCAGTGAGGGCTCCCCTCAGTCTCCTCCAGGCTGAACAGACCAAGGGACCTCAGCTGCTCCTCACACAGCTTCCCCTCGAGGCGCTTATCCATCCTCGTGGCTCTCCTTTGAACACTCTCTAATAGCTTTATATCCTTCTTCTATTGTGGCACCCAAAACTGTCCCCAGCATTCAAAATGAGGCTGCCCCAGCTCAGAGCAGAGCAGGACAATCCCCTCCCTTGCCCGGCTGGTGATGCTGTGCCAGATGAACCCAGAACATAGGCTGCTACTTGATTTTCTGGATAAGTGATAAATATTTTAAACAAATGCA
This sequence comes from Toxostoma redivivum, assembly GCA_013397375.1. Classification (NCBI taxonomy): domain Eukaryota; kingdom Metazoa; phylum Chordata; class Aves; order Passeriformes; family Mimidae; genus Toxostoma; species Toxostoma redivivum. The sequence goes on from VXBI01011926.1 coordinate 28,093, forward strand.
CTTATCTGGATACAGCCAGGCTTCTGACAAGTCAAACCTTCATCTGGTGTATCATACTTAATCCAACTCATATCAGTGTGAATGCCTTTTACTAAGTAATGTTTGAAAAGTCCTTGGAGATTTTTGAGTGGACTATCAATTTGCTTTATTAATTCCCAGAACAGTATTCGACTTGCTAGATCCCAAAGGAAAAATCCCATTTAGAAGCATATTCTCAGCTAACTGTCTCTCAATTATACAGCCATGCTTTATTGATCTTACTGAAAAAAAGCATTTCTAGCAATACCACACTTTGGCTGGACTCCTACCTCCTTTCCTTTCAAATGAGGCTTACATGATGAAGTCTCTTGTGAAACATGCGGTTAATTTTTATAATACACAGCCTCCCACTAAAATGCCATTTTGGGCTAATCCCAGCAGGGATCTTAACACCACATGTAGAAGGGGAAAAATGAGCAACAGCAGGCTATGCAGCACTGCATGATTGTTAGTGCTTTCTTGACACTATAATATGAAAGATCAGACTAAGTAAACCCATTTTGTGACATCAGGTCTTTTTAAATGGGAATACTTCTTGCTGCCACATTTTCTATGTGATATTTCTTGGACAGAGATATGCCCTTATCACCCTTTTTTCAAACACCAATTGCTTGATGTATCTGCTTTTCCTTCTGAAACATTCCCATGTCAATAAAGCATTCTATTTAATTTTTCCCATCCTTCTAAAACTATTTTTAGAAGTGCTGCCCTGGAAATTTTATTGCTATGACACTGATAATTCCAGAAGCAAATTTTAGATCACATTCATATGTTTCCTGTTAACTTTAGCTGAACATGCACTATGTAGTTATAAGATGTATTTCTGAAAAATGTTTTTCCTTTGTTTTAAGACTTGAGTTTCAGTTTATAGTATATCTGAAAGACAACCAATGTATTGTTTCAAGCATCACAGTAATAGCAAGTAAACTGGAAAAAAATTATCTGATTTATAAAGCAAACAGTGTACAAAGTATTAGTCAGAAAAACCTCATAATTTGAAGTAATTTCTAAAGACTGAAAAAGAATATGCAGTAATCATGACAAAAAGGCAAGAAGAATTGTGAATTTAAATACACACAAAAATTTTTAATACTACAAAAATTTTAAAACAACACTTACTTATGACCCAAATGTTTAAGAAAATATCCAAGGACCTTCAAAGCTTGCACCCATATACTTTCACTTTTGGAAGCCAGTAACTTATAAATTACTCTAAAATAGAAAAACAAATTCAAGCTCAAACATCACATATATAGACTGTATCACTAAACATCATATATATAGCTTGTATTTCACTGAGCAAGGATTGTTATTAAGAAATAAATAAAAATAAAAATTTACAGAAAATAGGATATACTGAAAGAATCAAGTGCAGAGTAAGAGTTTGAATTATAAAGTCTTGAGGTTGGAGACATTGTGTAGTTTGCTTCAGTTTAATGTTTTATAACAGTAAGTAAAATCTTGTCCTATACTTCTCTCTTGGAACAACCAAATGAAAAATAGTCTGAGCAGTTGTAGCTTAGGACAATAGAAGCAGACTGGAACACATAAGGTCATATCCTGGTGCACCTGGATGTTAGTGAAAATCTCCTTTCATTACATCCTCTGTTTTTAAAACCTGGATTTAATAAAAAAATGTTCCTCAAATATTAACTAATGTAATTATTAAATATTTAATTAATATGATAGGTTTAAACAAAAATTATGCAGTCTTTCAGAAAGGTAACCTGCCTTGATCTGAAGTCACCAAGAGACAGAAAACATTACACTTGCCCTGCACTGTTTTGAAACAAATTTTTAAATTTATATTTTAGTTTCCCATTAGAATTAGCTTGGCTTCAGCTTTCTTTCTAACTTTTCTCCACTAAAGAGTGCTTTTTCAGACAACATCTTCCTCTTTTGAAATTACTTCTGCTATTACCAAATGATCTCTGGAGCTTTTGTCCTCTGACCCCTTAGGCAAATGAATCCCTTATTTTATGTAAAGCTTTGGGGGTGTTTTGTTTTGTTTTTTAAACACTTAAAAGTTGTAATTCTGTGCATTCTCCCCACTGCTACAACACAGACTTTCAAACATAAAGACTGCACAATCAAACACTTTTAATATCAGTACCACAAATGTTACATAAAGATGTCTCCAGTCTTCCAGATCAATCTCATCCTTCTTCGAAAAATGACAGGGGTAGAATTCTGTTTGAATACAAACTATAGGCAGTCCTATAGAAAACTCCTAACCATGAGTCCTCCCTTCAATAAGCATTGTCATTCAAACAGTTTTAAGTACATATCTTTGTACAAAGGCCTTAGCACTTAGGCAAAATGGAGCCTGAATCTATCAAGTAGTAGATCCTGAGGGGTTTTTTCCCTTTTACAAGCCACTTCCATTTTCAAAAGTATTTTCAGAATGGCACAAAATAAAATTTCATAGTAAATACTAAATTATTAGCATAAAAATTATTATTCCCTGAAAAAAATTATATTACCATATTACCCACCCCGAAAATAACACTTCTTTGGGAATTATCAGTTATTAATTCTACAGCCAAACAGATAAACACATTAATTCCACTCTTTTCAGACAGAATTTGAGAGGCTAGGGCACAATTTCTTGTTTTCCTCTTCTTCTCCCCAGAAAATGTTAAATATACAAAGAAAGAATATTTAACATTGTTCTGAGATAGATACACGGCTATTTGATGCATTTTGTTAATTACACATTCTATTTGAGATTGAGAAGCAAGTAAAACAGTGCAGTTACTTTGAAATGTCACAATGATAATCTTAAATGGAAATTCTTTTATTCCTCCAACATGTTGAAATCACTCATTTTGTCAAAAAATAAATCCTAAGTTAATGAAAACGAAGTTTAAAAGATCAGCAAGTGTGGTATTTATGTGAAAAAGAAGCAAACTGGAGAGTGATGATACTGGAACTACTTTTAAGGTATTTTCCCACTTCAGTGTCTTACCGTATCCCATTTCTCTGATCAAAGGCAGGAATCATGGATGCTGGATGTTCAGACATTAGTGCCACTAGCAGCTGCAGCACATCGTGAATATTTTCATCCTGTATGACAAGCACCAATGTTATTCTACAAACTAACTTCAACAAGCTTGCCACAGAGCTGGTACAATTAGTTAAAAAAAAGGTAGGTAATTACAGAAATGTACCTCGTGCATTGTTAGTAAGTAATTTAATATGCTCTGCAGTTCATCTTCTTTTACTCCCCGATCCTAAGAAAAGAAAAAGCCATTATTCAGAGAAAATACATTCCTCAGGTCTGGCTAAGCAAATCTTGGAGACAGTCAAATAATGCTACAGTTTTTTTCATTTGAACCTAAAAGACTAAATTCTCTCTATCATTATACTGCTTTTCTTTATCACATTGACAGTTCAAAACAGTATGAGGTCAGATTCTTTTAGTGTGTGGGCCCTCACATACAACAAACTGTTACTCCTCCAGTTTGTGAGACAGAACAGAAAATACTGGTTTTCAGTCTAATCTCAAATAGCAGATTATCTCACAAAGAGTAGCATTCAGCTGCAACAGAGAGAGAGTCCTACACCATTTCTACCAGTCGCAGAACCAACAAGAAGGATAAAGCAATAATTAGCTTGACAATTAGCAATTATCTTTTTCATTTGATCATTTTATTAGAAACTTTTATAATATGACAATTAGTTTAATTAAAACATAGTTAATATATTGAATATAAATATATTAGACATCTGATAAAATATACGTGGCAAAGTTTGGTAAGGTTAATAAGAAATTTTGTATTGATATACTACTTCTCTGTTGATTAGAAGGATGTGCATGAACATTAAATTAAGTAGAAGATGACTCAATACTGGACAGGGATTACTATGAGAGATACTATTACAAGTGTATAACAGATGTCAACGTTTTCACTCTGGAATAGACCCTTTTACCTTCAATATAAGTTGTTTCAAGAACAGAAGCATAAATGCCCTTAGTGATATGATTTCTTTCTGAGAAGGCCGAGGACCATCTGGAAGAAACAAAATATAGCACTTTTACATATAAAGTAATTCCTTTAATCACTGCAGCTTCCTAAGGAAATCACAGTTCCTACAACAAATTTAGTACTCTACTCTTATATAAAAGTTCATATTTGCAAATCATATAATTTATAACCTTTCAGAATCACATTTTTCAACACAATATATTAAAGTATAAGCGATGTTCCATTTGGAAAAAAAGAAATCCATATTATATTTTACTTCATTTTTTTAAAGAAACAGGAAGATGAAAGATAGTAATAAGGTTATAGTAATAGACAGCAATATGTGATAAACAACTTGGAATGACTAAATCACTATGTTAAATACCATCCAAATGAAAACCAACAGAGAAAGGATTTATGAAATACTAGTGGTAGCCATTACCTGTAGCAAAAAAAAAAAAAAAGCCGTTTAACCAAAGAGAAACTACTATCCAAAGAAAATATTCAATTTAAACCAGGAAAAAAAATGCAATCCATAATACTTCAAACAACTGTGCTTGATGAAGCATTGTATGAAAACAGAAATATCTAAAAAAGCCAGAGTTTGAACAACAATAGTAATTTGAAACTATTTGTATTGCATTTTCCATGCCCCATTTTCATAAATATTGAAGTTGAACTGGAAATTCTTTTGTTAAATTCCTGCTTTTTAGACAATGCATGGCATAGGCGGTCTTAAATTTTGTACAGTAAAAATAAATGCAACTCAAATTATTTTTCCATCAGCCATTTCATCTTACACTGATAAACACTGATCAAAGTTTAAAAAATAGTCTATTTCTCATTATTATTATTTCTAATCTGGATGAATTAACGTTTTAATGAAGATTTTCTAATTGTCTTTGGTGATGCTTTTTGAAGTGAAGCCGCTGCTTTACACACAGTAATTCAAGTTTGCAACAAGGGAAAACCTTAAGGGAAGGTATGTTTGTTTCACCAGGAGGAACAAAAAGAATGGCTAATACACTCAAGATTTCTTCCCTGTTTAGGGGTGGAAAGAGGAGAACTGTGCACTCTTCAGAAAAAAGCAAATAAATCTCAAGCTCTTCACTCACTATTTGTAAGAACACTAAGGGTATTGCAGTAAAAAAGTCTATCAGATAGGCTCTAAATATATAAGACTAGTTTATATTAATTCTAGTGGCACCATGAAACATCTGTTTTCCACTGTAAAAACAGTCGGATTTTTTTTTAACTAGGTTCAATTATATTAAATATTGTATGAATTTTTAAATATGGTGTGCTTGTTTTCAACAAGCTATTTTTATCTAATAAATATATAGATATTATATTTTTATCTAATTTAGTTATTTTCCCCCTAATTTAAATGTGAATTCAATTTCCCTAACTGCATCGCAGAAGTTTCTTTCTTTATACACCCTCTTCCCTCCTACACCTTATTGGGTTTCAATATCTGACAATACCTGAAAACCAGGACTAAAAAAAAATTGACATTTGGCTTTTTTTGTTAAAGACTACAATTATGGAACTAGAATACAGACAATGGAGTGGTCGGCAAAACATTTCCGTAACAGAAATGTTAAGGACATGTCAAAAAGAAGACATCCCAATTTAACTGGGAACCTCTTCAAAGACACATGAGTTTTATACTACCTCTTCATGTACCCACTCATTTCCCTGGAAACATGTGACAACCTTGAAAAGGGTTCTTCAACATGCAAAGGATACCAAAGGAGTTGTTGCTTCCAGGCTACATGCCAAGCAGGTAAAGTGTAATTTTCTCTTTAGTCCTCTAGTATTATTTATTCCTTGCATTTTAGTTGGGTCAGGAAGCTTCAGTGCTCTAGAATCAGAAAAAGGGGACAGCTGCTACCCAAAAGACTTCATTAGTTTCAAAAACTGGCAAGGAAAAATAAGACAGGCTGGAGAAACTGGAGGCTATGTAACCACCAGACAGCTACAAAGAATAGAAGAAAGGACTGCAGCAGTATGACGTAATGATCATCTGACACAGGCTGAGTAGAATTAATTAAATAGGAAGTTCTAAAGCTACCTAAAGCAGATATTTCACTATAATTTTTATATCACAGTTTTTTACTTCATTACTAATTAACTTACTTCATTCCTAGTTGAAGATTTATTAAAAAAAAAAATGTATTATTGACCAGACAATGGTGTAATTTATCCTATAATAAAAAAGGTATACATTAGCCACATATACACTGAGACAAAGAAAGACCAGTAGATCTTGTTTTTCAACTCAAACATTGCAAAGTAGTTTTTTTTATTGTCTTTTAATCTTTGTGCCTATCACTGCATATAGACAATTCAGTGTCACGATCACTCGGACACTGATAGTCAGCACTGCTAAAGACTAAAACCCATCTCAAATTAGATCACACACGAAGATAATCCTTTCAAGACCTGGCACAGCAACTATAAATCCCTAATACAAAATAGTAACATTCTTTTTAATTGGCAAAGAGAAAGGATGCCTCCCTCATCCCACACGAGGATGAGTCATTAAAGCATTTCCTGCTTTTAGATTTCTTTATGTATGTATTATTCACAGAGCCCATCATTTGCGTCAGATTTTTTAAAATATACACACATAATAACAGTTAGCCAGCTTTACCCAGACAAAAATAAATGAAAAAAAAATTATAATTTTATCCAATTCATCCCTCCAGTAAAGAGAATTATAGGGGCATAAACCAGAAGTAAATAAGAGGAAATAAGTAAACACACTCATAGAGTTAAGTACAATCAGTACTGCTGCGGGAAAAAAACCAACAAACAAAAAACAACCAAACAAAAAACCCCCCCCCCCAAAAAAAAAACGGATTGGGAGCTTTGAATAACAAAAATAATGATTTCTAATTCTGTCTTGGAAATACAATTGTGTTACCAGTTCTACCACCAACAAATGTAACATTCTTCCATCTGTTTTGATTTTTTTTTAGTATGTAAAAAGCATGATTTTTCTACTCCTTAAATAATAAAACATGACAGATAGCAGAATCTGATCTACACGCAAAATAAATAACATCACATGATACGTGGATCACAGAGGACCTGATTTTCTCTCTGCTGTATATCTAACAAGAATTTAGTTCCTCTCCAACCCAGCACTTGAAATAACACCGTGGAACTTCTTCTATCTACAAAATGAAAAACTATAGTTGTTTTCTCCTCATAATAATGTTTGTAATGCCCACTTCCACAGCTCACGTCCAAAAATATTGGACATGAAAAACATTCTTGAAAACTATTTAGCATGACAGAACTTGTACTTTAACCACCATGCATTCTCAATAAGGATGCTACTCATAAAGGTAATACTCATTGTGAGCTAGAGTGTGAAGAACAAAGAAAATGCCAGAAGAGAGAGAAATGCTTGGCCATTCAGTTCAGGAATTAACTAAACCACACGGTAGTTGGGAACTTAAATGCAGATTTCTCTCATACAACACAGGCTCCCCAGGGGAGTGGCCACAGTACCAAACCTGCCTGACTTCAAGAGTTGGGACAATGCTCTCAGGCACANAGAAAGAAGCGATATATTTTAAATAATTTTCACTCCAATGTGTGCTTTGCTGTGTGTTTAGATACTGCAATGGCTCGGTGATCCTATTATCCTTATTCTGTATGATATAACAAAATAATAAGGCGTGCATGTGGCAAATCAAGATAACAGCTATAACCACAGTCTAAGTTAAAAAAATAACAGAATTTAGATTCTTTTTTTTGGAGATCAGTTTGACATTTTAGGCTCTTTGTAAAAAATATTGAAACAAATAATGCCATAAGAAAAATGTAACTGATAATTTTAAACGGACAACTTGTCTCCACTATGTGTATCTACATCTAAAATGTAAAACCTACCAAGAATAATTAAGGATCAAGTTGATACTTTCACACTATAAAACAGTGATTCCAGTACCTTAGAAGGAAATGGAAATACAAATATGAATTCAGAATTCTGAATCTAAGAAGAAATACAAGTGTGAAACAGGAAATCAATAACGAAAGAAAAGATACAAAACCAAATTTAAAATAAGTATCTGAGCCTTTTAAAAATTGTATTAAAATTAATTTTAAAAAAAGCATTTATACTTCCACAGGGGAAGGTAATAAAACCCTGAAGCAGAGTAACTGTCTGCAAGTAATAGTAAATCAAACTACTAATATTAAAAAGTGTTTCAGTATCTCCACATAAAAGATGACATGCCTAGAAGACATGAAAACATCACACTACTGAAATGTCTGCATGAATAAGCTTACTTCCTAATATGACAGCAAATTATTTGAAGCCACTTTGGCACATGCAGTAAAATTTTAGATATTGGCATGATTTCCAGTGAAGTCTTTTCCAAATTTGAAAAGACTCATGTCAAGTCAGCCTAGAATTTCAGGTGAAATTTACTCACACGATGACATTTTTCTGTTTCATACGTTAAAATTAACATTTATAGAAAATGGGTCCTATTCTTCCATTTTGAGATATCAAATGCTACTTAAAATGCAGCAACTTTAAATTTCACAAAACTATAATTTTTACACTGCAACTTTCTTACTTGAACAAAATTTTTTCTACATTAGTTCTGGCAGAAGTGGCTGCAGGCAGGCTAATAAAAATTAACAGGAAGACAAAATCCTGGAAGAGTTACCTTTTTTGAACTATTGGGATTGTAAAATTATGAGATGCTGAAAGCAGAGGTGAAAATAAAAAAGCCTTAAGTGCAATACCTACAGCTACTTCTAGAACTGTATTCCATGACTGCAAGCCGTCTGAATCAGCCAGACCTGCACTTAATGTTAAAAAACCTGGTAAAGAGAAGTGATGCAACATCCACATGATCAAACATTTTTTTAATATTTTTAGGAATTTTATCAGTTGCTAGCAACTAATGTGGATTTCATACAAATTCTTTTATGAAATGAAATTAATGTGAAATTAAATTTAGCAACACATCACCTCAGCAATTACTATATTTTCACAGTCATTTCCTTGCAAATCACCACAGTTATTACAGCTCTATTAGTCAGAGGCAGAAGTTATCTGTGAAATAATATCAAAAAGAGTCCCAGTACTGATTTGCATGGAGAAAACTCCAAAGCTGTGCTGGGTTTGCACATCTGTTGCTAAGTCACTGATCCTCCTCTCATAGGCTGACATTTTTCAAGGCAACTCAGGCCACTCTTAGATAGAAATGAAACTACTATTTCTTTGTAATTGTATCAATTGCACTGGGCTTTCTGCAGGGAAGAATGAAGAGGATAAGGAACAAGGAAGAAAGAAGATATTCAACTTTCAAAAAGTCAAGTTTATCTGTAAATCTAACTAAAGACAAAATGAGAAAACTCAGATATAGTGGATCATAACACGGTTTTTGAAAATATGCATGGCCTCAGTTTATAAAACACCTTCCCAACTACTATATGAGGGCCTTAGAAATGTTGATGTTTTGTTTTCAAACTGCTGCACCAAGCACCCACTAATTTACACTGCCTGATTATCTTTCAGGGACTGACATGGTTGCCTTCTTGATTTAAAAAAAAAATCTTGTCTGGAATTGACACAAATATAGGAGAATGCACTATACTCTGAATGAAAGAAAAGGTAGGGATGTAAACCAGCCATATCTATGCTTAATTTAGAGTTAACTGATTCATTTCTCATTCCTAATTTTGTATTCTTGTGTACCTCATGCCTTCTGTTCAGATTTTGACGAATACATTATATATTTTTTGAAGCTATGAAACTGGCATTACACATACAAATACTCAAAAAATACAGATAACTGCAAAAAGGCAGATCTGGGCAAGATAAAACAATTCATGCTTCCTACAGAAAGAAATGTCACTGACTCCACAAAAGAGCAAACCTAGCCAGAGGGAAGCAGTCTGTAATATGCAATACATTTTCAAAGTGTTGTTAGGTAGCAGTATCACGACACAGAACCACAGGAATATTTTTAAAAAATTAATCAAGTATACTAGAAAAAGAGTGAAAAAATAATGGCAGCCATAACAAGTAGACTATATTATCAAACTTCCACTCTCAAGCTAGTTAAGGAATTTTCCAAGTCTCTATCTAGCTGTAAATATGGTTGACACCTGAAAACTTCACCTCACAATAGCTGGGTATTCAACAGTCACAAACACAATGTATATAAGCTGATCATCTGAGTTTTAAATATCCCAATTCATCACTGATCTCAGATACAGTTAATTTGTCTGTTGGTAAAACTGTACCTGTGCAGCATAGCAGTGCAACCTCAACAGAGCAGATTTCTGAAAGTATGCATCTGGATAAAGCCACTCCAAGGGTAGGATTCAGCTCACCCTAAATTCAGACATTAACAGTGTAGTTCCCACATAAGATCAGCTTCTAAACCTCCCGCCGAGGTTAGTGGAGATCTAATCAATAAAGGCAACACGGTCTAGGAAGCAACTACATTTCAAACAAACCATTTCTCAAGTGCCTGTCAATTAGAGGTAAGACACAGCTTCCTAAACATACTTACCAGTGTAAGTTGTCATAGCATAAAGTTTGCAAAATATCTACCCAAAACAAGCAGATTTGGTGTAGGATATACAGGAAACCTGCATCCTTCTGAGAGGCAGGTGAGATGCCCCACTGAGACTACAATGATGCTAGGAACCTGCAGGCAACTGACTCCTGCATTCTACTGGGCATAATCAGCTAGACATCTAGCTCAGAAGGAGGCATCTTCACTGCAGGCACCAAAAGAAGAAGTTAATTCTATTTTGGCAGCAGGAATCCAGAATCAGCGTAAGTGGATAATAAAATTTATCACTGACAAAGATTTCAAGCTAATTAAGTAACCACCACAGGTAATCTTCATTATCTAGGATTTCAAACCTTCCATTTAAATGAACAGAGAACAGTAGGCTTTTGTTAAGTATTTTAAAATAAATTTTCCTAATTTTTGAAGACTACTCTTCATCTAATATTATACTATACAAGAACTGTAAATGTCATCCAAGATACTAGAGCATCTCTTTCTGTGACCTTCAACACCTTCATTGCCTATTAGGACACCTAATCTCAGAAAAGAATTGTTACTTCCGGTTTTATTTATTAAAAAAAAAATAATTTTTGAGGGAAACCCCTATGCATACAGTTCACTCACAAATACTATGTATATATACAAATACTATATATATTACCCAATAAGTAACATGTTAGACAAGTAATAATCTAGAATATTTGGGTATGTGACAGTACTAAAAACATTCCCCAATTATTCAATTTCTCAGCATGATATTACTAGTTACACAATAAAAATAATTAATAAATTATCCTTTATCAGGTATTTTTAAGAGACTTTCAGCCAAATCCTTCCTGCTTTACACAAGTACATAGCTAAATGTAATGGCATTACAGCCAGAATGCATAGGATTAGAATTATTTGCTCTGGTTAATAGACATCTGTAACAGGCAGCATTCAACCAGTATCCATTATTGCATTTTGTTGGTGCTGTCATTCAGTACCTCCTGGACTAAGCACATCACTTTAAGCAAAGTTAAATAAATCTCTATATTATAAAGACAGCGAAAAAATATTATTGAACTGGAAATATAGCTTCAGAGACCTCTGCAGTGAGAACTAGAAGTTTCCACTCTGTTTTCAAGGTCACTTAACACTACTAATCACTCAAACCACACAAAGCTTTCTTTGGCATATGAAATACATGTAATATTTCCTCTTTATTACAGTAGAAGAAAAATCAATCTTTTTAATGTGCTTCCTAAAGTATGCCCTCATAAGTATATGTTACGTGACTGGAGACCAGAGTTGAAATCTTCTGGGAATATATATAAACATAAGTTATCAGCATGCGTTTAGGATACACCAAAAAGTACTTCCATAGTCCTTCTGCTGATTACCACTGGTATCTCAACTATTGACATTTATTTACCTCCTTGTCTACAGATCCAAGGAACTTTTAGACATGTACATCACAAACCTTCCTACAGGAGAAATGCTTACATTTTCTTCCTAGTGTGTAGCACTCACCCAATCCTTTAGGAGTAATGCCACTGCTGTCAGCAGGATTGACCACCCAGTAGTAGTATTTCAGTGTGTGCATTAACTGCAGCACCGTGCCCACTCTGCGGATGGTGTTGTAGATTGTAGCAGTCCCAATGAATTCAGCTGACAGGTAGGTGTACAAAGATAGCTGCACCTGAGGAATGAAACAGTTATCCACATAAATGTAAGCTCTGTATTAGTAGCCTTAAATTGTAGGGGTCTTTTTAGAATGTGACATAAAAAACTAATTACAACTCTGGTAGGGGCAGGGGCTGCGCTGGTACCTAGGAATGATTTAAGTAATGATAAACATATTGGCTTGTCTTCTGTTCTGACTTTAAACATATTTTCTATTAAACATATTTTATTAAAACATGTTTTCTATTCTGACTTTTTATATGTCAAGTATATATTTTCAATTTTTAGGACAATGCCACTTTTCACTTTGGTTCACATATCTTAACTATGATTTCTTAGGAGAACAAATAATTCATAATTACCAGAGATAATTGATAACATTTTATCAAACTAGAATTACATCAGTTTGAATTAAAATGAGAGCTTATATTAATATGTAACAAAACACATTTTGCCTGCAATTAAAAATGCAAAATTTTATCCTTAACCTGTATGAAAACAATGTAATGCAGTCACTGAAAAAGGGACTGGGTTTCTTGAAATAGTCTTTTCATAGATTCAGACAGAACCTAGGCAATAATTTAACTGCTTTTAGGAAATTATAAAAGATATTGGAGTATATAGTTAAGCAGTGTACAGGCTTCATGATCTAAAAATAATTGCTATTACCAAGTTTATAAAAAAAAAACAAAAACAAAAGAGAAAAAACCAAAAACCTAAGTAGAATGTTATAAAAGATATACAGTATTTAATTTTGTTGTAGGAGAGTCATAACATTATTCAAGTGTACCATTACCTTTGCAGGGGTATGTATCCAGATTGCAGGATTAAAAAGGATGTGATCACATAATTGCTTCAGTAGAGGTGCTCCATGAGATAATCCATCCAAATATTTTGCAAATGACAAAAATTGTTCCAGAACTGCTCTTGTTATATGAACTCTAGATGACTGGGGGAAAATAATCAGAAACAAAAAAAAAAGATAAAGAAAAAATCTTCTTTAATATAATTATAGCAGAAGTGTGAAGCAGTATTTTCACCTGGCTGCTCATCATTACTAAATATGTGCAGACTTGCATGTTTTGATATCATTGATCATGACGGCAGTTTATATTTTCAAATAATATTAATGGTCTTTCTAATAGCTATATTTAACAGGTTAAAATATTCATCAATACTTTATTTTTTGTTTTTTTGGTATTTTGCTTAATTGGATTTGTTTTCATTTTATTAGAATACAGTCAGGATCCTACATTTTACAGCACGGTTCTTGAGAACTTCATCTGAAGTCTTTATCTCTTCTTAAATTAAAAAGTGTCTTTCTGAAATTAGGGGTGTCAGTGTGTGAACACACATTATTGGGAGACTTGCTTTTGTTTCTTAAACTTAAGTATGTTTTTGAAAGAGTTGGGTCCACAGTTTCCTCAAATTTCAGGACTCTCTCATTTTCATAGCACATGCCATAAAATCACTGTTGAGACCTGTTCCTATGTAGCAACATGGCATGAGGACTTTGACAAACTTCTTTGTATACTGAATTAACAGATGAATCAACAGTAAACTCTAAACATCCTTCACCTTGCCTTCTCCACAAAATGTCAAGCACTGGAACAGGCTGCCCAGGGAAGTGGTGGAGTCAAAATTCCTGAGGTACTTACAAGATGTGTAGATGTGACACTGAGGGACAAGGTTGAGTGGTGGATTTGGCTGTGCTGGGTTAAAAGTTGGACTCCATCTTAAAGGTCTTCTCTAACCTAAATGATTGTGTGATTCAATTTTTAAATTATTTTTAATGCCATTAGTAGAGTCTGGGAATATGGAGATTTATTATTTTTAGAACTGAAGTCTACTTGTCAGTAATACAAGTTCAGCTGGATGCTGAATTTTCTTTGGCTTGTACATCCAAATTCACAATAAATAATCTGCAACTAATATAAAAAAAATGCTGTTTGGAAGTTCAAGCAAAACAAAAAAAAGCTGTCTCTGTCTTCTCTGAAGTATTTGATTACATGCAAATGAACAACAGATAATTTACAAATAATAAAATTGAGACTAGGAAATAAAAGGATTTTTTCCCACCATGTGTGCCAACTGAATATAAGCATATATTGAAAAAAAATAAAATACATCCTTTCTAAAATCTGCAGCTAAGTGAATCTAATGTAAAAAACACCCAGAAACAACATATGTTTTAAGAATTATGCTGTGATCAATAGAAATCATTTAAATATTCACATGCCTAAGTCTAATGAACAGAGCAGGTGTTAATTGGAAGAGCATGAATTTTTTTTTTTTTTAAAAATTGTGCACAACATTCTAAATTGATGTATTCCATGTGTATAAACCACAGTGCTCTGTTCAGGAGAAAGCCCACCATGATGGCTTACCCGTCTGCCTGTGTGTAACTTACCAAACCAAAGCTAACACCTTTGTAAATTCATTCTGGTTATGGCACAAGAAAACCTACCCTTGGAAAAAAACACTACCTTAGGCTAGCTCTTTCAAATTCTAAATCATGCTTGCTTAGTAGTGAAAACAGAAACATAGAAAATCTGCTTTTAGGTATTGCGTGAAAGTATTTCCCTAGTGCAAAGAACAAAGAGAACAGAATGAGAGAAACTACTTATCATTCTTCTTCAAATTTCAGAACATTTCTGAAAGGTGATACTAGGATTTTTATCTTCTGCTTAAAAGATTGCTATGCTGACCTCATGGTAATAAAAGTCCAGCAGTAGACATTCAAGAATGTCAGAGCCAAGAACTTCAATCACTGTCTTAGTATAGCTAAAATTATTTAGATTAGTTAGATTATTTAGATTATTAAACCCCAGTAACAGGGTGTCATGAGGCAGGGAGGCAGGTGATCTTCCTCAGGCAACTGAACCTCAGTTGTGTGATAACTACTCATCATGCCTGAAAACAAGCAAGTAAAAGGAATGCCCCTTGCAACTATTTCTTTCAGAAATTAAATTTTGTTATCTTCAAAACACAGGACAATTATTTCAACAATTTCAGAATTGAGTCACAGAAGATTAATTTAACTTTGATTAACCTACACACACACACAAATTAATCTCAGTTATGATATCTCTGCTATGTTGGTACAAAATAGAAACAAGAGAACTTTCCTAAGCAAGTTTGGGGGGACAGAAAACGTAGAAATGAAAATACTTTAAAGTGATAAATAAGAGAACAAAACCACCTAGAGAAATGGATTCTTTGAATACTGGTGTATAAGAGCATCAAGAAGATGAAGAGACTCCTGTGAGACAACTTATAAAATATTTTTAATTTGCAGTGCATGTATCAAACATACATTTATTCCATCAGACATTTGAGCCAAGTATCTGGAAGTATCGCAATGAAAGTAGAAATACTAAGAACAAAGATAAAAATCCTCCAAACATACCTTTTCAAGGAGATAGCCAATGACTAGGAAGCCTTTTCCACCAAGCATTTGTTCTTGCATGGCTACTGAACTCTTAAGAAGCTCAACCAGGAAAGCCAATAGGGTAGCACTGCATGTAAAGAACAAGATTTTTTTCAGATTAAAAATGTTGCTTTCTCAATAATCACCAGCTATTAAGTGAGTAGAAATAGGCTTAAGGTGGTGAACAATTCCTTAGAAGAATACAAATTTATTTTTCCTGTTGAGAAATTTCTCCAGTGATTTTTCACATATTACAATCTTAGGAGCGGGATTCATATTCAAACAAGCACCGTCAGTTCTCCTGGTTTGACCACAACTATCCCATGTTTTAAATATCCAGTCTTGGAACCTGCAGTTCTAGCCAAAATTTTGGCAACGGGGAGGCAGAAGATGCTGAGTGGAATCCCGTCAACAGTGCTAGAATCATGCAGGCAGGGACCATGTCAAACATTTCACCAGCCAGACTAACTATGCTAAACAGCAAAATTTGCAGCCACTAGGTATGTCCTTGTTCCACACTTTCAGGCCCTAGAGTAACTATTACACAGAAAGGAGTCATAAAATGTTTGAACATAAACACAGGCAATGATGCTCACCACAAACCACAGTGGAACAACAGCAGGGTAGAGAGCTTCCTTCAAACTTTCTAAAGACCAAACATGAGATTAATATCTGCCTGACCAAATAAAGGTTCAGGATTACTTTTCATCCCATTAGAAAAGCACAGGGGGACTCCAGAGGCTACAAGGAAATCACCCAATAGCCCATTCCAGCAGTATCTTTAAGCGAAGTGTTCAGAAAGTACAGGGAGGGAAAGCTCAGAACAGGTTACAGTAACATAAGAGATATGAAACACTTCAGGAGATAGAATTGACAAGAAAGTGAAACTATGTTATAAAAACCAGCAGTGCAAATATATGACAGATCAATCCACCACAGGGAAAATAAATCATAATTGACTCTTAGGTGATGAGAGTAAAACAAAAATACACTCATCTGTTGCTTAAAAACCCAGAGGAAAGGGAGAAAGAAAAAAAATTGTGACAGAAAGGAAGTATTTAAAATTACTTTTCAAATATCTCGAAAAGGTAGAGGACAGAATGTACTGTAGTGCATATACAATACATACATAAAATCATAATTTCTTTTCTAAAAATTAAATAGATGTAACAGTTCCTAGCTGTACAGACAAGTGTCTACAACCACAAATGTTCTCACATAGCTTTTACACAGGCAAGAGTGAAAACTGTGGGTTTTGCAGGTATGAAAAAGGGACTTAAAGAAAATGTCCAACCTGCATTTGATACATTTCAACTTAGAGTATCTAGTCATCTAAAGGTTCACTTGCTCTTTAAATACAATCTCTTACTTTGAAATTGTTGTTGATATTGGTTAATCCATGCTAGCACCAAAAAATAATGAAAGTGCTAAGGAAAACAAGATTTATTCTATTTGTTGTGTAAGGCTGCCATGCAAAAGAACAGAGAATAGCCAAAGTACATGCTGGGAACATGAAATAGTGCCTTGTCGTTCTTCATTGTTGAATGGTCATAATAATCCATCTAAAATAACAGACAGAATGCTTTCCAGAGTGTTAGCAATAAAAGAACACAGATAATATCCATTTACAGTACTCCAAAGCTTTTATCAAAACAGCCTGTCAAGCTGTCACATCAACTTCAGACCAGATTATATGCATCAATTTTTTCTTACCCCAACCAAAAGTTTCTACTGTATTTGTCATCTAAAATAAGAATCTAGCCATTTTTACTAAGATGAAAATCCATAAGCAGCTCACATCAAGTGTTGAAGATTTACATTTAGATTTTTTAAAAATATGTAAGAGGTAAAAGAAAATTCCACTTTCTTTCCACATCTCTACCATCCTCTGAGTAACCTTATGACTTAGAACAACAAATTATTATGCATAAAGTCAAGAAACAGCACACACTTCGCAGAATTGGAAGCTAAATTACAATAGCAAATATTATTAATATTATATCGAAATGTAAAAAAAAATCTTAAAATGGATTGTAAAGATTTTTGTACCACGAACAGACTTAAGCTCATTTTCTGTTCTCAGAAGTACTTTGTCAAAAGCCTTTAAATTTGTATCACAGTTTACTTGTTCATTCTATGAATTTAGATGCAAACTCTTGGGCTAGACTTCTCTTAATATAATCTCTATACAACTGTTAGAAATTCTGATAGATTCTGAATGCAAGTTGTAAGACACACTGACACCATAACAATAAAGATTTTTCCCTCTTTCCCTCTATTTAAGCACACATAAACCACAAGTCAACTCAGAAATGGTAAGTGACCAGTTTATATCTAACCATGCCACAGACACAGAAACAGACAAGCTGGTTCTACATAAGAAAGACTGACTCAAAAAAAGTATAGCAATTCAGATGCAGCCAGTGCCCAAATATCACTTTTTAGATATTAACCCTTTTTATGCAGGCTGTGGCTGAACTAATCGACCCTGCCTGCCCACATTACCTCTGCACAGAGCTACCTTACGTGCTACTACAGAGTGATGCCAGTGTTTCTAGTTTCAGGAAAATGCATTAATTTAGCCAATGCCTTTGTGAATGAGTTATGCTTTTTCTTAATTCCAAAATGGCTTTTAACATCTATTGATCCAGACACATAAAGATACCTCAATCCAGCTCTGCAGAGTCAGCTCGGGTCTGCAGGCAGTAACTCTAACTCCTAATCCCTCTGCATTACCCAAGATTGCCACCATAAATAATAGAGTTGACTGCAGTATATAGTAATTCAAATCTTGGGATAGCACACATGAATGCACCATTACACCTTCAAGCACATTAAAAAAATCCAAGTACCAGAAAATGCAGCAGTTAAAAAAGAACCATCTGGCAGGCACATAGAGGCACAATGAAGTTTGAGATGAATATTGTATAGGACCACAGTATTCATAAAAATTAACATAATAATTGAATTTAACTAGCAGTTTGCTCACATTATTATGCAGGAAATTAAGTAAGTAAAAAGATCTGTAATATTTTAACTCATAGAAGAACTATAAAATCAAAATGGAAGTTTTTAAAATTTTCACTGCATGTACAGTACTGAAGGTACTGAAGATGATCAGAGGCAGGCAGAAAACAGACTACATATTGTCTGCAGGGTAGGGTTTTGTTGGGGGTTTTTTGTTTTTTTGTTTTTTTTTTTTTTTTTTGCAGGAGGGTGGGAATTGTATGGTACTTATGGCTTGGGTTTTGTTTTGTGGATTTCTTCCCTCAAAGTGGTTGCTTAGACTTTTAGGTGAAACTTCCTTTTTTGAGGAGGAGGAAGGAATAAAACTGCACTAAGTAACACCTGTTGCACACAACACTGGTTTCACATGTAATGTTCTTCACCTTACATACTTTATGCCAGCGAACATCTGATCTGCTTGAATTCTCAGACAATTCCAGCCTCTTCAAAACTTCTCTTTCCCCACATTGTCTGACTGATCTCAAGGAAATGTGTATGTAGATATAAAATCTATACTGATGTATTTTTCCCCTCAGTATTGCATTCTAAGAATTTAATCTTTCTAATTTGGAGGACTGTATCCAGAACTTGTAACAATTTCTAGAGATACTCAATTTAGTTATTCACCTTGGCAGCTGAACACAAATTAAAACTGAAAATCTGAAATATGAAAATATTTATCAGCAGAAACAGGTTACCAAAATCATTCTTTTAAAAAGGTTGTTGTTGACAGAGGAAAAATAATATTGATGAGAAGACTGTCGTCTAAGTTGAACAATTTTTCGAACAGAATTTAACAAACTTACCAGCAACTAACATGGACCAGATTGCTGCACAGTAATTGACATTACATATTCAACTTGCAAAATTTTGTGCACTGCTGCACAAAATTTCTCTCCATTCTTTCCTACTTTCAACACCCATGGATATAAAGGATACTTCAGCCCATTCCTACATATCTTCTATATCATGCCCTTCCTAGAACAGATCAGTTTGTCGGCAGTGGAGCCAAGATACAGACAGAAAATGAAATTATATATGTCAATCAACACTAAATCAGAGAACTACGATAATTAATGAAAATATAACTGATTTCTGGGAAAAAAACAAAACAGTAGTTTTCCATTATTAAAAAGCAGAAGAAAATAAAAAGGTGATAGACCATAGCATGATGATGCAGTACCTCCAATGGTTATGATACTGTGTAGAAGTACCTTAGAAGTCAGGAATTTGCACCCTTAGGATAAAAGTGAAATTTGCCTTGGCTTTTAGTTTGTTTTGTTGTTGTTATTGCAGTTCTTTTATTCTATTTAATTTTTAAACCACTACACAGATCAGTTTCTCTAGGTTCCTCATTCCCATGATAATTTTCTCTGTCAGATTTGCCTTAATAGAAGTTTCATCTTGGATCGTGTATTACAGTTACCTGGCTTGGGTTTTACAAAAGGCACCTTTAGCTAAGGTAGGCATGTTGCTTTGGAGAGCTAAGTATGATTATTAATTTACAGACCATTTAGCTTGAAGAGTCTACATAAAAGAGAATGATGCAGGTATTTGTTTTGTCTGATTCTCTTTGGTAAATAATCCTTTCTAAAGATAAAAATCCTTTATTTGTATTTTCAGCTTCTCCAAATACAAAAAGATTGTATGAATAACTCCATCACAGGCAGTTAGTATGGTAACTATTGAAAATTAATCTTAGCATAAACAGATAAAGTGGTATTAAGGAAAATCACACACCAATAATTAATGTTTCCATGAGCTACAGCTATGGCAGATCTCTAAAGTGCTTCCTTAGCTTCCAGTTTAAATATGTTTTTTTTTTTCTTTCTGTAAACTTGTTGAAGAGAAAGGGGAAGTGATTTCTTTCTTATGCCTTTTCAATTATTTTTCTCCTAACATGCGATGAAGCTAATAAGACTACTAATCAGGTTTCATTCAAAAACATGAGTCAGCTGAACAAGTGTTGTGTGAGAGAATTAGAGAGGCAAGTACCTCTGCTTACAGGCAAAACATTTTGGGACACAGACTCCAATAATAAATTAGCCACCCTTACTAGTCCCTGGACCTCCTGGAGTATGCAGAAGTACAGCAGTTCAGGAATTTACAATGGATTTCTACTACATGATGCAGTGACTGTATTTTCATTATAAACTCTTGTCAAGGCAGACCAATTTGGCAAGTCACATTCTGGCTGTCACAGTTTGGGAAAATTCAAGAACAACTGATTTTATCTAAACACAGCTAGGTCACACTACTGATGTGAAATTTTAGGAGCAATATAGTGCATTTTTCCCTTCAAAACTCCCTCATTCTTCATTCTCCCTCAAAAGGGAGGGAGAGGGTTATCAGCACTCAACAATGCAAATTCTGAATTTTACACTGGAGGCAGCAGTGGACTGGGACCTTGGCTCTCCATGACAGGCACAAAGGCAAATGCAACAACCTCAGGAAGGATTATTTCCAGACCTACTCTCAATACATGTACCAGATATGACAAGGAAATTATTGAAAGACAGGATGAGAGGACAGGTTAGGAAAGTAGGATACATTTATCTTACTTGCTGCCATGATCTTTAAGATAAATTCAATTAAACTAAACATATTAATAAAAATTATTGGAAGCTCACAGATTTTTCATATTAGGCTAATAAATAAAATCAATACATCAAACTAATTCCTGTCAAGCTGGATTGTTTCATATCTGTAGAAAATT
Organism: Toxostoma redivivum; assembly: GCA_013397375.1. Lineage (NCBI taxonomy): Eukaryota > Metazoa > Chordata > Aves > Passeriformes > Mimidae > Toxostoma > Toxostoma redivivum. The sequence continues at coordinate 49,474 of VXBI01011926.1, forward strand.
ATAGGAAACCTGCCTATTTCTTATCAAACTATAAATCTTAAAAAGTAGATGCTCAGTTATATCTTACTTAAAAAATTTAGATAATTTTAATAATTATTTTTTTGATGTTCAGATGATGAGGTTTTGGGTTCTATTAATAAAGCCCGTCTAATTCTAAGAAAAATCCAAACCAAAAAATCAAATAATTGAGAACCCTGAGCTTATTAAACAGATTTTGATATTTACAGGAGAGAAAGAGGTGAAAAGGATTCAGAAAAGCAGTAGAACTGGGACAGCTCTCTGTTGCTGTTGTAGGTACACTTTTATAGGCAAGACAGGTGTAACAGAGCACCAGGTACATAAAGAGACACAATAATCTAATAAATAAGGGGAAAGAAGGAAAGGGCTCATTAAGTGCACCACTTCCCTTATTCCACTCCTCAAATCAACCTTTTCATGGTTTAGCACTCTTTCCCCATTACCTTCTTTCTTTGAGCCCAAAAATATTTTATTCTTTTATTTGCCTATTTCCTGGTTCGCTTCCAGCATTATTTTTCTTGACACCTATATCCCATTAAATAAAATATGAGAAAACAATGCACATACATAAAAACCATATTAATTCAACATATAAATTACATCTCATCAAGCATTTGCTTAATTTTTTTTCAATATATTCTTGAGTTAGGATCACATCTTCTTGCATTATGCATTTGTACAATCATATAGCACAATGAATTACAGATCTCTTTTTAGAATATAATCTAATTATAGAAGAAATGCATTGACTTATTCAAGAACAATTTTTTTCTATTTACAATTCAACTAACTCCAGAAATGTTCTGTATATTTTCAATTAACCATTATGAATGTTCTCACGCGCTGGGTAGACCCCACACTTGGGAAGAATTAGTCTTTATCTCAACTTCTAAAACTTGCATTACACATTAGCTCTTCATTTTTAAACAGATCTAGTTATTGCTTTGTCATCTATTACAGGTTCAGCTCATTAATGAATTTAATTTTATTACAGACATATATTTTATTCCTATGTGGAGACACATACACACATAACCTTCCTTAAACTAGAATAAAACATTTTGTCTTCTGCTTTACCAGTAAATAAAAACATAAAGGAATTCTTTTTACAAGCTTATTTCAAACCAAGCATTTATTGCTCTATTTCCCTTAATTTACAATGCTTCATTGCAAAGTACATCCTGCAAAAGAGATTTAAAGAAAATCTTTCACATTAGCCAATACACAACCAGCTTTTCTGTCTTCCAAATTTGTTGGCAATTTTAGAATTAGTTAGGTTTTTTTCATTTAACTATTTTTTAACTGAACTATCTAATGCAATAAGAAATAACCAGAATAATTAATAGAAGAATACTCTAGGCAGGAAAATAAGCCATGTGCTCTGCATTGTGCACCTACTTTGTCACCTAATTCAAATAGAAAAGCCAGCTTATCTAGCCCCTAAACACTGCTTGCTAGTAGGCTTTGCTTACAAATAACCCCCCAGTGAAACACCATACCAGTCATTCAGCATTACCTTTTCAGATTTGTTACCCCCAAAAGATTTAGGCCACACGTTTTTCTGGAGAAGTTTAGCTATCCCGTGTTGCCTCTAGGACAGGAGCCTGCTGTGACAAGCACATGGCAAGAAATCTTTTCAAAAATAACCATAGCTGAGCTAGTTTTGAGAAAGGAGGCACCATGACTGGAGATATTTAAAAGACATGCAGATGTGGCATTTAGGGACGTGGTTTAGTGGTGGACTCCATGACCTTAGAGATCTTTTCCTAAAGGATTCTATGATTTTAAGTTAGCATGGGTATTAATAGACTCCTGAGTAGTCGATTTCAGGTTTCCAGTGGAAGCATTAACATCTGTGAAGGCTTTTCAACTTAGAGATGTCTTCCACAGTATCAGAGGAGAAACTTCATGGGTCCCACCTTAAAATTCTCTTGGCATGTCCCTAGACACTATTGCAATTATAATATGGTTGTAAAATGTCTGATCATAGCTCTATGACTTTCTGACCACATATTAATTAATTTTTGAATGTTATGAAATATGAATTTAAATTACACAGACTTTGAGAAGGTAAACAACATTGCACTCTCAAGTAAAAGCATATTGATTTCTTTCACAACGTGGACAAACTGTCATAAAACTACCCTTGAAGACTCCAGAGTGATTTGAATTCCTTATTTAATCATATCAGTTTTGTACAGTAAACTAATTTTTTAAAATATAATAATTCTTTAAAAGAAACAAGGGTAAAGCCCAGAAAAAAATTAGAGAACATTCCCACAAAAAGAGAGGAAACATTTTGTAAGCTTAATTTAGTTTCTATCTTGCTTAAAAGAGGCTTACCAAACTGTTGTTTCCACCTGACTGTCATGCAGCTGTCGATTGTCTAACTGGGCAAAGAGAGGAAAAAGAACCTGGATCCCTCCGATGGAATGAATTGCACTATGAATGGAGTGGGTTACAATAGCTTTCACATCCTAAATTCATAAAATAAAGGAAAAATCACAATTAATCTCAATTTTAAAGGACAGTTAAAATATAATTTTGGAGCACTTCAACACCAAATTGAGTGCAGACTTTAAAATTTTCTTTCAATACATATACTTCAATTATAATCACTATATTTAATGGCAAACAAACAGAAAATTTACAGTATCATGTCAAACTGTGCCTTATTATATGAAGTCTATATTTCCTATAGAACATTATTTTCCTTGTTTAGAAAGGGAGCATTGAAAGAACAGTTCAAGTGAAAGTTATATTAAGAGCTGACAGAGCACAAAAGGACAATGTCTCTACACTAGCAGACAAACCCTCTGTGTGATGGTCAGCCAACAGTAATCACAGAACATCAACTTAGCAGCACCAACCTGGAGCATGAGAGCATGGGGGGAGTGTACAAAAATTGAAGGGTTCTCCTTTGGTGAGGATTCAAGGCATAGCTGAGCATCAGTGGCCTTTGCATTATAGGTAAAAGCGATGCTACTTGCAAGTTTCCCATCGTACAGCACTTGTTTATGGTGCTCAGCCAGATGAATGTCACTCTCAGATTTAAATTTGAATGTGCTCTGAAAAAAACCAAAACTTTTATGAAGTAATTAATTTTGAAAAATTCCTTGCTACCAAATGTGCAGATAATGACATCAGACTTGAGAGGGAATAAATAAACTATTAAAATTTGCTTGCATTTACCAGTAGTCTAATTCTGCTAAACAATGAGATAGATTTTTTAATTTAATCTACACCACATCAATGTGTCAATACATTATTTGATATTTTATGTATTATCTCTCCTTTCAGCATCAGTGTTTATAAGTTTCAGAAGTAACTATCTTAAAAAAAGTCCCATTAACCAGCCATAAATACATTAAAACAAAATTTAAGCATAAAACACACTAAAAAATAAAGAACAAATTAAACGTGCTTCATTTTAGTTTATATGAACTCACTCAAATTAGAATATAAAATGCTATACCATGTTGATTAAAGGAATCGTTATTTTTGAACAACATTAAAAACCATGCTTCATTAACAGTCAGGAGTATATATAAACAAGCCACTTAAAATCCAAAATAAATCATAAATGCCACATTTCACATTAATTATTCTCAAAACCAGAGCTTTTCCAAGGAAGACTGAAGATTTTTGTTATTTTTAAACATATCCTGATTTGTATCTTATCTAAAATTAAGTTTATTGGCAGCACTGACAAATCAATAAAGCACAAGAAGATAGACTTTTGTAGTTCTGCAAAGTATTGTCAGATTTACTTGGCATGTAACAATTGCATAAAACAATCATTCATGGGTTGCAAAAAGACAACCAGTAGTAACACAGTAACAAAGTACCTGTACTGACACAAGGAAAGAAAATTTGTTAGAAACAACCACCATTTTATTATAAAGGAAGATATGAATGCATATATGTGGGCATATATATAGATAATGTTATCACTAAAATATTTACTGAGGTTAAAATAATTTATTTCTGAAATGATATATTAATAATTTCCCTTGCTTTCATTGCATATAGTAATCATAATTCTTTTTTATCCATTTTGTCCTATTGAATCTCCTGCAGTATGAAATCCTCTATCACTGAAACTACTGAAAGTATATCAGCACTGGAGTTTTTGTTATCCATGTTAGAATTAAAACAGGCAACTTACAGGCTATCAGCTGCTCTTTCCAAACAAATTAGAGGCTCCTGCTATTTATGTAACCCCATAAACCCCATGCAGCCTTTTCAGAGCTCTCAGGGCTTCTGGAAAACCTGAAAAAATTCTTTTGATTACAGCCAAACAATGGGAAAGTGCATCTGCACAGGTGACTGACACATAGCAATATAAGGTCTGCTGACTAGCAGCCCTTTTTATGTGGACCATAAGCTGAACAGACTGGCCACCTGACTGGAGCTGCTGGAGAAGCCTTGGAGAATGTCTGTTGGTCAGCACTTTCCTAACCTTGCTGATGTCTGGCAGAAGGGAGCTGCAATGCTGAAAAGGTACCAGACACAGGTACCATAACAGAAAACACAAGCAGGAAAGGCAAATACATGTAAATAGCAAGTCTGTGGTTCAGTCCACATTTGACAACGAAGGATAATCTCTTCAACTGCACTAGAAGGAGTGTTGCTAGTAAATGGAGGCAGATGTTACTTCCCTTCTACTAAGCACTGGTGAGGCCACGCCTGGAGTTCTGGGGTCCCACTGGGAGCCATGGACTGACTGGAGAGAGTGCAATGAATGGCCACTAAACACAAAGGGAGCAAAGCATCTCTCATATAAGGAAAGGCTGAGAGAGCTGGGACTCCTCAACTTGCAGAAGAGAAGCGGCAGAGGGGATCTTATATAGAAATAACAGAAGGGATGTTAGAAAGAAGATGGAGTCAGACCCTTCTCAGTGGTGCCCAGCGGCAGGACACAAGTCAATGGGTAAGACTGGAACAAAAAACGCTCTCTCTGAACATCAGAAAACAGTTTTTCATTGTGAAGCTTCTCAGAAAGGTGATAGAGACTCTATATTGGGCCTTATTAAAAAACTGTGAGGAGATAGACCTGGGCAACTGGATCTAGGTGACCTTTTTTGAGCAAGGAGGTTGGACCAGAGGACCTCGAGCTTCCAGTTGCTTCCTACATCTTCAACCACTCTGTGATATGCATTTGGGTTAGGAGTCTGTAGGGAAACTCTCAGGGGTCCCCACTTATTACTCTGTTCATACTGCAAAGCTGTTCAGAACCAGAGACTTCTTTCAGGCTGAAACTCAAATATCCTGCAATAGGTGACATTCACTCAGCCCAAAGGATCAGACTACAACCAATCCAAAGCAAAAACACCAACATAACACACTGTGAGTGCTCACTCCTCAGCACTAAATGTTCTAATGTAGAAATGTGTTCCTATTGTGCTACACTATTTACTGAAGTAGAAATTCCCAAAGAAGGAATATTATGCTTAGAACTTGAGAGTTGGCTCCCTTTTGATATGGCTGCCCACATCTCACTTATCAGGAAATGACTACTACAGATTACAGATTTGTCCTGAGGAAGGTGACATGTATTTCACCCCAGAGAGCATTTTAACTCTATATAGAAATCTCTGCACACTTTCTGCAGATGAAAAATAATTTAGTGGTTTCACTGATTTCCAAAGATATCTACATGATGTTTGTACTATGTTTTAGTGTTTTACCACATGAAAACACTGATTATCCTGAAACTCTCTCAGGTCTCTCAGTTTTTTCAGATTCCAAAACTCATAAGGTTTTTCCACTATACATTTTCATAACTCTGTTAAAATAAGTCAAAGCGTTTCAACACAAAATCTTATAATTTCATTACTATGAAATTTTGCAATGTTCTAAACTGCTGAAGTTACATCAATTTTATACATAAATTTTAACATTATTCTACCTCCTTGTTGTCAGTGTTTAATACGCCGCAAGAATTTATTAGAGATCACTATTTGAAAGTCAGACAATTTATGAATCAACATAATACTGCCTCACACTTTTTGAAGAAAAAACAAGAATTAAAGGAATATTCTGCCATCAAAACCTAACAAAAGTGATCGTAAATTGGACATTCTGATCTTGTAAGCTAAGTTATTATAGCAAAATGTAAAGAGAAGCTAAAAATTCTGATATATTTATTACTAGCATTGATCCACAGAAAGAGAAAATAAATTCAGTATATGCATAATGTACTGGGGACTTGGGGAAAATGCATCCACAGGAGGGTATTAAAGGCTGTTTTGCCTATGCAACTCTGAGGTCTGGCACAAGCAGTATAAGGGCATCAAGACAGAAAGAGCGAGCCTTGGATTTAACACATTCTGTATAAGGTAAAAATGCGTATACAGGATCCATATAAAGTATGTTTGTTGCTCCTACAGGAATAGGAAGTAACAGAGAGAGATGAGAATTACTCCAGCACTGTATTTTCCAGTAAAAGAATCTGTGCTTGATCAGGAACACTGCTTGAAGACCAGCAGCTCTCCCTCTGCAGGGCTGCAGCTTTTTTATTTAGTGTTCACTATATTTTGCCCCTGTAGGTTCAGCAATCATACATTAAATATTTTCTTGTACTATGTAATTGTTTAAACAAATTTGAATTTTTGGTGCTATTTTGTGTTTGTGTGTGTACATGAATGAGTGTATTTTTACTCCAGCCTTATGTGACAAAAAAGATTGGTATTGCAGCACTGATCAAAAACAAACTCAGAAGCAACATATGGAATAAACTGATAACTTGCTTTGAAATGCCTATGGGAGGGTTTGGAGGAGTTGCACAGATTTGGCAGGGCTATTAGAGCAGGGTTTTGAGAAACATCCTTTTATTAACATCACCAAACACTGGTATCAGATGCATCCCTTCCCCTCTCATTACCTCCCCTGCCCCTCCATTCTGTTTATCAGCCCCCTCTGGATCCCAGAGCAGACAGGCTTTCCTCTCTTTGCTGCCTGGGAACAAGGATGGGCAGCAGGGAAAGCACAGTGAGAACCAGTATACTGGTCTCATTTCCTTTTTCTTTCTTCAATCTCCAACAACTGAAGGGGTCCACAGAGTAGATAAAAGTCCTGTTCAGCAATGGCAAGGCTCAAAATGAGTATGCTTTATTACAGATAAAACCTGGGAATTTAAATATTGAATCCTAATATGTTTCTACTAAATATAGCTTTAAATTTCGAGATACGTTAAAGATCAGCATAGAAAGACTACAAACTGTTTCTATGTTACTACACTGTACAAGCATGTCATATGCAATAAATAATAAAAACATTATATATAAATACATAATTATTTGATATATATAATAAGACTTATTTTAATTACTTCTCTAGTCAATTCTTAAACCTGATGCTTCTACCTGCACCAAAGAAAAGGAGTGGGACAAGGTGCAACAGATTAATTTTTATTTGTAGATCAAGCTCTCACTTTTCCTGAACTTCTGGCTTTGGTGTAATTTGCAACATTATTTACTATGTATATTAAGAGATATGTTCAAAGTGTCCTGTATGCTGGTAGATTATGCAGGGTTCTCTGTTTTCCAGAGGTTTTAATGGCAGTCATGGTAGACTAGGGGTATTATGAGTGATTGTTAGAATAGTTGAATGACAGGCAAAATCAGTCTCTTTTCATGGCAAAGTAGGTAGAGGAATGGTTGCTTCCCCTAAAGAATCAGATCCTCAGATACAATGGACAAAGTATGAATTTTAAATCAAAGGAACGCCATATACGATCATAGGAAGATCTCTATCAAGATGTTTTCAAAAAAATCTCAACTACTTTGAATAATCTTTCTTTGACAGAAAAAGTTTGGCACAACTGGAGTTCATAATTCATCTAGGGTCTTTTTAGGAAAAGTTGAACAGTAAAATTTCCCCGCTGACTAACAGTACCAACAACTAGAATGAACAAGAAATGTAGTGAAGTACTTAAGAAAAGTTTCTTGAAAGGCCAGTTTGCATCAGCAAGTTGGGTAAGAGCAAGGATATGAACTCTAATGTTCAGGAATACAAGCTATATGTCAGTTGAGACTCCCTTAGACTATTAAATCCCATACTGAAGTATTCTGAACTTTGCACCGGCACAAAATCTGAAAGGATTTACAGAAATACCCTTAAATGAGACATGAAACAGGCAGGCTTTGAGTGAAAGATACAGTTGGTGTACTGAAATCTCTAAACTACAAGACACGGCTCCTTCTTTGGTTGTGAGTAGATCTTGCATTGGAAAAAGGTCAAAAAAAGTCTTCTGTTTTGAGTTATTTTTTGAGGGAATAATAAAGTAAAAGAAATTAATGTTATTTCTAGAATGCTCTAAGAACGTGTTCTTTTTTAACTGGTATTAAGTAGTAAAGTATACTTCCAGGTTTTAAGACAAGGAAGAAAACTCCTTCAGAGAGCAAGGGAGTTGTTAACTGTTCTGTGTACATAAACCAAATCTAAAACCATGACACACGAAAGAAGAATTTCCCCAAAATAATAAATATAGCTGACATTTTTTAAAAATCACTAGGAAGCTACAGGTGTGCAGAAATGTAGTTTAAGGAAAGCTTATTAATCAAGCAGGGCAATTTGACAACTGTAGTAAGGTTAGTGCAGTAACTATTGGAAATTTAGCATGAAAGCTCATATCCTTATCAACCCCTTCAACACTTAAAAATATTACATAATAATTTGCATTTGTTGAAACACATGAAAGCCTTATTCCTCTTTGATATCACTTCAGTATGCTTCTGCATACTGGAATCCAGTAATTTAATAAATTCAAAAACGTTTACTACATTTATTATTAAGAAATATAAGGCTACATTAATTTCTTTTGTATGACCAAAAAATATTTGCAGAAATACTCGTCCAAACAAAATACTGTATAAAGTTTGGAATAAAATATTCCAAAATTGTTTGCACAGGTGATGGACTTTTCTTAACTGACTAAATATTTTTAGTTTCAAGGTAGATTCTAACCATCAACTATACGCAATAGACTTCTTCTCCAACTACACTACATAGATGCATACCATAAAAGATATTTCCAACTGCCTCTGTCATTCAGGTGCTAGCTATTATTAAATGATTAAGAGTATGTATGCATTTTCAACGCACAACATTAATGCTATTGGAATCTAAATGTTGATTTTTACTTACGGCTTTTAAAAGTTTTTATTTTCAGAGTATACGATATATATTGAAAAATGGAAAGTCTACTTTCTATGAAACCACAAATTTCAAAAATTAGAAAAAAGAAAACATGGGAATAACTGATAGTATAAACTGAAATTCATTGTTTACCTAGGATTAGATTAATTTTCAAGTATTATCCACTAAGGAGTTTCTGCAGATTTTTGTGAAGTATCTGTGTTGTTTTTCTTGATGAAATAATACAATACACAGCCACTCCAAGACATGTCTGACTAGAGCTTTAAGTTTATGCATGCACCATTAATTTGTCCAATATGTCCCCTCAACGTCAGTGACAAAGCATGAGCAAAATGGTAAAATTTTACTTTAACACAACTGTCTGAAACTGTGTATTCGAACAGAATTGGTTTATTATGCCTTGTTGAATATTAATCTGCCTTAACTCATGTTTTTAAACACAAACAGCAGAGAAGAAAGTCATTTCTCTGGTATTCAGTGCACCAAATACAAAATTTCTCTAATCTGATTATGACCCAAAGTAATTAATTTTGCGTACCAACATATTTCTGCTATGCTTTAAACAGAACTTTCATCTTTCAAAAAGATGGTAGAAAATTAGTGTTAGGATACTTGACAAAATAGTCTTATGTTGCTGAAAACAAATCACATTAAAAAATCTACATGGTTCTAGGAGGAATATTCACATGCTTCATCTATCTTCCAACTGTATCTCTCAATTTTCTTTTTCCAGTTTTATGCTTCTTAAGATCCAGTATTACCTTATATCCAGGTCCTAATTGATGTATTGCAAAAATCTGTGCTGGGTTGAGTGCTTCAGTGAATACATATACTGCTCCAAGCTGGCCACAGAACACTCTATTTGCATCAGCAGTCTCCGAAGATCCAAGAAAACATTTATCATAGCTCTGTATCAAAAGAGGCAGTTAATAATGAAATAATATTAATGCACAGCTACTAAAGCCACAAATAAAAGGAGGATGGAATTAAAAAGATAAACCAACCACTATCAGTCTTTTATTACTACCCTGTGGTGAACAACCTAATTTTGAATATTGTAGCATTAATTGTTTTAGTGGTCCATATGACAGGCTGCTAGGATTTGTTTTCTAATAATTGATCAACATACAATGGAGAAAATTAGAATAATACATTCAAGTACAAAATAATCCCCTCTATGGCCTTTTAGGAATATGATCCACTTGAACTTCCTTGTAATTGTACTCAGAACTCCTACTGCTAATACATGAGAACACACCCTGAAATGCCGCCTTCTTTCACAGCTGTGCCAATAGAGCTAAACACCTCTAGAAGAAAAAAAGGAAACAAATACAGATTTTTCTAATTTCCAGGTGTTGCACAGTTTCCCTCTCTGACCACAGACTATAATGATTTGATCATAAATCCTCTTCCGTCTTATTCTATACTCACAAGAGTTGTTATTTTCCATTCTTTCTTCCAAAACCTACCCCTCCCTTCTCTTGTTCTACATCTGGCCAAGTCATATTATTTCAGATTAGAAATAATTTTCTGTGGCTTTTTTGCAAGGATTTTATTCTAGACAAGCTTTTTGGAAGCACTTGAAAAAATTAACTAAGACCTGAGAAAACAGAAAACACGATACAGCATAGGAGGACAACAGGAAGAAGCTCAAGGATTTTTGAAGGTTATTCTCTCAGCTTCCTTGAGTCATAGGTACTTTAGTGAATGGAAACAAGGATCTGACATCACTTTTTGAGCTGAACCAATACAACTGCATTAGGAAACCTGCTTTCTCATCTGGTTTAACTGCTGCGTTTTACCTTAAGGAAAACTTTCATCAGTCTAGAGAATGAAATAAAATATGGTGAACGGTTACAGCAAGTGGTCTAGGTGGATAGGCTATTAACAAGGAAAAGGGGACTCAGGACTAAGGACTGGCAAAGATCTAGAGCTCAGCTTTAAAAAGAAGTGAGAGAAGAACCATCCAGGATTTTGTCTTTTATTTATCCTTCTTTCATTTAGCTCTTATTTTTTTTCCCCTTGGAATTTCTATTCTTTAAAGCAATTTCGACAAAATTAAAAAACTTTTGACAAAAGCCCTACACTAAAATTGATTCATGAAGTCATATCCAGGATATGAATACAGAGCAAAAGTCGAGTAAATCAAACCCCTTTGACTCTTGGTAAACCTAATGGCAAAATATTATAAAAATTTTCAGTTACTTTATTCAAGTCCTGCTTAGCCTTGAAGGCTTTCCTGACAGTGTGCCATTACTGTCAGAACATGTTACATCAATTAATGTTGAGCAATTGCCATTTTCAATGGTTGAAGAACTTGTCTGAGCTACTGATGCCATTTTTTTTCCTAGCTGATACTTAAATATTCCACGACTACATTCCTGCCCATTATAAGGATATTCTCCTGGATTCCTCTAGTAAGCATTAACTGTACAACAGCTATTGTAGCTCTTAATAGACTCTGAGTTCAAATTATAGTTAAGTTCTAGGTTTGTTAGCCTCCAGTAATTTCCTTTTCTGTCTTTTTTCATTCTTCTCAGTTTACAGTTTCCTGTTTCTGGCACTTCATTCTTGATTAGGTGTTTCCATTATTTTTAATTAGAGAGAAGGGCTAACTCCTGATTTCTTGGTAATTTTATCCACTTCTGTTCCAGATGCCAAGCAATCTGTAAGGCTGAGTTATAAATTTATTTATTTATTTAGAAATCAGCACGCAATACTCATAGCTCATTTGGTCTTCCTCCAACTATCCCACATTTCCACAGTTTTAAACCTGACAAACACCAAGTTTGCTTGTCTATTTTTGTACATCCCTGGTAGTTTGTCATTAATAACTCCAACATGAAGTGACTGAGATCTACTTCACTCAGTCCCTTGGCCCAAAACCTCCTATTTTATTTAAATAAAAAAATTCAAACTCTTGGGACTTATGGACCTTGTTATTTAAGGACTAAACTTTATCCTTAATGTTGATAATTATAAGCCTTTTTTTCAAATGCAGTACAAATGCTACGGATTTTATCAGTGTGTTGGCTTTTCATTGCTCCAGTAAACTTTTCAGATCCTTCTACAGGATCTGAAGCAGCTCCTCCTGCTAAGCATTTGTCATTAAGGAATACAGATCCCCACACCATATAACCAATAATTCAGAGCAGATCCTCTGAGATCTCATCTGGCTTTTCAGTCATCACATCTCACCTATCATGAAAATATTTATATTACCAAGGAGAAACCATGCTCTGCAAAAACTGAACACTTAGCCTTTTCTTGCAAGTAGAAATGCTACCAAAAAAACTCAAAGAATGAAAATCAGAACCTCTGGAAGGCAGAGCTCTCCTACTTTAATTAACATGTAATATTTAAACTCTCCCTTTCAAATCCTATTTTGCCTCTAGAATTTAGCAAAAGACAGTTCATTTCCCTAAGGCTTCTTTATCCTTTATAGCAGTCAGAAAGACATGAGAACCATATTATAAATAAAAAATAACAAAAGCTTAGCAAGTTGATGAATCAAGAACCTCTGAAATTCTATCACAGATTTAGCTGAAGGCAAAGCAAAAGAAAATAGTTTTGTCTGCTTCCCACAGGCAGAACTTTGAGCCAGAAAGAGCAATATTTGCTGCTTCATTGGGTCTAGGCTCTCAAACTTTCCAAAGTCAAAGGTACAGAAAAAGAGTACATGTATACAAAAATCCAAAAAGTCAATATTATTACATTTCATTAAGTAAATTAATAAGTAAGAATAAGAGAGACACTTTAAAAAAAAGATCTGCAAAAATGTTTAGGAAAAAAAGTGACACTTTTTTTTCTTTTTTGATAACCTTAAAATGGAAAGTGATGAGGAAAGAAAATCAGTAAAACCTTACATCATTTGTGTTAACGTGCCAGGCCATGTCACCATAGGATACGAGCTGACCATTCACGTAACAGCGTATTTCACTATTTCTCCACCGGTTGTAGATGTGTACAATGCTTATCATGTACCACTGGAAAGACATGGAAAATCAGTACACAGGAGCAGATTTTGTGTGATAAAAAAAAGTTAATGAATAGCATAAAAGAAAATGAATGACCAATCTCATAAACTTAGGCAAAAAAAAACAAAAAAAGAATCCTTGCAACCACACAAAATTAAAATTCAAGTCAGTGGGATTCCAAGTCCAGCCAATAGAACTGTGCCTAAATGTAATGATGTACCTACCTGCATTCCTTTATGGGATTAGAGGCAAACACGCATACATAAAATTTAATTTCAAGAGTGCAATTTGATTTCAACTCTGTTCTGCAAAAAAACCACAGGAAATCCAGACCTATGTGCTCTAACCTTAACAAATTCATATCACACAACCTCTGTCTTTGCATCACAGGTATCTATCAGAAATTATTAAATAAATAGAAAAAAACACAATAGCAAATTTTACAGCCCGGGTTAAGATGTCATTCTGATTGCTTGCTTTGATATTTTTCCTCTATTCTTTACCATTCCACAATTTTTTTGACAACTGTCATATCATTAAAAATAATGCATAAAATAATCAGAGAAGGCACCACAATTTAGTGCTTCCACATACAACTATGGTGGTATATTTCCCATAATTTGTTTAACAGGAGTCTCTACGTCCATGACAAATAAATTCAAGAAGAACTCTGGAGTCTTCTTGCTTGGAGACATTTGAAATATAACTGGACAAAAATCCAGAGCAACTTGATCTAGGTGTCCCTTTTTCAAACAGGAAGAGAGACCAGACAGTCTCAACACATCCCCTTCCAATCTAATTGGCTCTGTGAAAATGTCAGCTTGACTTAAAAATAGCCTTTTGTATTCTAATAATTTGGAATAATAATTTACATTTTCATCATCATCCCTTTCTTGGTATCTTTTTCAATTATCATATTTTGATTTCCATGTTCAGATAAGTCCCTTTTTTGCAAAGTAGAGAACTTCTGCAGCCCTTGAGGCTTGTCAACTCTCTTCCTGAGCTGGGATAAGTATATATGGAGCCTACTAATATAAAATTCTGTCTCCCTGTCAGAGAAAATAAAAGTAGATGTTTTCTCATGTTGATTTTGAAATTAGAAAAAGCACAGAATTACGAACAACACAGAATGCAGCAAAATACATTTTGACAATAGCATTACAGTAGTCACCAAATTGAGCTGTATTCTGTTACAAGTTTATAAAAGCCATAAATATGAGAACACATATTTTTACAAATCTTTTTCCAGGTATAAAAAAATACTTTTTTCATTTTTCCCTGCTTTAAACATACAACTAACAGAAGGTAGGAAAACGCTGCTGATCATACAATCATCTCATTTCTTGCGTTTCCAAGCAAACAGATTTATTGGGCAATACTGCTCCAGCTTCGGCTTCTGAAGTCATGTTTGGAAACCCTTTTTTTTTTTTTTTTTAAGGAACCATGAACAAAATAATTTTTGTGAGTCACTGTCAACCTCAAAAAACAAACAAACAAACAAAAAAAAACCACAAAAAAATAAAAAAAACACAAACCAAAAAACCTAACTCTTCTGTGTTATTTTTCTTTCAAAGGCTTTAAAACCATTTCTGAAAATATACCAATTTGGATTCAACCTCAGCTTCCAGAAGAACATGATTTTATTTGCAGTGGTCTGTACGTTGCTATTTATCTATGCTCAGGTACATCGTAAGGAGCTTTTTAACAGTCTATTGGATTTTGTGATTAATGGCGTATTTGCTCATAGTCTTTTGTATTTTTACATTTAGGCAATTTCTCTAGCACTAGCAAATGCTTTTTTTTTAAGAAGGGAAGGCAGCATTTTACTACTACACAATGAACCAAACCAGGTTTCGCACACAATTTTTCTTCAACTTTTAGTTGAAAAAAATCCTTTTTTTCCCCTAATATTCAAAGTTAGCAAAACAATTTTCTTTCACATTTCTTTCCCCATATTATTTTCTCAAAAATGCACGAAGTGGCCATGCCTCTCTCTTCTGTAACAAGACCTCCTTTAGGAAGTACTTACTAAAAGACCCATCACTACGCATTTTCTGTTTACTGCTGAAACCTGTCAAGCTTAGTCACCAACTGCTAAGTCACTGAGTCACATTCCTATTCCATAGGACTGTACAATCAAAGAGATGAGGCATCACACACTAAGTATTTCCAGGATGTGGAACTTATTTCTGTATCTGCTACAGTTAGTAAAGGTGTTCAGGATTAGAAACATACACACACACACAAAAAGCTGTTTGCTCTTGACTACACTGCTTTCCTGTTACAGTTTTACAAGAATTGATGCTGAGGCTGAAACTCAAGGGAGCAAAAACACCAGGGGTTACTTACACAAAAATATCAATCTGGAGTCCCAAAAAAGCAGTACAGACCAATTAAACATTGCCAAAGCTAGTTTAGCTGTTGAGATGTCAGGCTATTATACTACACCCACATTTTCTACCTGGGGATATGATAACAAAATTTCTCCATATAGTTTTTTAAATGCTTGCTTTTACAACATTATAAAATGCACCAATTGAGACCTAAAGTAACCACTTGGCACATCCTAAAGTTATAAATTAAGATTACATCTCATACTGTGAATGGTGTCATATGACACAGCAAGAAGATCTCCCTGTGAAGAGAGCAACTCTGATCTGCCTACAGAAAGCTTTTGACCAGATGACTTGAATTTATCACTTTACTATGATTCACCAAAAAATTTTAAAAACCCTCAAACCACATTATTCAGAAGTTTATGGAGGATAATGATTCTGACATAATCTATTGCTGAAATGTTTGTGTCTGTAAGTAAATGTCTGGGGAATGGTACATCTGATGGCCAAATTCACATGTCTCAAGTTAGCATTAAGAAAGTTAGCTGCTTTATAAATGAGTACACATTTTTTTAATATAAATCTACGCATTCAAATCTTGTACAGTGAAACCAATGTCATATCTAAACAACATGAAGAAAACCAATTTGCACGTAAAAGAGAATAAATATGGACGTTTTCGGGCCAGGAATTATATTTGACAGGTTTTATTTTCCCCTATGCATTATGTACTTTAACACATGCATGTGAACACAAGTTAATGATAGAAAAATATATATTAAACAACTCAAAAATATATTCTAGAATATTTAGTTAAAATACTTTCTAAATATGGCATATGACCCAAAGTGTACGAAGCATGAACTCTGGGATATGTAAAACTATCATGGGAGTTGTAATTTTATGTACTTCAGCAGATCAGCTGCTTTTGATTTGAAACTAATCATTCATATAGTGAGATACACAGATACTAGTATTTCAGAATTAGTTAATTTGAGTAGCAACAGCAAAATCTAAAATTTTACAGAGTTGGCATGAAGAAAACTAGTCATTTGTATTAAAAATTACCAAAAGCATATCTTGCTAAAATATGAAAGACCATTTCCTCATCAACAAGTAAAGATCAGCTAGATCCCAAAAGCTGATTAACAATAATATAATACAAAAGTTAACAATGACATTTGTTCCTAGATTCAGATGTGCTACTTTAAATGAAAATTGAACTGTCATCAAAATGCTTTTCTGGCTATAAAATTGGAAAAAACCAAAAAATAGAATTTATTCACTCCAGTAGACTCAGCAGATATGTGTTTACAAGGCTTTACACAATCCCATGTGATATCCTAGAGAAAGACATTACTTTTTTTAAGAAAACCACAAGTCACCTCAAAGCTACGTGACAAAATTAGAAACAGTGATTTTGAACCACAAACAGATACCAAGAAAAATAGGGAAACAATAAGTTGATGTGTGAAGAATGGCATTCCCTCCCTAAGAGATTGGTTTCTCAAAAAAAAAAAAAAAATTCAAGCAGTGAAATTCAATGTACAAATTGTAAGCCCATAAAAAAAATGAAATGGGTTTCATGGCAAAATATACACAAGACTGATATGAGTGACAAACACATAATGCTTGCTGGAGAGAAAAGTCAATGCTTCAGTCAACTAACTGCAACAATGAAGACCACAAAATCATCGTTCCCCTAAGACTACTAGGCATAGAGTAGAAATAAACACTAAAATGATCTAGCGATGTAATCAAGATTTACTATGAAAAATGAGAAATCCTAAAACAGCACTGAAATGGAAGAAAATTCAGAACCTTATATGATACAGCATCAGATAATGAAACACTAGCACAGCCAGCAAAATTTTTCAAGGCCTTGGCAACAACGTTACCAAGTACAGGATTTTAAGAAACAGAACAATTATATTTTAAGTAATTCAATGTAGCCATTTTACAAATACTTAAAATTCTTCTCTATCTGAAGCCAATTAAGCAGTAGTTTTGAAAAACAAGCTGACTTTTTAGAACTGTTACACTAAAAATTATTATATTTTTCTTGAATTGATTCTGAACTGTAACTTTAAATGAACACTAGAGCAGTTTCTCATTAACAAGGAATTATGATTAACACTATAGCACTAAAGGGATTTTAGCCCTCCTCCCAGAAGCACATTGTCACACCTTCAGTGTACTGGAAATACCACCTGGCTTACCTTGCGTGGCTGAAAGTCGTACTTCACACAGTGCTGGAAACCTTTGCCCTTTGACTTCAATGATGTAACTATTAAGCAGTTGCCAACAAAATGAGCAGAATACCCAACACCTTTGCTAGTGCGGAAACTGGAAAGAAGGAATTATCAATGAGATTGGGAAAAGGGGAATTATTTAATAAAAAAAGTCCAAATACTGCTTTAAACTGCCATGAAAAAGAAAACAAATTTTTACCCAGATGGTGAATCCAATTTTCTTCCACCATTCTTTGTGAGGAGCTACTCACATTCAGCACTTAATTGATTCCAGGCTACATTATAAAAATCAATACTTTTTTTCCTCAAATCCAAGATAGTAAATATATCTATCATGTTTCACCCTCCGTTTCTTAATTAATCATCAT
Organism: Toxostoma redivivum; assembly: GCA_013397375.1. Classification (NCBI taxonomy): domain Eukaryota; kingdom Metazoa; phylum Chordata; class Aves; order Passeriformes; family Mimidae; genus Toxostoma; species Toxostoma redivivum. The sequence goes on from VXBI01011926.1 coordinate 67,587, forward strand.
TTAAGATAACACATCTGATTAAAATTGTGAAGAAATATCAATTACAGAACAACTGTGAGATGCCTTGCAATTTTAGGGGGTTCAGACATACAATGACATACAAATTTGGATTCAAGATAATTATCATGCACAATAATTACTTTTCAATACATGAATAAATTATGCTAATGATATATGAAGTTTTAATCATCCGAATTGTGGAATTATTTTCATTTGTCAAATGGATAAAGGACTGTAATTTTAAGGAAGTAGGTTTAAAAAGGATTTCCAAGCTTTCTTGTGACAAAGAACATAAAGAACGGTAATGCAGAAAGCTCATACATTTCTCCACATATAGTTGAAATTAAAAGCATTTTAAAGAGCAATTCTGGACTTCTTAGAAAACACTTCACAAGGTAACTGGTGAAAGTTCATGAATGACATCCTCTGAGCAATTAAAAAAAGGCAAGTCCACACCTACAGCTATGCTGCTTAATCACTTCTGAAAAGATAAGTACAATGAAAAGCAGTTTGCTATCAATAATATGGAGCCCACTGTGTACAACTTCTAGACTTTTATTTAATAAATAACCTATCAATGAAATACAAAGTCTAGATAGTGAATTTCATCTATGAATTCAGAAATGAAGGAAAAAATCCTACTAATTTTGAACATTTGTACAAAGTCCTGTCGCCCACTAATTAATACTTTCTCATTCTCTTATAAAATAATTTTATGTTATTGCAGTAATAATGCTTTAAATGGTTTCTTTGTTGCAACATTGTCTTCAAACACTTTTATTAGTTTTTTTCTAGGAATATTAAGAAATGAAAGGTACATGCAAACACTAAGTCCAAATCCCATCTTCCTTAATACCTGCTGAAATAGTATCTTTTTAGACTACCCTACTACACATATACAATCTCGATTTTAATACGGAAAAATTTGCATATTTGTGGAACCTATTCCATCTTCAGAAACTTACTGTTAAATCAATACATGTACATTATTTATGGAGAGAAACAGATTTTCCTCTTTGCTCACTGTCAAAATATAGTTGATAAACTATGACCTTATGAAAAAAAATTAACTCCTTACAAGATAGGTATTGTGATTATACTCTTAGATGATCAGGGTTTAGAGACTCATCTCCTGTGAGGGCATTTGTAAGGGAGGTAAAAAAGAAGCATTCAAATTCTAAAATTCCAGAAAGCCATTTCTGTTGCAATGAATTCGAATACTTTAATTTTAAAATCAGAGTAAACAGAACAGGTGTAATACCACCTATAGATGATTTTTCTGCTTTTTTTCTGGGTGCTAATGAATCCTTGCACAGAAGTTCCTACTTCCAGTCTTGAAGTATATATAGCATATATATCTTTCTTTTCCCCCAAATTCAGGCTGTGTCTTCCTCATTCATTCATCTGCTTCTCTACATTGTACAGAGTTCTCTCTCCTTTCAAGCTGCTGTGCTGAAAAGGGGCATTATTCCCTACCACTGCCTTTAATAAGGGCTTCCATAGAATCCTCTTTGCAAAACAGGAAAAAAAGCGCTTCTTTAATAAACGTAAAATGTCCTCTCTGAATAAACCTAAGACACAACCTAAGAATGAAGAGAAATATAACATGCTGTCCATTACTGCTGACCTGAACCGTGAAAACGCTTTATAACACTGCCATCCCCTTGCACCCTTTGAAGACTATTTTTAACCTGGATCATGCCAATGATTTGGCTTCCACAATGACCCCACAGGAAGCTAAACCCCTCAATGAAAGAAGCAGTGAACATCCTCATCTAAAAATATCATACATATACACATTACCCATCTACACAACCTGCACAACTACAGCGCTGAATTTTGTGCAATAAAATGAACATTAAGAAACTTAAAATACAACCCTTACAATAGGAGGAACTGAATGTGTTGTGAGATAGTTTGAGACTTTATCTCCTTAGGGCTTTATGCCATTCAAGGAATTTTTCAGAAGGTAACTGCAACTCTCATTATGCCAAATCTGTTTCTTAGCAATGTAAGTCATCTTTAGAGTCCAAAATAGCTTCATTTAACCGAATCCCATTCTGAAGTATATTAAAATAATACAGAGATTCACTACATTTTGAGATACAATGTTGTATTATTTGATTAGAGATGTCAAATATAATAATTTCTTTTAAATTACCAACAGCCAACCATTGCAAATATCAATATGTTTTTACCTGATAAAACATTATTGCCATTGTGTAAAATGTATCCTACTACTTTGACAAGAGCCAGAAAGCATTCTGAAATAAAGAATCTCTTGAAGAAATGTCTACATCTTTAATTTTTTTCGCTTTCCTATCCTTCCTGGTTACTGGATTGATTTTATCTCCATTATGATCAAATCAGACTGTTCCTGAAATTTTAAACACTGAGTTGTCCTTATGCGTGTAACTTGCTGGAGTTCAGCACACAAACATAAGAAAGCAATGAAATAACAAAAAAACTGTTCATTTCATACCACGGTTCTTTGCCTTGGCATAGAATGAATGATTTTATAAATGTGAAACTTAGCCAAGATTTTACTTTTTTCCCTCCAAATTTATCAGAATTCTAATACAACAGTAGATAAGAAACTGAGTACTCAAATATCCTGAACATAATACCATATAATATTAATCTCAACATTTTATTTCTTGCCAAAGGTAATGTAGGCTAGGACTGGTCTCTAGGATATTGCAAAGAAATTCTCTTATCAATTACCTATATGTGCATAACTTGCTACATCCAAAGATGAAATGCATAGAGAAAACAAGAGCCATATGGTTTTATGAGCCTTAAATTACTTCCCATAGCAGCTGGAACACAATTTTACTACAGTTTGTTCATATAGTCTTTACAATTATGTTTCATTTCAGCCAGTTTCACAAAGTAGCTACTGAATATTACTACACTTCCATAGTAAGATTCTTCCATCCACCAGCAGAACTGCTTTGGGATTCCATTTTCTTTAGCTTAGGATTTTATCAGCAATTTAACATATGATGATAGTACAGATATTGAGAAGATATTAATTGATTCTTGCCTGAAAGGTGTAGGTGAAATTGGCATTCTACTAAATTTGGAATTCCACTATAGCGTTTTGTAACTGTTCTGCATTATCTCTATTATCATAAGCCCTAGAGAAGATCTGAAAATACTAGACAGATTGATTTTTGGATAGTTTTGGTTTTTTCTTTTCCTCCCTGTCTCTATCTGCAAAACTAATATGTAGAACACACTTTCAAAAGTTTTAGCCATTCTTCCATTTAATGCTTGTGGAAATACTCTGACTTTTTTATGGACAAAAAACAATTATGACATACCAGCCTCAGTTAATTTTCTAATTCTTTTACAGAACCTTACAGATAATCTGAAAGAAAGCACCTCGTAAAAATAAAAAAAATAAAAGTACACCCCAAAAAACCCCGGAGAAATCAATCTTACCAATCCGGACTGATCATATGTAATTCCAGGCCTTACTTAATAACTATGTCACCCATCCATTTTTTTTAGCAGAAACAAGTAAAGTGATAAAGTGATTAGTTGAGCATGCTTAAGGTGAGCCCCATCTATCTAAATTTCCAGGGTCTTTATAACAAAGAATCTACAGCTTATTTTTAAAGAAATATTTCCAACAATCTTTTAAAGTATGATAAGGATTATTATTATTATTATTTTACTATGCCTTATAATTGTGATAGCGATCATAGTACTGTGTATCTAAAAGTTTGAATTTTCCTATTTTGCAGTCTACCCATTGAATCACAGATTAAAAAAATTAATTTGTTAGCATCAATTCTTGGCACCTCTGTATGGTGGTATCGAACTGACTGACATTGTCAGTTTATTATCCTATAGTAAAAACCTGAATACCTTTTCTCTGTAGACTTCCCGAGCAGCTCCAAGCAACATTGACTCCTTCTCTACTTCCCTCTTCCTTTTACCGCCTTCCTGTCCTTTACAGGACCACCTGACCCTTCCTTCTCACAGGAAAGCCAGCAAACTCTCTTTTCTCTTCTTCTCTTTCCTCCTAACTCTTTATACCTTTTTTTTCACATGCATAACACTTGTGTACTCTTTCACTCTTTTTGTGATTGGTCAATACACATCATCATTCCACACTTCTTCTCCTCCAATGCTGGTCACCTGTCTTATACAACTGCACCCCATTCCTAATCTCCCACAATCTGTTCTCCCACATTCATTCATTATAAAATGTGTTTTCCAAGGGACAGTTCACTCCCATTAGTGAACTGGTACTATTTCCAAATAGTACCAGCTTTTCCCATGGTCTCTTAAAAGAAATAGCAATTCTTAACTGTAAATGACATTCCAGTAATGCTTTTGCCAAGGTTTCAGCAAGGGATCACATCACCTTTATTATTGTCACTTTTTGTTCAGACTATCCTTATAAAGATCGCATTACTCTTTTAGCTAGAGCAATGAATTTTATGGTCAATTGATAACCTACAATAATCCTTAACATCCTGGTGTAATTCCTGCCTTCTAACATATGACTACACATTCCATAAGCATGGCACCCATTAATCACTGCTAGGTATATGATGTTGGTTGGCTCACACTAAAATTTCTGCTACAGAATTCTGAATCTTACCCTTTTTTTTTTTTTTATTTTGACTGCTGTGCCTTGTTGTTATTTATTGTTCATGCAAATGTCAGACTTCTAATTTTCTTCCAGGATTGTCACACTCAGTTTATAATTGGTAAGATAGCTACAATACTGTTCCAATACACAAGTGTTAATAGACTGTCAGCAGCTGCCAAACATCATCCTCAGAGATAATTAAAATTATTTTTTTTAGAAAAAAACCAAACTGGCTTACAGTTCTTGAAGCAGGGTTTAGCATGTCCCTAATAACAGAATAGCAGTAAATATCCCTCACATCTGGCAAGCATGAAAGCATTTTTTTGCTTCCCTTCTCCAGTTTTAAGAATCAGTTTTCATATTACGGTTGAGCTGATGTAACTGCTGTCTCACACCACAAAGGCACCGCACTCACTTAAAGCTTTGACTTTAAGTGACATATTCTTAACCTAGTTAAACTAAAAAAGATATTACATGACCAAAAAGCATGTTGAAAGAAAATAATGTTTGCTTTGGTATCTTTCTCTTGGTGGTGATTGTGTGTGACACAAACTTTCATGTCTGAAACCTGTATAAAGTTTAGATGGATATTTTTCCTATTTTGAATTACTACTTAGAGTTTGGTTTAATCTTTGATATAAAA